>CAHIKZ030001686.1:517500-775000 GCA_903632075.3 Acanthosepion pharaonis
TCATTGAGAAAAAGATACCATTGAGCTATTGAGCGAGTTGGTAGATCAATTGAACTGGGATATGATTAACAGTTTACATATATAATTTCATGTCTTCGGCTTTAAAATATGAATGATGAGATAAAAATGTGTTTCCATGTCTTAAATCTTGGCTGGGTTACCGTTGAGTTCGTGCTATTCAGATGTGGGAATTCTCATAGACACCCATACATGCTAAATGTGTGCGGACTTCAATCAAAGGAAATTGGTAATTGACAGCGCGAAAAATTGAAAGCGTTCTTTGGGTGCTATAAACTGTCAAGAAAGTGTCTGACCATTTTGAATATTCTGAGGGACGTTTCGGGAATTTCGAAAAAAAAAGGTGCGCAGAAAAACATCGCCATCCCAAACAGGTTTATCAGTCGATCAACAAAATCGTGTATTAGTATCATTATTGTACCTTTTCTTAAAGCTAAAAGCGATGTTAACACTGAAATGAGTTCAAACTGTGTACACAGTCATGTCTGTCAGACAATTTCTGCGACCAGATCATCCCTTATATTTAACCAACTAAATCCTCAGAATAAAAACTTCTTGATTATTGTGTGCGGAGCGCACTTGAGCGAATGAACAAGATTTATCACCAACAATGAGCTTACGGCAAGATTTACTACATCATTCACCAACTTAAACATGGACCCCCCCACCAAAAAAATAGATCTGCGGGAGATTCAGAAAATGTCTGAAGGCCGTGGATGAATCCAATGGTGATATATTGAATAAATTTACTCTTTAGTATTTCAAGATATTGTCGTACTATTTTGGTAAATATATCTGTTAAAAGGGGATACGTGTTAAACCCACGTAATTGTGACGACAATTATACACTCTGTGGGATGGGCATCTATCTAGCTATCTATCTATCTATCTATCTATCTAGCTATCTAGCGCCGCTACTCGAAGAGGTTCTCTCTCTCTCTCTCTCTCTATATATATATATATATATATATATATATATATATATATATATATATATATATATAAATGAAGATCTGTCGCAAGTGACGCGCAGATATTTATTTACAGTTCTTATCGATGATAATCGCCGTAAGTTCCCGAATATTTAGATGCATAGAGATATTCAAGATAAATTTAAATTTACGCACAGTTAATAAGCTGTTTCTCTCTGAAACGATTACAAAGGTCTGAAAATAATAGTCAGAAAAAATAAGATTTCAAAAAGTAAAAATATATATATATAATCCTAAAAAACAAGAAATATGGAATAAAGAAATGGCAAAATAAAAAAAAATGGAGAAATATTGCAAACAACGATAGGATATACACATATTAAAAATATCAAACACGATACATAACACAAACACACACACACTGAGATATATATATATATATATATATATATATATATATATATATATAGGCGATTGGGTAAAACAATTATTCTTACACATACAGGATTTTAATTTGTTGCATTTCTATTAACATAGTTTTTGTTTGTATAAACATACTTTTTATATAATTTACTGGACACAGATGAATAAGAACTAAATATGCAGAGAAAATAGAACAAATTTGATTTAATAGAAATAAATCCCATTTATTCATTTTAATGAATGAAAAAGGTATTCGTGCAATACAAAAATTACATAATATTTATTTAATATTTTGTAGAATATCAATTATTCGCTTCCACAGCAACCACCCTCTTCTTGTAGTTCTCAGTTAATGATTTGTAAATTTTATTTGGTATTTTGTTCCATTTTTTCTATGCATATAGTCTTCAGATCCTGGATGTTTGTTGAAGCTCACTATTTGATTGGAATTTTCAAATAACGCCGCAGATTCTCGATTGCTTTTAAATCTGGCGACTGACGGCCATTTCAGGATATTTACATTATTTTCAACAATCCATTTTTTAGTCGATTGTACAGTGTGATTAGTAGCATTATCTTGTTGGAAGATCCAACCAGGAGGAAGTTCAAGATTTTCAATGGAAATCATTAAATTGGCATCCAAAATATTTTGAAATGCTTCGGCATTGATTCTACCATCTATTACTGATATGTTACCAGTACATTTTGCAGAAAAAAAAAACATGCTGTTGTCACCACCAAATTTCCAAGGAATTCATGAAATAAGATTGTTCCTATGGATTTCATTCCTTATTGTCCATTTAATGACACAGATTTCTGATGTAAGCAAATCATTTTGCAACCCTTGCCGAGCTACCATTGGGTTTTGTTTAATATGACGCATTAATTTTCTCGAAGATATTGAAGATATCTTCCGTGGAACACCTGTTCTTCTTTGGGTTTCATCAGTTTTGATTTTTTCATATCTTGCAATGAATGAACTAATGGCACTAATTAGAATATTCCGGTTGTCTGAGATTTTCCTATAACTTTTACACTCTTTCCAGAGCGAAACGGTCAGTTCTTTTTGCGAAGTTGTCAGTTCTTTACCTCTTATCATGATGAAATCCTTCTTGCATGAATATCAATTACAGAATGTCCTGTTTGTATTTTAGGCTAAAGATAACTACTGCTAACATTATCAGAACATTCTAGAATATTCCACTTGAATAATCTAGAATATTAAAGCAATTTAAATGTTTTAAAATTTGAAAATGGCATTATACAAATATTTTTCACCACTTAAGATGAATAAATGGGATTTATTTCTACTAAATCAATGTTTATTCTCTTTTCTATGCATACTTATTTATTATGCATCTGCGTAGAGTTAATTATATGATAAGTATGTTTATTCATTATTTGGAAATACAATATATTAAAAAAACCGAGGAGTGCTAATGGTAATAGTGTTCGATGTAAAATATAGTAAAGATTTAAAAGTGAAGCAGATATTTTCATATATTGCACATTATTAAAATTATAGCATTGATAATATTATTTATGTGCAAAAGAATTCCTTTCCTCTTTTTCCATGATTTGATCGATCGAAGAAATAAAACGAAATGCATCATTATAAAAACGGGAGAAAATTTCTAACCAACAATTACAGTTAAGTATTTTTTTGTATATAAAACATAATATTATGTATACTAGTCAGAGAAATATATATATATAAATATATATATATATATATATATATATATATATATATATTCATTCTGGATAGTACCACTTGACTGTATCACAGCTAGATTTCAGTCGACTGGATTTTAAAATGCCTTGAGGATCAGGACAAATCCGAAAGCCCTGAAGAATTTTTCAATAAACTCAATGGTGGAAATTTTTTTTAATAAAATCGACCTCTCGGACGCATACCTTCAGATAGATGTGGAAGAAGAAATCTATAAAATTGCTCTGCATAAAAAGAATAGAGGGTTATACAAATACAATAGATATATTTTAAGTAAATTAAGGTTTTGATTTTTCAGCAGGTCATGGACTATTATGCAGGGCGACCTTGACTACGCAACAGCCTATTTGGATGATATACTGGTTACTACAAAACTACGGCAGAACAGTGGAACCATATAATAAACGTATTCGAAAAGATACAGGAATACGGTTTTAAGGTTAAGGATCAAAGTGTAACCTTTTCTTACCAGATATTAAATACTTAGGGCACATTATAAATAAAGATGGTCGTCGGCGGATCCAGAAAGAGCCAACGCGTTCAGAAACATGCCGGCCCCAAATAACGTTCAAGCGTTATAAAAGCTTCCTCGGCCTAGCTACTTTTTTACCAAGGGTTCATTAAGAACATGCAAAATTTGAGAGGGCCTCTCAACCAGTGGCGAAAAAGGACAAACCATGGTCATGGACCCAGGAATGCCAAGACGCATTCGAGAAGATCAGGAAAACTCTTCCTTCAGATCTCTCCCTCACCCATTACGACCCTAGTCTCGACATCATAGTCACAAGTGATGCAAGCTCGTACGGCATTGGTGCTTGCATTCTGCATAAACTGCCAGATGGTTCGCGAAAAGCTGTGGCTCACGCATCAAGATGTCTACTTCCAGCTGAGAAACAATTTTCCCAAATAGAGAAAGAGGCTCCAAGGTTAATATTCGCTGTGACAATTTCACAGATATCTACATGGTTGACGGTTCATACTGCAGACGGACCATAAACCTCTAATTACAATTTTTGGTTCTAAAAAAAGGTCTGCCAGTCTATAATGCAAATAGACTACTTCGTTGGGGAACAATTCTCTTAAACTGTAATTTCAAGATAGAGTTCCTAACATCCAAAATATTTGCCATGCAGACAGTTTATCGCGACTCATTCCAAAAAATACAGAAGTCTTTGAAGACTCCATCATTGCTACTCTAAGGACAAATTGTTAAATCAAAAACATGATCGCGAGTACCATACGAGAGCTCCCAGTTACTTTGGCCGACATAAAAAGGGAGTCTCGAGTGGATGAATTCATTCAATCCATAAAAAGCAAAATTCGCAACAAAGACCCCAATGTGCCTGAAGTTTTCTCCCTTTCCGATGATGTCGTACTATATAATGACCGCGTAATGATTCCAAAAAGCTTACAAAGAAAAATCCTCAGGGATTTTCTCATGGGACATCCAGGGAAGAATCGTACGAAAAGCCTCATGCGCTGCTATGTTTATTGGCCAAACATTGACAAGGACATAGCAGACATGATAGAATCATGCAAAGAATGCGCGCTTGCAGCAAAAGCTCCAACCACGACGTGCAAAACATGGCCAAACACAGACCATCCATGCCAAAGAATTCATATCGATTTTGCAGGGCCTATAGACAACATGTACTACCTCATTGTTGTGGATAGCCACTCAAAATGTCCTGAGGTCCTACAATGCAAAAGACCAACCACAAACTGCACGATCGGATTTCTACACGAGCTATTCGCGCGTTTTGGCGTGGTAGATTGTGTAGTTACGGATAGTGACACTCAATTCACATCAAGTGAATTTAGAGACTTCTGCAAGTCATATCAGGTGGACCACATTACAACGCCTCAGTACCACCCTAGGTCAAATGGCCCGGGCGAAAGTTTCGTGAACACTCTAAAAAGGGCTTTAAAAAAGGCTCTAGGCACACCGACAGATAGAGCATTGCAATAGTTTCTGCAGGTGTATCGGATAGCCCCTAATCCGAACACGCCTATGGGAAGCTCGCCTGCAGAAACAATGTTCGCAAGGAAAATCAAGTCTGTCTTCGACAAATTTATTCCACGGCAACCAAAGTTCAAAAAAACCTTATCGCCTCATAAGAAATATTTCAATCCTGGCGATAAAGTCTTTTTCAAGGCTTACAAAAACAACATAGCATTCTGGAAATTAGACACCATAAAACAAAGAATTGGCGAACTGGTCTATATTGTCCAAGGACCGAAAAACACTCACAAACGCCATTGGAACCAGCTCAGAAAATGCCGTTTGAAGGAATCTGAGGAATCACTACAAAATAGCTGTGAAGAGCCGATCGACGTAATTTTCGATCACTTCGATCTCGACACGCCCCATGTCTCTCCTGAAGTGCGACGCTCAGGAAGGAAAAGGAAATTTACTCAACCGTTCGACGTAAATCCCAAGAGAAAAAAGTATTAACAGTTTTTTTTTTTTTTCTCTCCTTTTCAAAAAAAGAAAAATCTTGGAAGGGGGGTACAGAGAGACCGGAACTACCTACACAATAGACTCTTCCAGGTCTATATTAAGTATGCGGAACACAACACTATACAGTATGCGACACTGAGAGAGAGAGAGACAGTGAGAGCCGCGTACGACTACCAGTATTGGACACTAACATATAGTAAGCTCCACTTACACTATCTCTGTAACCTGTTGTTAATATATCTTTCTTACATCTAATCCGTGTTTTCTTTCTGTGGTCCCAACTTTGGTCCCACATCAACTATTTCGCTGTATCACAGCTCATCAGTGTGGCTAACCTTCCGATTGCTTCAAGCCGGGATCGAAACTCAAGACACAGAAACTCTACCACTAAGTTATCAGTACACGGCAGAGAAAGGGAATCTTTTATAGTATTATATACATAATGTGTATAATCGCTAAACCAGCAGCCAGAGGGCTTAATTTTAGGAAGAGCTTTGCGTTAAGCAGATGAAGCCGCAGTTAAATTTTCCCTTTCTCCATAGTGCTTACTCGGTGAACGAGATAACAGCCATCCACATACTGGCTGTTTCTCTGTATCACAGCTCATCAGGGTAGATAGACATCAAGTCGGGATCGAAACTCGAACAATGTGTTATCAGTCAGAGACTCTACACCTAAGCTATTGGAGAAAGGAAATCTTTTAACGTATAATATAAATAATGTGTATAAACTCTAAATCAGCAGACAGAGGGCTCAATTCCGACGAGTTTAAGCGCTAAAAGCCACCCATCCTATTTATAAAGGGAAGTGTTCAGTTATTTAATGAATTTGTTAGTAGAAACCTTCAAATGAACGTTTGAATACAGCCAGCTTAATCCTGACAATTAATTATTAGATGTTCTGCCATTGCACACCCGAATGTATCCAGACATCTATTTAAATTCTGAAATTGACCCTAGTGTATAGAAGCTGGCACTGGTTGACTCATCTAACAATTCAATATTTCTAACTAAAGAGAATTAATGAGTATCCACTTCCAAAAGAATATTAATGACTGTCCACTTTGAAAACACTCTCAAGGTGGAGAATGGCATACTGATGGTAATTTATTTGACGTTCAGCTTTTGCGACGCGGATGTATTCACACATCTTTGTAAGAGAATTAATGAATACCCACTTCAAAAATAACATTAATGATATCCACTTTGTTTTAAAAGAATTACTGAACTGAGACGCATTTAAGTATAATTCACAGTTGCATATCTGAAGACATATTTAATAAAAGCGTACATTTTATACGTCAGGAAATAATTATCAACTTGTCTGCTTAAGTTCATTCGAATAACAGTTAAATCATGTCATTTGGAAGTACCGTATTTGACGGCATATAAGGCGCACTTGTTTTCACTAAAAAATATCTTTTAAAATTCCCCTGGGTCTTATATGCCATATGTCGCATTAAAATTCACGATAGTCCGCCTAAATTAGCTACCTGGCAACTCCTATTAGCTTAGACTTTAGAGTAACTTTTATATACATGTTGTCATTATTTAACAGGTTATTATGCAGATTAAGTGTTATTATTGATAATATTCATTATATTAATTTCATCACGTTTAATATTAGTACTTTGTTTCACTAAAATTATATTCAAATTATATATTTGTGAAATATATTTATTTCATTTAATATTTCACTTGTATTGGTATAAATACAATCAGAAATTTTATATCGTAATTATTCCAAGACGCAGGTTGCACAGATCATATACAGGATATAATACAATTTTATAGGCCTTTTTACTTTTACAAGACGCAGGTTGCACAGATCATATACAGGATATATACAATTTTATAGGCCTTTTTACTTTTACAAGAAGCAGGTTGCACAGATCATATAAAGGATATAATACAATTTTATAGGCCTTTTTACTTTTCTTAATTATTTTTCGTCTAATTGAAATCATGGCTTGTTTAACCGAAATAATAATAGCCTAGGCTGTACCATTTAATAATAATTTTACTAATTACTAATTTTTTTTTTTTTATTTTCCCTGCAGAAATTGGGGTGATTTTTATACACCCGTGTGTCTTATATGCCGTAAATTACGGTACTTGATTACTGGTGCTGATTTTTTAAAATGTCACTCATTTTAAATTTCAGCAAAAATACATTCGCTGATGTAAATTGCTGCTGTTAATTCAGTCTCAAGTATTTTCGAGTTAAAATATGTACCGAACACTGCTAAGAAAACAGAATTATTCTGAAACCTGCTGCCTTAAGCATATACAAAACTTAAGTCAGAATTATAACCTTATGAAGATTTTTACAAAGAAGAAAAAAAAAAAAAAAGATTAATGTAATAATCCCAAAATATATATAATATCCTTGCGACTTAGTTATGTGAGAAAACAACACTGACTTTTTTTTAATCTGACAAACTGACGTTGGAAATCCTTGCTTCTTTGAAAACATTTCCGCTTACGTAATTCTTGTACTTACCAGCAATATACTAATAAGTTGAGAAAACGAAAAAAACAAAGAATAAAAAACAAACAGAAAGGAAAAGAAAACATTTTTTCGATGTAGATAAATAAGAAAAGTTTAATGATCAACAAAGCCAAGAGCTAAAGGAAAAAAATGAATTCCAGAAAAGGCGGTGTCGATTTCACGGACTTAATGGCGTCGAACTTCAAATTCGTCGAACAGAACAATGGCGTCCGATGGTTACGAATCGTAGAAAACAATGCTGTCAAACGGAACTGACGGCCAAGTTATTTGAAAACACAAAAGTACAAAGCTTCTAGGAGTTGCTTTAAAGATTTTTCTGTCACGTGAATAATAATAAAAATATTTTAGAGTTTTAAATTGTGGAAAAATAGTAAAATCAGAAAGTAATTTATAAAATAGCAAACAGATTGTCCCCGGAATAAATTACATGTGTTGTTTAATGTATCTACCTAACTAGAAAATCATGTCCCTATTTAGCTAGCTAGCATCATCTTGATGATCCTGATTGTGTTACCATTTTGATAATCTCGACTAAGACACCAAATATGTAGCTATTTCTTTCACTGTTTTCACAAAGCCATGTCTGCTCACGACTTGCTGTTAACATTAACCGGGTCTGTGCAAGTAGAAATAAGATTTCATCCTTTCCTGATGTTTATTTGGAGTGTCAAGAGTGAGAGATTTTCTTCTTATTCTCAGCCAGAACTGTTTATCTCTTACTTTAAGGGTGAATTGTTTAGTATTAAATTGTTTTCATCGTATTCCTCCCCATTTAATATATATATATATAATTTTGTCAGTATTATATCTTATTTCGTTAGATTTGTGCCAACGGTTACCTTTGAAAAAGAGGTGGCCGAAAATTATTCCTTAAGGAAAAGGGAAAAAAAGGAAAAATACCGTCGGGCTTTTTTAAATCAGTGTTTCCGTTTTGTGGTGTCAAATCCTTCTTCAAATATATATATATATATATATATATATATATATATATTACTACCTATATGGGCGACATGAAAAAAAGATAATATAATGTATAAATAAAAAAAAATTAAACAAACTGATATCAGGGAAAAAATCATTGAAAAAAAAAAAGAATAAAAAAAATATCCGTGCTGCTTGAAAATAATCAACCATCACCGCAATGTCTAGCCAAAAAAAAAAAAAACACCAACAGAGTAACTCAATTTAAAATAGACAACTCATTACACTAAGTAGAGCAAAACTCATTAGATTTTTAGATATTTATATATATATATATATATATATATATATATATATATATATATATATATATATATATATATATATATGTATCATAAAATATATATATATTCCTACCAAATGCAAGTTCTTGTGCCAGACGTAAAATTAGAAGGGCCAAAAAGTCACTATAATAGAAGGAAATTACAAAACAAGATGGCCACTGCGTAAAATTTTAAAAAGGAAAAACACAAAAAAATGGTACAATACAAGTTTGCAAAAAATTTTTATTTTGCGCTCTTTTACAGCAGGACAACAATTATCTGCGGTTACAAAAAAAAATAAAGGATTACCATCAGATATAAGGGAAAAAGTAATACAATTTTTCGGAAAAAGACACGGAATCAAAGTTTTAAATATATTACACCTTTCAAATGAAAAAAAAAGTGAAATCTTAGCGAAAGCAAAACATCGCAGAAGCCCCAAAATACAAAACGCATCACCGTTTTTAACAGAATACTCAACAATGGGATGTTTCAGCACGAATGGGTTTCGAGTTTTACACAAGTTGTTTTCTCATGGGCATTTTGAACTATTTTACTGAAAAGTTAACTGGAATATTCATTCGGTTTAAATTCTTCTCAGATAGAAATAGAAAGTTATTTTCTATTCTGGGGTTACAAGCTGCCTTCAATATGTTCAATCTGTTTACTTATCCCACCAACTACTGAACTACGTACATTGAGCCTAACTACTCTGAATATTCTCGTTTTTCATTACAAATTCACTTGGATAGCTTCTTGCCAAGATCTTTTACATTGTGTAAAATAATCTGAGGAGGTTGTTTCCCCGAACTCTATAAACTTAACTTCTACAATTCTATGGTCGACATTTAACTTTCCCACACATATCCACAATCCTAAACTTATCTCTCAGATAGCAACAGCCTTTCAGCAAAACTTTACATTGAGTTGTTTTCTTTTCTGTATGGACTGAATATTAGTAATAATTTCAGAAATTCCGTAATTAATAAAAAGATAATGAGATTTAGAAGAAATATAAACGAATAATAATAATAATAATAATAATAATAATAATAATAATAAATAATAAAAAATGTGGCACATGGGAACATCAACAATCCCTGTTATAGTTGGAGCCCAAGGATTGGTTGAAAAAGATTCCAGTAGAAGGGAAGCACATGCCTTAAAGAAATACAAAAACGATGTTCTCACGAGTACAGCCCATACCTTACGAAGGGCATTGTCTATGTAAATATTTTTCTAGTGGAAAATGTCATGATGCCATTTCTAAACTTACGTCCCGGGCGTGATCCGGAAAGAAATGAGTACACATCAGAAATCAATAATAATAATAATAATAATAATTAGATGTAATAATAAGATATTAAACTGACCTAAACTATTTCTCTGAAAGCAACAATACAGTAACAAAAACATAAACTGCAATATAAGATTTCTAATACGTAGATAAATATATACTATTGACAAAATGAAACAAAATTAACATATAATAAGCTAAAAAAAATACAAAAACTTACATTATCATTTGAAACGATACAGCAGAAATTTAAAATTTCAAGTAAAATAATCCGAATTATAGAAACAAAATGAACAAGAAAATTCATACAAACGTCTTACACAATTGTTAGTCATTCAGTATATTGGCCAAATCTATCGCAATATAACAGCAAAATTGTCCAAAAGTGTAACAGCAAAAATTGTTCAATTCTTAGATTAAGTGTTGAACCGTTTTATCTTGGAAATGATTCAACATTACTGAAATTCTCCTTTCTTTTTTTATAATGTTATTGGACTCTACTTTTACCAATAACAATGTAACAAGTTTAACAGAAGAATCCTGATGAAATCGATCATAAACGAAAATTACGTGTCTATCATTAAGTAATCATAGGTAAGGATCGTCCTTCATAAAAAAAGATTGAAATAAATTTCAAATGTATATATTTTTTACAGGATCATTATCCAAGTTATTGAAAATGATCTTCACCCTCTCTAACCTTTTAGCTTTCTGTTCTTGATTAACAACGTGCCTCAGAGGTTTCACATAAATCTCATTTTCAATGATTTTTGTTTTTTTTCACTGCTCTTTGGACTGTCATAGATGAAACTCCTCTGTCACTTACCAAACGTTACATGGATTGAGTTCGGTACACACTGGGTGCCCCCTAATTTCGGCTTAGTGACAAATCTAAGCTACGCTTGGAAAATCACTATACAAACTCAATTTGTATGGTAAAAAAGGAACATTAAAGCTTATTACTTTCAGCTTTAAAGGAAAATCAAAATCACATTCAATAAAATAATTATTTAAATTTCTTTTTAGCTTGTTTTTTTAACATTATTTCTTTTCTTCGATTTTCACACACATTAGTCTCTCTGTATTTCTCTCATATATATATATATATATATATATATATATATATATATATATATATATATATATATGTGTGTGTGTGTGTGTGTGTGTATGTGTGTGTGAGTGTGTGTAGAATAAAGGAATTATTAACTGCTCGGATTGAGGAATCGGAAAGCCGAGTTCGAATTCCAGTCGAGTTCATTGCATTTACTTGCGGGCATTGTGAATGGCGTGGATGTGACAAACAGCGAAGGAGGAATCGGGGAACAACGTATGCAATACTATAAATTATTAAAATGGGAGAACAACAAGGCGGTGGGGGTGGAAGAGAATGTCAAGAATAAATAATTTCAGTGAGTATAAAAAGAGAAAAAAATCAGGAGTCACAAACTGACTTCTTGTCACTTCACGATTTTCCTCAATTTTCTATCTACTTTGCCAATGATTCTTCTGATGTGGTGGTGGCCGAAATAGTTCTTTTAAAAATTCAGTTTTCATCACACTTTTTTCTTCATATATATATATATATATATATATATATATATATATATATATATAAATAAAGAAAGAACAGTAAGATATAAAATCCGGTGTTCTTATAGATATTTTTATTTTTACAAAATAGTGCTCAATGTAAATTTACAGAGCATTAATATTATAAATTAATTGATTTAAAAATATGGTTTTTCATTTACACAGTATAACCATGTTTCAAAAATAGAAGTTAAAAACTTGAATTTAATTTTGCAATTAAATTAAAAGCATTAGTTCCATTTCATCTTCGATTTTTTTTTGAAAACATGGTTGGAACTCTTTAGCGAAAAAATATTTTAAATCAATTAATTTATAATATATATATATATATATATATATATATATATATATATATATATATATATATATATATATACATTGATTGTACAACTCTGAGTTTCATGCGGACGAAATTTTCAAGTGCTAATACTTGACGTTTGTAACACAGTTTGTTTTTTTTTTTAAATATTTCTTATTATCACAAGATACTTTATTATTGTGTTGATTGTCATTGGTGTTAAAATATTTAAAAGAATTGTAATGGAATTTGGGATTTAAATGTAGACACATATTAACATTTAAGTTTGAAAATAATTTTGGAAATAAGAATTATAAATTATAATTTAAAGAAGCAATAGTGCTTCTTTTTCAATGTAATAAACAAGAAAATCTTTTGGAAATCCAGGAGGTAATTCTCTCTTTTTCCATGAAAATCAAAAAGTTATTAATAATATTATTAATATTAATAAATTAAATAAAATTAGTGATATCTGTAATAATAAAATATAAAGTGATAAAATAAAATTAATGTACTAATAAGAATAAATATCAATGAAAATAAAATGATATAAAATAATATGAAATAAGATAAAAGTCATATATATATATATATGTACAAATTAAAAAAACAAACATATATATAAGTAATTAAATAATTAAATTCTTAATTAATTAATTAATAAAATAATAAATTAAAATATATAAGTAAATAAATAAGCATGTTTCTAATAGTAATATTAAAGTTAAAAGAAAAAGAAAATCAAAACAATAATAATAGTCATATATTAAAAATGCTAATGATAAAATAATGAAAATTATGGATTAGCAAAAGTGATAATGCGTTACAATCTCATATTAGCAATAATTGTATATTAAAGGTAGAAATAGTAAAAAGTAAAAATATTAAAAATAAATTCTTTCGATACTAAGATATATTTTTCCTCAGGTCCGGCTAGACTATACTTATCTGGGTCAACGTGTTTGAGTAAAAATATTATTCTGCTTAGGGATGTGCTCATTAATTCACTTCTTTTGTTTAAGAGATTAGGGTTATTTACATTTTTCATGATTATCAATTTTTTTTAGAAAGACATGAGCTAGATCTGTTGCCTTTCCCCCTGAAGTGTTCAGCTATCGTTACTGATTCCTGGGTGATAATTGAGTTTTTATTCTCGCTTTTCGCTTTTCAGAACAGCTTAGGCAGGTCAGTGATGTTACTATATTTTTTATTGTCTAATGTGGTGGCGGAAGCGCGATTTTCAATGTTTTTCAATTGAGCCTAAATGAAATCTTGACCTTGTCGTCATATTTGATTTCAACTTTATAAAACAATGATTTTGAAGTACATTTGCCGTATAATGAACAGAATTTGTTTTGGTTTTTCTTTTTTGCAATTGCAATTATTATGGGGATGTTGTTGTTTTGAAGTGTTTCTTTAAAATGGAACAGATATGATGTACTATATACTGGTCGAAGTTTTTAACACAACTGTAGCTAACTTTTACGTTGGTTTGTTGAAAATTTTATTTAGTGTTGCAGAATGACTGAATGCTTATGTGTGGCACCCTGCATCATTAGAAAACTGAAGAGAGATATTCATAAATATATGATTTATTTTTTATTCGGTTTGTTAACCAGTTGATAGTTATTTAGAGACGAAGAATAATTGAGTTTTGAGAATAATTCTCTAATTGTATTTAGGCGATCCGAAAGAAAGAAAAAAAAAAAAAAAAAAAAAAAAAAAAAAAGAGAAAGAAATAGACAAAAACCCAGTCATAAGCAGACCCGCTTAAAACTAACACAAAACAGGTGTCAAAAGATATCTAGGTCAAAGTACCTGACCGAAATCCACGGAAAATAGAAATTGTTATAATTGGTTGAAGGAATAGAGTTTAGAAATAATGATACGAGACGGGTAGTGAGCGAATAAACACACGCGCGATTGATGCATAACAGATGTCGGTCAAGCACCTGACCTACTTTCGTGTCCGCGGGAGTATGGGAGTTTATAATCAATTTGGATAAAGAAATAAGATTTTAAGGACAATGGAAAAATATTAATAGGTAACGAACGAAAAGGGGTGTCATTGAGATTATAAGTAACCGCTGGAAATACTGAAAACAAAAATTAATACACGAAAATACACGAACCCTGACCAGTTCTGGGGTTGAAGATAAGAACCACCCAAGATGATGAGTGGAACATATTTTCAATTTAGATAATTAAGATTTTGTTAACAGGCCTGAGGAAAGAAAAGAGGTGAAATATTTGTTTTAGCTCAGGGAAGACGCCGACGGGTCGGAAAAAGTCTTTCCTGAAGTCACATCTAATTAGCGGCGGGCTGTTTTGACAAATACCGCGTATACGAAAAGGACAATTTAAATTTTTTTTTTTTGGCAAGGTGTTTCTTCCCCAGAACAAAGCCACGGATTGTACACGCCCGATTGGAGACGTCACGAAGGAAGGAGGGAAGATACCGACCAGAGTCTCATTAGCCGAGGGCAGTCACATGATACATGAGGGAGGAGGAGAGACCCGACCAAAGTCTCATTGGCCGAGAGCGGTCACGTGATGTGCGAGGGAGGAGGAAAGATGCTCGACCAGGACCCCATTGGTCGATAGCGGTCACCTGACATACGAGAGACCAGGGGAAGCGGGTATGCGCCTCCCCCCAGAGGCACTGTAAGGAAGTAGGAGTGAAAGTAAGAGCGATGATGGGAAATCAGAAATAATGCGACTTTTGGAATTATCAAGAAAACCCTGGCGCCGACAGACCCACCCCAGTTTGTTACGGCGTCAATAAAAGCAGGACCCCAATCGACAGAAATCAGTTGCAGGGCGGACAGCGAGGGAGCTTGAACGCGGGCGGCGGGCCCGGTTCATTCGCCCCTTTGCGGGCAAGAGAATCCGGAGTGAAGAAATTCGTCCAGCCCAGGTCGAAGTGAAGAAAATTGCCCGAAAGCCTAAGAAGAGTTGGAGCTGCAGCCCGAAAGTCGAAGAGAAGTTAAAGTTGCAGACCGGACAGGCAGAAGAGTTGCAGGCCGGACAGGCAGAAGAGTTGCAGGGCGGACGGCGAGACAGTTACAGGCCGGACAGGCAGAGAAGTTGCAGTTAAAGTTGGGTTTGCGCCTCGGACGAAGAAGAAGTTAACTTGCAGTTGTGACTAGGAGAAGTTGGAATCACACCAACGGAGAAGAGAAATTCGTCCAAGACAAGTCGAAGTGAATAAATTCATCCAAACTCAAGTCGAAGTGAATAAATTCATCCAAAATCAAGTCGAAGTGAATAAATTCGTCCACCCCAAGCAGAAGAGAAGTTAATTCGCGCACTGACGGCGGGGAAATCAGCCGTGAACGACTGGTAGAGATCAGCGCCCAGTGTCGAAACCAAACCACACCCCTGAAATGCAAATTTCTAGAGAACAAGCAACTCGAAGTCTTAAAGTTGTATGGTAGAAGCTTGGTGCCACAGTCCACAAAACGGGTCGGGAGGTAGGAACAATTTTGTGTAACGAACATTTAGATATAAAAAGGTTGTTACCTTTTTTTTTTTCAATAATTTTGACCTCGTGAGTTTTTTCTTTTACTTGTGTGTTATCACCCCGTTGAACCCAGCTGGCATACGGCCCCAATCCCTGTTTGATCCCGTCTGTCTAAGATCTAATCACAACGTGGGTAGGCAGACCGGAGATCAGTGAAGTTACCCTAGTAACCAGGCGTTGGAAGCGAGTTGGGAACGGCGAGGCTGGTATTCATCTAACCAAAGGGTTAGAACGTCACAGTTGGAGCAGCGAGGAGCGAACAGCTGACGCCGCGGCAAAGACGACACAACTGGTGCTGTCCGTGACCAGGATATCAGAGCCTGGAGAGCACGTGACGTCACAACTAGTGCCGCGAACGAGATCGAACGACACAGTCGACGCTGCGACCAGGGGGGGCGACGTCACATATGAATTAAATTCAAAAGATTTTTCCGATATAAGCTTTGAAGTATTTTTGTTAAAGGGCGTGTTAAATTATATAACATTGTTTTACGACGTCTTGGTTTATTGGTGACCTTATTGCTATTGGCTAAGAATTAGAGGTTAATTTTATGGTTACTATTGTCTAGTTCTTCCTATTTGCCTTTATGTCTGTCAGAAATATCCTTATTTATAGAGTTCGTTGACAGCCTAAATTAGACCGCCTTTCATAAATTATTTTGTATTCTAATGTGAGGGTTGAATTGTTTGCTGATGTAAATATGGTTGTATAAATCTTTTAGTATATATTTTATGAAGCCCATTAGATAGGTCGCTCACTCTTACATTTATCTATATTTATCCATTTATTATATATATATATTATATATATATATATATATATATATATATATATATATATATATATATATATATATATATATATATATATATATATATATATATATATATATATATATATATATATAAATATGCAAATGCAACTAGCGTGTGAAGACGCCATATTTAAAACAATCAGCATGACCATTAAAATTGCAACTTAAAAAAGATGTCAATGATATATCACAAAGACATCATTATCATGTCAAAATATACAGACACTACAAAATTTAATTTTTCTAAATCATATTATTGCAAAATATTGCTCTCTATTTTAGATATATAATATCAAATTTTTAGCATTATATAACATTTAATAATTGTTCATTTTAGAAACGATTATTTTAGGCATTCTCGTGCACATATTTTGCAAATATCTGTATAACTTAATTAACGTTTGAATTTATTTCCCATCATTTTGAAACATAAGATTTATATTTTATGGAAATTTATTATTTCAATATCAAATTCAACTTGTTCGGGTATATATTACGAACTTGAATGAGTTTTCGCTGATTTTTATGAAAAATAATGTCTTAATTACAAAACTTATTAAGAAACATGTCACTGAAAGTATTGTCCATCGCTATGCACTACATTTTCCAATCTTTCTGGCAGCATTTAAATTCAACGTCGGAGAAAAGAAGCTAACCACGAGTCAACCCATTTTTTGGCATCTTCATGAGAATGAATGTTCTGCTCAGCCAAGCCATGTGTTATCGAACAAGCGATAATCGGAGGGAGCAATATCTGCTGAATACAGCGTGTGGTGTAGGAATTCCCATTTAAGCGTATCCAAGGAGGTTTTCACTCGTTCGCAACATGTGGCCTAGAGTTGTCATGTTGAAAAATCAATCTGTCGTGTCTCTGCTCGTATATCAGACGTTTTTTTCTTCAATGCCCAACTCAAACGCATCAATTGTAGTCGACAGCAATCTCCCGTGATGTTTTTGATCGTTTTGAGTAGCTCATACTAAACTACACCCAGCTGATCCCACCAAAGACAGAACAGAAGTTTCGAACCATGGATATTCGGCTTTGCCGCCTATATTGATCCATGACCGGGCTTACCACACCATCTTCTATGCTTAGGTTTATCGTAGTGTATCCAATTTTCATCGCAGGTTACGATAAAATACAAAAAACTTTTCTTTTCTGCGATTGAAGCCGCTGTTCAGACGTGAAAAGACGCCGCTCGACGTCTCTCGGCTTCAACTCGTACGGCACCAAATTTCCTTGCTTTTGAATCATTTCTGATGCATTCAAACATTTCGAAACTGTTGGCTGATCAACTTCTAATGATTCTGCAAGTTTAGCTTGCGCCTGGAATGTGTCTTCATGAAATAATGCCTCTAATTCTTCGTCTTCAAACTTTTTTCAAACGGGGTGCTAGAGCGTTCTTTATCTTCAATATTAAAATTATTCTTCAATCGCTTAAACTATTTTCTGCATATTATTTCCGATAGAGCATATTCGCCGTAAGTCTCACCAAGTATTTTATGTGCTTCAACTGTGGATTTCTTTTGAATAAATTAGTGCACTAAAATTCCCCGCAAATACACAATGTTTAGCTAAAATCCGACATGTTTAACGCTATGAAAAACAAAGTTGTCTACACTTAGGCGAAATGACATAAACTGAATTTCAAGCTTGCTTATAGTACTTCCTTATAGATGCATTACCATCTGAAACTACATGCACACAGTTCTGGAAACGCCGTCTGTTGGAAAACAGTGAGAACTTATTCATGGTCCTAATATATATATATATATATATATATATATATATATATATATATATATATATGAACAATCATCGATACTGATTACTCTTTGTATGGTTTGAAAGTCGCCTATAACTATAGAATATCTTGATTTATTTTGACAAAGAATTATAAATGTCCTTATGAATTCCAAATATGTTTTTCTTTCATTTAGAACGTCTTTTCCTAAAAGAAAATAATTTCAAACAGAAAAGAATCAATCATTCAAAGAATCATACGAGTAAAACGCAGAATTTCATATGAAATGATTTGGATATGGCAAATATTAGGAGATGCATTGAATTTACAATCTTCCTATAGCAAGATGATTTATTTGGCTGAATTTCAGAAGTATAAACCGGAATTGACGTTAGCACAAATAATTTGTATAGAAAAGTGGTTTCTTCCATAATGTGAATGATAATTCACGGACGACGAAAGGTTTATTTTCTAAATCGAATATCAAAATGGATTTTTCCTGAGTACGAAAGAATATGAGAAGACAACTTAATTCAGTTTTAATAATAATATAATAAATAATATACTATAAATATAATATGCGAATAATATACTGCAAAACTATAAAACCGGTATAATCTGTTGTATAGATTTCAAGTGAAATCATTCAAGGACATCTAAGTGATTACTTGTGACGACGTTTTTTTTTTTTTTTTTTTTTTTGGCGGGGGTTGTTGAAGGATTTTTATTGGACATGCCAGCCTTTCATCCACGTTCTTCATAGGTGATATAATCATTCGTGTTTTTTTTTTTTTTTTTTATTTTTTCTGGGAGGACGCGCATATTCTGTCCATTCAATCCTGCTTTTCTCAAAGTCTTTTATGCTAATCGAAAACAGTGTCTTCCGAGTCGACATTTCAGACGCAATATATTTCCAAACGCCGATATTTTAGTTTAACATCTTATTTGCCTCATTTAGGCTGTGTTTGTAGCCGATATTCGCATTGCACCAGTTCACTATACGATGCTTGTTTTGGGCGTCTGCTATCTTCTACTCATTATAAGTGACCAGTCCATCACAATCCCTACTTCCTAACCATGATCACTGAAGGACAATACTACCATGTGTTCTTCATTCCCGCATTATTTTCATTATCTGACGCAAACTAGACACATAGATGAATAGAAAGATATATATGGGCTGAAGATAGATAGATAGATAGATAGATAGATAGATAGATAGATAGATAGATAGATAGATAGATAGATAGATATGGGATGGAAGAAGATAGATAGATAGATAGATAGATAGATAGATAGATAGATAGATAGATAGATAGATAGATAGATAGATTTTGGAGGAAGATATTAATTTCCCAAGTCGTGTCATGCACACTGATTTCCTGTCTTTGTAATATCTATTCGTAAGTTATAAATTTAATTGTGCTTGAATTGCAACGAATAATACAGGTCAGATGTGTACTGATACCTCTTCACCCGCTTGATAAAGTTTATTCATTAAACAAAGACAATTGTAGAACATTTTCCCCTCGACCATTCTTTATGTTTCTACAGCTTTTTTGAATTCAGGATTGTTCCCGAAAATAAACATGTCATAAATTTTACATACATTGGCCTCAAATCCGAGTACTCGAAAAATGCCGG
This sequence comes from Acanthosepion pharaonis, assembly GCA_903632075.3. Lineage (NCBI taxonomy): Eukaryota > Metazoa > Mollusca > Cephalopoda > Sepiida > Sepiidae > Acanthosepion > Acanthosepion pharaonis. The sequence goes on from CAHIKZ030001686.1 coordinate 537,737, forward strand.
CAATTTGGATATTCCATAAAAAGCCTTAACGTGTTTTGTATCAGTGTAAAGATGCAAGTTCTCAATGCAATAAGAAAATAAATTTTCTGCTGTTTCGGAGATCAACGTTATAAATTTTTTTCTCTATCGCACGTAACTTTTATCACAGTCAATTTTCATAATATTTCTAAATTATTTTCTTATTATTCATTGAGGTAGATTTAAAAAATATTCCCTACATTAAATATGTATTATGTCAGATTACTCTACGAGTCATCGATGACTAAACACCGATCTTTTCTTGTGAGGAGAGTGGCCAGACACCCAGCATTATTAAAAACAAAACATGTCAAAGACTGATTTCCAGATCAGATCAATGGTCATGTAGCAGAATGATGTTAGTCGTACTCCATATTGGGTTAATGATACGGCATCGTTGTGCAGAAGGCTTTATAGCTTAAAGTGAACGGACAATGCGGAAGTTTGCTTCTAGGGAATCAACGGGGGTGTCTCTGAACAAGACGTGCTATAAACTTTGAGAACATCGGCTGTGGTTTGATTTGAAATGTAATAGTTTACGCCAGATTTTTTGTTTGCCCTAGACACGGTCCGCAGGTTAATCTAGATATGTGAAGGTAACCGATCAAGGTCTTAGTTGTACCTTATGAACAAATCAGCCTATTAGATTGATAGTGATCATGTTATGTGTGTATAGATAACTCCTTGTAGATCTGGAACCACCATTAATTACAAATGAGCGGAAATAAAAAAAAAAAAAGAAACGGAATCGACGAAAGCACGTGACATCGAAATCTGCTGCTGCTGCAGTTATAGCTGAAAAGCATTGATCTCCTTAGACTTCAATAAAGTTTGATCTGTCTGCATCCGACGTGTGTGGCCTTAATCAATCCTTGCCTACGAAGTGACGTCTTAGTACCACAATGATCCGACGTTTCAAGTATTGATTTTTGATTACTTAACACAAATCCACACCCACGTGGATGAAAATGAACAACTGTATTTGTGTTATAACCTACTTAACTATATTTATGTATACAAATATATTCCCAAACCCTGTAGCGTACCGAGTTTTATGATTTGGAATTAATTAACACATTAAATGAACAAATTAATTTTAATAAGAAAGGCATAGTGAATAAATAACGCGCATCATAACATTAAAATAACTTACACACACATATATATATATATATATATATATATATATATATATATATATATATATATATATATATATATATATATATATATATATATATATATATATATATATATATATATATATATATATATATATATATATATATATGCCCCATACTTTCGGCCTTGTTCCACATGTAAGCTACGCTTGGTAAATTTTGGGGCGCCTCGGCGTGGTGTAATGGTTAGCAAGCTTGTCTTGCTAGATCAATTACGACTGAGTAGTGAGTTCGATCCTCACTGGGTGCCCCATACTTTCGGCCTTGTGCCACATCTAAGCCGGGCTTAGAAAGTCGCTTTGGGCACCTCGTGGTGGTGTAATGGTCAGCAAACTTGTCTCGCTAGATCAGTTACAACTGAAAAGTGAGTTCGATCCTCACTGGGTACCCCATACTTTCGACCATGTGGCACAGGTAAACCTCGCTTAGAAAATCAATATTGGGCACCTCGAGGTGGTGTAATGGTTAGGAAACTTGTCTTGCTAGATCAATTACGACTGAGTAGTGAGTTCGATCCTCACTAGATGCCCCATAATTTCGGCCTTGTGCCACATCTAAGCTATGCTTAGAAAATAACTATATATATAAAATAATGTTTTATATTTAAACTAGTTGTTTACTCACGTATAAATTATACTAGAAAAGTATGTTTCCTACATATACGTCTCCGTGTAATGTAGATAAGAGTTGTGACATGAATATGCATTTGAGGTGAAATACGAGTTCTCTACTTGATTTGTGGCTAGTTGTTGAATTTCTTAAAGGTGTTCTGGGAATTGTTACATATTTTCCTTGGCCAATAAACGTGATGATATATCATGAGACCTGTTCCCTCGTAAGCCTGAACTTTTTTCATCAGTTGTCTGAAAAGAGAATCCGGGACGGAACAGTAACGTATATTCATGATTGTATAAGAACCAGTATTTGGGTAAAGTTTGAAATATATATTGAGATTAGTAAACGTCTAGACCAAATAATAATAATAATCTTATATAAACTACTGTGTATATATGTGTGTATTGTGTGTGTTATCAAACAACTGCTCCGATCCCACTTGTCCGATTTCAATGACTCATAGATCATTAAAAAAGCCCTAGGAAAGTTAAGCGGAGGGAACGATTTTCGTTGAGCTCAGATTCAGGGTTGCCAGAGTGTGCATGTTTAAAAATACATATTAATATATTATACTAGCCATTATCGTAACTTTCATTGTTCAAGGCGAGTAACACTTATTTACCTTTTGTATCCAAAACTGCAGAGCACGATTTATTATAAATTAGCTTAAAAGCCGCCCAAACGGGCGTCATTTAAGCTAGCTCCTATAGAAGATCTTCGTTTGGCCATCATCACAATAGCTAGGCATCCATAATTTCCAAAACACAAAATTGCATTTAGCATTGAATTAATGTTTAAGCTTACCTTTTAAAAGTTCAACGATAATTCTTCTGTTGCCACTTAATTAAAAGAAGATTTGATGTACGTAGATCCTTATTTTTCATACAAACAATTATTTTATGGGTGACAGAACAGGGGACAATTTATTTATTTATAAAATGTATATAGTGTAAAGATAGAAAATAGTTATATATTCAAAATTTGAAGAGTTGAAACATACTAGCTAATAAAGTAAAACAAATATTATAGAATCTGTAGGAATAAATGCGAAATTTAATCAAAATTGACTAACGTATTCTGGTGTTAAAAAGCCCTGACCCTATTTATAGTAATGATATTCACTAACCGCCCACGCGGTCGGATATGGCACAAGGCCGAGTTTATTGTGGGGTATCCGAGCCCGTAGTCTCGGGCAAAAATAGCCCCGTAGATACCGTAAGATTGGGTAGCTGTCTATCACCCCAGGGAAGCCTCTGCCGTTTGCCACAGACTCGCCCAGGTTCCTGTTTACACGGAAGCAGTGAATAATGATATCAACCTATTAACCGCCCCACGTGGTCGGATGTGGCACAAGGCCGAGTTTATAATAGGGGTATCTGTTCATATAGGCTCGTGCAAAAATTCCCCCTAAACGGTCGGGTAGCTGTCTACCACCCCAGATGAGACTCTGCCAGCACACTTCTGAAGTAATTCAGGGATATTTATAGTAATTTATATGCTAAACCATAGTATTAAATATTATCTACTTTTAGGTCTTATCATTATACAGGTTTAACTAATTTGCATATAGATTTTAAAAATGTATATTTCATTAATTAACTGTCTTTCTTTAGTGTTCTTTTACTCAAGGATTGTTATGATTTTCATATTAAAATTAGTTTTGTTTAGGAATATTTTCTTATATAGAGCAGAACAATGTTTGAAATTTGCAATTCACTTGACCTTCAACAAGTTGGCATATATTTGTAAAAAAATTTCCTTAACTATAACAAGCCATTTTAAGAATGAAATTGGCATTTCAAATTTTTCTTACAAAAATTTCATGCAGTGAATATATCTTACTTCGTAAAGCGATAACGAGCGGGCGAAGCGTACTAGTAACTAGAATAAAAGTAGTAAGATTGCACCAATAAACAAGGAATGAAAACATGCTGACACTAAAGAGGATATTCACATGTTCAGTCATTTGCATCGAATCCAGCCCCTTGTTGCTAGTAACAACAAACAAACGGATTTGTTTACGTTATTCTAAGCGGAGATGTCAGAGTGATATTTTCGGCTTCGGCAAATGATCCGACACAAAGAAAACATCAGAAAACAATTATGGTCAGTGAAACACTTACTTGTACGTATTCTTTGGTTAAAGAAAAAGAAGAAATGAAAATCAGTAACGGAAAAATACCCTCAGTTGTGTTCGCTTGCAGACGATTAGCTCTGCCCACTCAACAAGTGTGAAGATTTATTGCTGTGAAATAGAAGTAGAGGAATTGATCTTAAGTTAAATAAGAAATCAGAAACGGAATTATTTCTCTGCTTGAATTTGAATGAGAAATAAATAAGGTATATACGTGTTATTCTTGATAATATATGTGAAGATGTGGCTATGTATGTATATGTACATATATATATATACGAAAATTATAATATAAATATATTTATCAAATCACTACAAAAATAAACATCATCACTTGAGAAGAAATGAAATGTTGAAACAAAATTGTATATTTTTTGCAGATATATAAATATAACATATTTATGTTATAATTTTCGAATAAATAATTATAAAAAAATTTAATCATTTGTCTTGAGCACTCTTTTAAGAATAGTATTTGTTGATTACTGAATTTATGGCGTATTTGAAAATCCTATACTTTGTTATATATATATATATATATATATATATATATATATATATATATATATTCATTTTTCACTCCCATTCAAAGGCAATAAAGCCACTATGACGTTTCTTTTATGACGGAATAAAGACGATTACAATTTTCATGTTCTTTTGATATATCATCATCTAGACTTCAGGATAATCTAAGGTATCTTTGAACATCTATCAATTTTTTGTGACAGTTCTAGTTGAATTAATCCTCTTTCTTCTTCGGATCTGGGAACATACAAGCGATCAACATCCGCTTTGTTATGATGCATGCGGTAGCAAGTGAGAAGCTTAATCGTTTATTATTATTATTATTATTATTATTATTATTATATACACAGATGACTAATATAATTGAGTATGAATATATATATATATATGTGTGTGCGTGCGTGCGTGTGTGTGTATGTACGCATGCATGTAGGTAGATATGTGTGTATCTGTGTATGTATTAGCAAATTCAGATGTCCTTTGTCAACAATTTTATTCTACCCAAAAATATATAGATAAATTGCAAAGTGCACTCGGTATGTACCTTCTTCATTTTACATGTACCCTGCAAATATATACTTAAGCGGGTGCTATATTAATATGTTATAGTTGTCAATAACAGAATTAGATCAGATATAAATATACAATGGAAGCTGAGTTCAACGCCAAGAGACGACATTTAGTTTCATTGTTGAACATGATCTGGCACTGACATGAGGCAGGCTGTCACTGAGCAGGGGTTGACCTCAGTATTCATATTATATATATATATATATATATATATATATATATATATTGTCATCCAGAGAAAAACTGTTTCGCTATATCACAGCTCATTATTGTGGCTAGACGAAATTTTTGCCTCTACCTAGGATCGGAACCGGACTGAATTGACGTCTGTTACAGATTCTACTACTAAGCCGATAGAGGTGAATTTAAGGCTATGTATTTTTAGATAAACTCACAGTAAACACACAGTATTGAGAGAACTCGATTTGATTTACCGAAGGGTCTTTTTTCATATATATATATATATATATATATATATATATATATATATATATATATATATATATATTTATATATGGGGGTAAACCAATTTTCTATTAATATTTGAGACCAATAAAAATAGACAGGAGATGGATAGTTTTTCTGAATTTTCCTTGATGGAGAATGTTGGTGTCTTTTCATGTAAACGGTACATTTTCAGGCCATGGTCACTGTAGAATTATGATTACAAAACATGTAGACACTTTACAGTACAAGGAAACAACCCAGAAATATAAAATTCTTTAATTTTGAACATATTTTTGGTCGCACGAAGCGCTGTTTCGTAATAATTTCAGGTGAACAAATACTTATTTCAAACTTTAAATTTCTAACAAAACAAGTGCTTTTTTCTAGACTTATCCTTCTTTCTTTGAAAAAAAAAGAAGAATTTTGTAAAATACTCAGAAAATTCGGCAACTTTTATTAAATGATTCCTCTCGACATCAAACGACATATTTGACATGTAACGAAGTTTATCAAAAGGCTTCACAGATATACACAGTCTGTTGAATTTATTATTTATGAGCGGTTTTCATTTTCTATCAACAGTTAAAGGATGAACTTTCTAAAAAAACATTTTCATCTTAAATAGTATACTTTTTTTTTTAAATATATATATATATATATATATATATATATATATATATATGACGTCATTTTTCTAAAATAAATCTTTTTCTCTATTGCTTCAAAGAACTTTTAAAAAAAGACTTCTCTTCCTTTCTCCTGTTTCCTGAAAATTATAATTTGAAGCTATTCAATTGTCCTTCAATCGACTTTTTCTCAGTTGCCTTGAATCTATCTACTAGGATTCATCCTTTCTTCTATCACATCTTATCTGATCTTTAATTTTTGTAAAACCCCTTGCGTCCTTAGGTGAATTGAAAATTCTTGGGGTGAAATGCTTAAAAAAAAAAAAAAAAAAACATTAGGAAATTTTAAAAGTCCTGCAATTATTTTAAGATATTATTATATATATATATATATATATATATATATATATATATATATATAAAGATATATAGCGGCTTCTCGGTCTCACGTTGACTGCTGACCTGAGATGGAATAAATACATCGAGTCAATTGCCTCGTCCACTGCGAGGAAATTTGGCTCCTGAGCCCCGCTAGGAAGGTTTTCTCCCCTGAGTCGATCCTCCAGATATACAAATCAACAATTCGCCCTTGCATGGAGTATTGCTGCCATATATGGTCTGGCGCCCCTTCTGTTTGCCTCAGGGGGTTCTTGATAGGCTCCAGAGGCGGATATGCAATATGGTTGGCCCTGCCCTGGCGTCTCGTCTACAGTCACTTTCTCACAGACGCGCCGTCGCCTCCCTCTGTCTGTTCTACAAATACTTTCATGGAAATTGCTCCGAGGAGCTGCATTCGCTGGTTCCCAGACGTCATGAGTTCCAGCGCCCTACGAGGCTGGCATCCCGCTCTCACCCCTTCAATGTCGAAACTCCGAAATGTAGCCGTCTCTTCTACTCTAAGAGCTTCATGTCTCGCACCTCTCTCTTGTGGAACTCTCTTCGCTTCTCCTGTTTTCCTGTGAGCTATAATCTCCAGCTATTCAAGTGTAATGTCAATCGACATCTCCAGTTGCCTTAATCTATCTACTACCCTCATTCTTTCTTCTATCAGTCCTATCTGATCTTGCTATTTTCTGTAACCCCTTGCGTCCTAGTGGCTTCCCGCCTTGCTTGGGGTGAAATGCTTAAATATATATATATATATATATATATATATATATGCAGGGTGGTCTGAAACGTTATATTTCAGATGGCTGCGAGGAAATGGTGGTGTTCATACAGACATTCTCAATATGTGGTAGCGTCAACGAAATTGAATAGACTGAATCCAATACATATGCTTTGTATTATTTGTTCTCTTGTTCTCATTACGTTTTGGTAAGGGGTGACAAGACTTTTGCTTCAACACACACACAGTCACACACAAAAATATATAAATATATATATATATATATATATATATATATATATATAAAAGTGAACATTGAAGTCAACACTCAGAGGCGTCTAGCATGAAACAGCCTGTCACCTCTGAGTGTTGATTTCAATGCTCACTTTTATGACTTCAATGTTCACATTATATATATATATATATATATATATATATATGGTTGGATAGATGTGAGTTTGTGACCCTGGGTTTTTATTTTAGCTATCGTCAGACAAACTGATTAATATTTTAAAAAAATTGGGTTTATGTAGATTGCGTGTATTGGTGTTATTGTGGAAGTGGTGGTCGTTTTGTCATTCATCGTACTAACGCAAACATCGATGTATGCAGACACATATACATACTTGGTCGTCCGTCGACACTCATACATATATAAACGTATGTGGGCAGTTTCGGCTATGACACATGTATGTATACGGGTGGTGTTATGTCTATACATACGCATTTGTATGTTGAAATGTTGAAATTTAAACATTGGAAGTGTGGCGGAAATGTCACGTTAATGTCTCGTGATTGTATCCATGTCATATTATGTATATATTTTTTTTTTTCGCTGAAAAATATTTCCTCGCATGTATGTATATACGTGTGATGGGGTTTGTGTAAAATTATGATAGGTAAAAATTATTATTATTATTATTTATATTTATTTTTAAATTTAAAAAAAAAAATGGGGTTTATTTGTTATATTTAAAGCTGGTCATTTGTTTGTTTTTGGTGACTGTGTATATGTAACAGGTAAAAAATTTGTAATCCTTATTGTTTAATTTATATGGTTTGATGTTTAATATACTGGGTGAGAGGGTGGTTCAATTTAATAACGGGTCTATGTGATATGATGTGATAGTAATGTTTCAAGGGATTGGAACAATGCTATTTAGCTAATAGTTATTATAAATTGGAAGAAATTGCAAATTGGTAGAAATGATTAGTAACGGTGGTGGGAGAATGATAAAACCATGAATGTAGTTATAGTGGTGGTAGCTTGAACTAAAAAGTGGTTGTTGGTGTTTTATTTTATTTTTGTTTTATTTTGTTATATGTATTAATTTATTTTGGTATAAATCCTGATAATAGGTATTCCGTGTAAAATTATGGTAGTTGATGATAAGTACCGCGCATATAATATATAAATAATTATACATATATATATTTATTTATATTTATTATTTATTTTTTCATATATATATATATATATATATATATATATATATATATATATATATATATATATATATATATATATATGTGTGTGTGTGCAGAAATATAGTTTAGCTTACTATATTTATAGGATAAAGTGCTCAGAATCAGAGATAGAGCGTATGCAAATATAAATATCAAAAGGTACACTGAAGTCAACACTCAGAGTCGACAGGCTGTTTCATGCTGGGCGCAATTGTCGGCCTGGCCATTGCGTCCAGCTTGAAACAGCTTGTTGCGGTTCTGAGTTTTGGCTTCAATGTTCACTTTTATATTTATATTTACATACGCTCTATCTCTGATATTGGGCACTTAATCCCATAAGTATAACACAACTTAAATCTATATTTCTTCATATATATATATATATATATATATATATATATATGTAGAAAATGGACTCTCTTATAGTGAACGATCAATGAGGATCAGCAGTGGATTGTGCCTTTTGTTTCACGCTTATGCATTCTAGCAGAGGTCATTGTGGAGAAATTCACGTAGAGGAAAGACATATTAAATTTGTGCTTTCTTAAGTGCGATACGAGCAGGATTTTGATGGCGTCTCTGCTACAGAGCTTTAAGAAGCTGATGACGGAGCTTCAGTCTACTATCTTCAAAACCCTTGAACTTAATGAACCATGTCTTACGCCACCCCTTTCGGTTTGATGCATGGACTTGTCTTTCAATTTGTCTCTGCAGCGTAAGCGTGGAGTTTGGTAGTTGTCCATACATCATCTTTTTGGACGCCTATGCTCATCAATGACCATCCCACCTGTGACAGGCCTAGAACTTTTCAGCACCTTTCATAACAATGCAATTAGTGATTAACAATGCGGATTTTGTTTATCACGAAGTACCCAGACTTATAAAGATATGCGGACATTTAAGTCGGAGACACTATGTAAGGTGACACCGTTTCGGATAGAGCCAGGTAAATAAACGGAGAAATGATGTCCATTCAGTCTGAGTTGTGTCTGGTATTTAATTTGTACTACTTAAGCTGTCACAGTGTTGAGCAATCTTGGCAGTATTTATTTTATCGGATAGGTTGCCATGAATTTGGTAGTCACCGACTACACGGCGGTAAATATGCAGATGCATTTATGCTTCTCCTATTAAGTGAATTAACTAATTATATGATTAAATGACCAATATCTATACCGGTGATATATATATATATATATATATATATATATATATATATATATATATATATATATATATATATACATCATCACTAGCATAGATATCTGGTCATTTAATCATATATATATATATATATATATATATATGTATGATAGATAGATAGATAGAGAGAGAGAGAGAGAGAGAGAGAGAGAGAGATGAAAAGGCTTAGATATATAGAAAGATGAATATAAATAGACTTAGGTAAAAAGACACAAAGATAGACATGAACAGACATAGATAAATAGACATACAGGCAGATATGAAAAACTTAGATAAATAAATAGAAACGAAAATAACTGACTGAGAGTGATGAAGAAAATATGTGATATATAGATAGATATGAAAGGATTCGTAATCAATATGAATCTGACGGGTCAACACACTTTCGAGAAATTTGAGCAGATTTTAGATTATTTTCCACTATCACTATTATTGTGCCAGAGATCTTTTCAATGACAAATTCTCTTTTATCTTCTCACTATCTCACTCTCATTATATATATATATATATATATATATATATATATATATATATATATATATATATATGTGTGTGTGTGTGTGTGTGTGTGTGTATGACTGTCTCCTCGTTTCACAGATTTTCTGTCTGCTGTGTTAGACAGCTATTCCCTCTTTCAGACTCCATTAATCTTCAACTCGATTTAATCCTCTCACTCTCTTGGAACAAATACCTTGTATTATGATAATGTGTCATCAGCCAGAGGAAATTTGCATATTTGTTGATAAGAAAATTCGTGAAAATTTCCGCAAATGGCCGCCTTTTGACTTGTTTATTCTTTGATTAACGGATTAAGCTAGTCTCAACCGCTAATTCAATAACTTCACGTTTCCGAAAAGCCCACGATATTGAAAGCATTTAGGTCCAGGTAATGAGAGACATGTGTAAAAGTATTATTTGCCACTAATTTTCATCAGATACAAAGCTCAAGTTCTAGTCAAAGTAGAGTTTTCCTGAATGATATGTGTGATATGAATGCAATTGGCGGAATTAATAAGACCCTAGTGTTTTTTGAAGCATCTACGCCAGAGTTTGTTCCAGGAAGCAGTGTTTCTTTTTTTTTTTTAATCATTTCACAGTCTAGCTTCATCTAACGGAAGTAAAGTTGGTTCTCTCTGTCGAGCCTGAAATTTTTTTTCGCCTAAGTCCATCATTCAAATCTATAAACCAACCATTCTTTCTTGCATGTAATGCTGCTGCCATATATGGTCTGGTGTCAACGCTGTACCTCTCGGGGTCCACCAGATAATCCAGAGACGGATATACAATGTGATTGGTCCTGATATAGCATCTCGCCCACGGTCTCTTTCTCACAGACCTGCCCTCGCCTCCCTCTCTCTTTTCTACAAATACTTTCACTGTAACTGCTCTGACGGTCCCCAAACTGCATGAATTTAATCGTGCTACTAGGTTGGCATCTAAGTCCCACCTTTTCACTGTCGAAACGGTTAAATGTAGCCGTACCTTCTTCTCCAACAGCTTATCCCGCACTTCCCCTCCGAGGAATTCCGTTCCTAATACGTGCTTCCCTGAAAGCTATAATCTTCCATTATTCAAATGCAATGCCAATCGACATCTTCAGACGCTTTGATCTTACTCTTCGTCATTCATCCTTTCCTCTATCAAGCCTTTTTACTCTTGCTCCCCATCTCTGAATCACCTTGCGCGCTTGTGCCACTCTCGCCTTCCTCGGGATGAAATGCGTAAAAATAAAAAAAACAAAGCAAGTCGATAAAACGTTGCTAGGGGTTACTGGGTGTGAATGAGAATTAGAAAGTACCTGAAACACAATCATAAGAAAGAAACAATGGACAACCGCAATTCCTGTTGAAACGAGTGGGGAGGAGAGTGAACTGGGTGATAGGTTAACTTCAAATAAAATGAAATATGTAAATAGCTTGGTCCGTATGAGCTGTAAATGCTGGAAACTCTGATAGTAAAGAGTGGTGAACATCTAAAAAATTTTCACGGAAATAGCGAGTGTTGCGACAGACTGCTGCCGTTTCGTCTGTTTGGAAAAGGCTACAGCGTGAAGTATTCAAGAGCTCATAAAACGATTTCAAACATTATCAAGGCTGGGAAAGGAAGATTGAATAGCTCCAGCCCCAATGCCACAATACACCACGGTATATCAACACTGTCTCTTTTAAAGATAAATCATGTCAGAAGAAGGTGGTTACTTTCTGGAGTTATACAATAAACCGACGATGTTTCCAGCATCTTAAGCAATGAATTATATGTATGATTTCCAATTGCTGTCTGGAGTGAACTTGAGTTGCAAATGACTTAAATCGTGGAGCCTCGTTTAGAGATCAATCGTTCATTTTGATTGGAAAACTGAAGGTTATGATTAGCCTGATTTTACACAAACCTGGATTTAATAATCGCAATCAATAAATCTCAAAGAGATAAGCAGTTCAATCTTGCTTTTAAACATTTAGATAAAACAGTGCTCTTGAGATCATTTCATACTTAAAAGTTCGGACCATCATTCGAAACTTGGTTATTATATACGCAACGATTCGATTATTACCAATTCGCGCCTACTTTATATGTTTTTTATATGCCTGGCATGTGATAGTTCAGTTTCTGTAAAAGTTGAATAAATATGTTCAGCTGATCAAAGGGCTTATACGAAATATAGGAAACGGAATGAGAAAAATCTACTCCCTTAGTTTGTGTGAACTGTTTACTTCAAAATTCCCAGGAGTATACCGAATACAAGAACTTATACCTGAAGAAGTCCAGACACTGCAACCGCCGAAACTGTGTGTGTAACCACCACGATAAAAGTGATGGACCGAATAACAAACGCTATCATATTGATAAACCTTCATTGAAATATATTCCGCGAGAAATTTACGACGATTGTCAGTCAGCTCCTTCGTTCGGAATAAAGGCTCTTCATTACGCTGACAATCCAAATATACGGAAGATCAAATAAGCAATGACTTCAATGATTTTCAGTCAAATATAATGCAAGATATTTTGATTCAAATGGAGTTTCGCTAATAATGGAGTCAGAATTAATATTTGACCATAATGGGACAGTTTCGATACTATATATATATATATATATATATATATATATATATATATATATATATATATATATATTTAAATAGATTGAAAAAAATAAAGATATTTATTCATTTGAGGCAATTCCCTTTTGATTCATGTGTGACAAATACCGAAAGATAGTAAATCAATTATAACTCAGGCTTTCTTAACAGAGAGATATCTGGCTTGATTTATTAAATGCTAGCATAAAGAGACTCGCAGTAGAACACTTTCTGATAATCCAGTGAATGGGTAGATTTCTATAAAAATCCAGTGTCCATTACTTCGTAACATACAAAATCTTTCCTGATATATTTTGGTTCAAGAATTTAGATCGGATGTACTTTTAATATTTTGTATAAATACTATCAACAAATGGTCCAAAAATATCTCAATAGGGCAAGTACTATAAAGCATTACAAGTTCTAGAAAAGAATACTGTTTTCTTTAATAAAAGAAATTAAAACATATTGCCTTAATTTAAGTACTTGTACACCACGCTCTACAGTGATAATTTGTTCCAGAGGTCAAGACTTAGGCCGAAAAATGAATTAAGTCGAAATAACCGTGCTATAAACCGAAAATAATCACTCCGCATTGCCTATTACAGTATTTATGATAGGTACGTACAGAATTCTGAATAAAATAATTCATCCAATCCATCTTCCAGGAATATAGCTTTGCGCTTAACATTAGCACATGCAATTGAGACTTTTCATCGGGGCCATCGGCAAAAAATTATTCTAAACCACAACTGAAATGTAATTGAAAGAACGGCAACGGAAGAGTACAGATGTAAACCAGTCTGAATTCAAAATCGGTGTTGGAGCGGAAAACAACGCAAGATTGCAGCCTGGCGGCAGGAATTTGAAATATGAACATCTGCTGAACATACTTTATCATACTAATTGTTTTGTTTTTTGATGATTCTGTGATATATATATATATATATATATATATATATATATATATATATATAATATTATTTTGAAATTTACTTGTATATAATTTTATGTCTTTATTGTTATTTTAGTGTTTTTATGTTTTTATTTTTTTTCAACGGCCAGCGTAAACTCGAGTAAAACGACGTAAGTCGAGTTTTATTTTTCTATATAATATTTAAGATAAACCAACGTATCTTCGAAAATGACAACTCGAAACGACTTATGTCGAGTTATTACTGTAAATTTAAATCTAAAAAAATTGTTTGTTTGTTGTTTTTTAACGGGACGAGCTTAAATTAAATCCTAATTGAAAAAGTACATTTGTATCGTACTTTATAACGTTAATTTTTTTTTGTTTTGTTTCCAGAGCCTGTTGTTGCATGCTAAGTCATTATAAAGGTATGTATTGAGTGACTAATTTTTATCACTTAGCGAAGATAGCCTGCTTAGACTTACAGTCACTTCTACCTTCTGTTCTTACGCTCATAAAACATTAGTGAGTAGCACTTCAACTTGCGTGGCTTTTGGATTTTGTATAGAGTGAACACCAGTAAAACTAGAAAGAAGAAAATGAAATCACACTTTCTCTTCCATGTATCACGTCCATTCAGAATGTGGGTGTTCATGACCCTCCACGACTCCTACATTTTGTACGTCTTAATGGTTTTCATTGTTTCATCGTACTCTGAACTTGTTCAGTTATCCATTTACACAAGGTTGTTGGGTAGATTACTCGCTGACCCGCTTGCCTTCAATATGGCTGTGAGTATAACATTTTCTAACCCAAAATTCGCCATTAATTATCCTAAAGGTTTCAGCTGTCACTTTTTCATTCGAAATGTCCTTTTTGTTTAAATTTTCTCTAAAGCACCCTCTTTGTTTTCATATTCAGTCCGTGGGATACTCAGCATCTTTCTGTAGAACCATATTTCTGTTGGCTTAAATATCATATTCGTCGGGAAAGAGGTGTTTAGCCTTCATCAGGGTTGATATTAAACCATAGTTCACTAGTTATTTCTATCGAATTTTTCCTGGTTTTTAATATGTTACTTAACGTTTATAAAGCATCTATTGCTATTCCAAGGCTCCTTTTGATTTGGGGGTTATATCTTTCTACCGTTTTTCAAATACTTCTCAGATATTAAAACCTATTAATAAGCTAGTATATAAGTAAGCATAGAAAACGTGAATTTAGTTGAAACTTTGAGATTCAAGCCGATTTATCTGAAACTGATCGGAATGTAGACGTACCTATTTTAAACAATGCCCGGAAAATACACCAACAATTCCGAAGCAGACCAACTATTGTAATTGAGAAGATAGACATTGATCTGAAACTCGAGTTGAGAATCCTTTGCAGTTAATGGTAAATCTAATAGCTATGGTTATTAGAACAACGCTAACGGTTCTGAAGAGTCGATGGGGACAGATTGAAAGAATCAGAGATTAGAAGAATTGGAGACTGTAAGAATTAAAATTATTCCAACAGTGCACTTCGTGCCTTATACAAAATATTTATGGATTTGGTGATAAGACTATCAGTGAAAATCTGTGTAGATGATCTCTGTGCATTAGTTAAAATTTAATTTAAAAGATTTTTTTTAATATTTTAAACACTGGTGCCCGGACTCTGTGAGTTTAAGCGTGCTACTACATTGGCATATAGGTTTTGCTTTCCTTTTACTGTTGAAATAGTTAAATGTAACTGCCATTTCTACTGCAACAGTTTTTTCCCTCCATTCACTTACTTGATTCCATGTTAACTACAATCTTCAAAGAATTAAATGCAATCGTCATCTTCTATCTTCTTGAAACCCTTTTAGATTTTATCCTTTCCCCAGTCTCCTCTATGACAAGTTTTTTCTCTTACATTCACTCTCTATAAACCCCTGCGTACTGGTGGCATTCCCGCCTTTCTTGGAGAGAAATGATTAAAAAGAACCCTTAGCGCACAATTATAACCTTTCCTTAAATAACAGTATGTAGTAAAAAAAAAACTCCTTTCTACGATGACAGGCACGCTCAAATCACCGTGCTGATAACAAATATGGCGCCAGTTTGTTTACATTGCGCAGATCAGGTCGAAAGTTTCAGTGATTGCGCAGGTCAGTGTTGCCAACATTGTGTGAACTGATTGGATGGTTTTTGAAATATTATAAAAAAAAAAAATTATCTCGATAATAATTTGGCACGCACTGTAGAATCCAGTGAAGTACGTAATGTGTTCAATATCAGAGGTTGGAAGTGAAGATTCGGAGAACGTAGCAGCTGTTAAGTAATTCTTTAGGTCTTCGATATCAGAGGTTGGCAGTGAAGATATTTTGGGAGAAAAAACAAAATGGATGACTTTATACACGTCGCATTGAATAGTTTGAGCTTTCTGATTGGTTAACCCTTCTCTTGGTGGATTATAAAATGAGTCTGCTCATTTTGGTTGGCTCACTAGTACAAACATGTATAAAAAAATATAACACCACGTGCCATGTTTAATGGATGTCGGTTATCAGTTATCTCCTGTTAATTTCCCTGCACTGCATTAACCGGGTATTGAACTCACACTCTTTGGGTCCTGTCACTGCATCTAACCAACGCATTTATCCACTTTGCCATATGTCCTTGAGAAATATAGACAGATACTGAAAATTTCAAGCCGTTCAAAATAGCTATCTAATTGCAAACATGACTAAGCAAGACGTCTCTATAAAGATGAACGGTTACTACATGAATAATAATGATTCATAAAAGAGCCTCAACAAATGTGATATTCAGTCATTTTGGTGGTAATGCTGATATGAAGGTACACCTGGGTGTTTTGAAAAGTTATCGACAGGGACAATTTTCTCAAAACCGGATCAATTACAAAACTTCAAAGTAATAAATTTTGAGAATTGTCTTGTTCGAACGTAGATTTTTCAGATTCGTTTCCTAAAAGAATTTTGATCACACAAATTAATTTTAACAGAACGATAAAATAGTAGAATTATGCTTTTAAATAATTCCTTTTATGTAAAATAAACCAACTTTTGATAATGACGATACATTCTATTTATTTTATGTGCCATGCCCGTTAAAAACGTTTGTGATCATGTTACTCCAATGTTTCCTATTCTTTGTAGCTCTTAAGAAAGTTATTTTTTGTTGTTGTTATTTCTCCTAAGCCCTGTTTCGCAATTCCTATACTCAAGCTCGCATATGAGAAGATCTATTTTAATATCTGAAAGGTTATTTTGTGGTAGGAAACGGTTAGGATTCTCATCTCATAATGCAAAATTCACCAGCATATGTAAATAGTTGAGCTGATAAGTTTAAGCAAATAAGTTATTAATAAATAAAATTAGGTAGAAATGAAACTGCCAAAGTTTAATAATATAATAAATGTAAATACATAAATAGATAATAAATAATAAATTTACTTATTTTCTTTACAATGAAAAATAAGTCCGTTCACAGATAACATATATTATCATCATTATTAACTTTATTGTCATTATCATTATTATCATTATTGTCATTGTTATCATTATTTTCATTATTGTCACTATTATCATTATTGTAATTATTGTCATCATCATAATTGTCATTATTATCATTATTGTCAGTATCGTCATTATTATCATTATTGTCATCATTGTCATTATTATCATCATTGTCATTATTATCATTATTGTCATCATTGTCATTATTGTCATTATTGTCATTATCATAATCGACATTATTATCATTATTGTCATTATTATTATTATTTTCATTGTTGTCATTATTGTCAATCTTAACATTATTATCATTATAATTCTACAAAAATATCATGTTTCAGTATACTTCGAATAATATGCTTATGGTAAAACTAAATACGAATAAAATGATGGTTTCTTGAACTGTTGGTTCCATCCAAATATATATTTTACTTTTATGATTATAGAATTTATTGAAAAAGGTTTTTGTCTATAAATATCTGTGTGAAAGTTTTCATTGAATTAACTGTGTATAAATAGGGAAGTAAGCAACTCTCCCCAATCGTGAGTAATAACGATCATTTTATAACGTACCATATGTTGTTGCTTTAAAGATGCATTTTCCCCACTGAAATATCTCCAAAAACCAACCTGCGTGCTACAAAAGGTCGTCGACGATAGTTATAAGTTCCAATTACATGTGATTGTGAAGACGTGAAAGGAAAACAAGTTCAATGTTTCAAAACTAAATTAACATGTGAGAAGCTATTTATGCAGTTGGGACACTGGGATATTAACAGAAAAAGACATTTTAGTTACCTGTTTAAATAACAACTGTTTAAATAGTAACTTCCTTATTCTTAAACTACTGGTCACCGAACACCATAATTAATAGTAGACTCTTTAATAATAATACTACGGTATTTCATTAGCACATGCTGAGTATATTTGCTAAATTAAGTAATCATACTAACAGAATATGTCATGATTAGTCAAGTTTTCATGATGAAATATGCCAGGCAGTGTGTAAAATTAGTTATAGTGGGGGGGGGGGCTATGAAATACAAGGAAAACATCTTTTTTTTTCCAATTTCTTCCTTCAACGTTCGGTGGGGGTTTCTAATGTATCGATCGTCTGATAAGCATCGAAATATGTTAGTTGTCACTGAATTGAAAAGGAAATATTAAAACAGTAGAAGACAATGAAGGCTAACATAATTTTCCTATAAAATGTCTGCCTCCAGCGATAACGTTTGTGGCATTTATGCGCTTGTATTTCGCTATAGTGTTTGTTTTTTTTTTTCGTATGGATTCACCTAGGTGTCGAAATATTAGGAAGTTATTTGTCTTCTCATTCACCAGGAATCGCTTCTTGTCTCTTGGAAGGCTAAAGTACGCGTGACTCGAAGACATCGAAATGCGGTTTATTAAGGCTTCGCTAAAACTTAAAAAGATAAAAGTTTTAGAAGGAGTCTGATTGGATAATAAAGAGCAATGCTGAGATTATATTTTTAACTCCATGACAGAGTTATGACACATATCGAATTTTCTTTTGTTTGAAACATGGCAAACGATAAGTGTCACATAAAATAGAACTTAAATGTAGAATGTTCACAATGAATAACACAGGAAAAGACCAATAAAGATTTTGATTAAATAATGTAATTAAAAAAAATATTGCTTTTTTACAATGACGGATATAAACAATTGTCGGCTTCAGAATGAGTAGTTTCGTTCAGTATAGAGTGACTGATCTAATTAACATCTATCTATCTATCTATCTATATATATATATATATATATATATATATATATATATATATATATATATATATATATATATATATATCTGTGTAGGAGTGGTTCGTTTTTTATTTAGACGTTGTTTAAGAAGGATACTCATATTCGAGTAGGATCTCTGTCATTTAATTAAACAGTATGTTTTGTGCACTTACATTTAGCGGTCAGAATATTCGAGAAAACTTGTCAGAAAAATACATTTATATATGAAAATATGCGTCCTCCGGCAGGATTCGAAACAGCCTCCTCTCTGGGAAACGTCTATTGGATAGAACGTGCCTGACCACTCGTCTACGTTGAAAGCCCAAATAAGGCCTTTTGAACTCAAAATCCTCTGACGTTTCTCGAATCATGCAAATCTCCTTGTTATTATTTCCCGGGCTAAACTAAGAATCTATTTTTCATGAAATGGATTACATTTGACACATTGTTATTTTTAATTTATTTTGTTTAAACCTTATTTTTGATGGATACTCGATATTCGAGTAGAAACTCTAATCTTAATTAATTTTTTTTTATCCAGCTACATCTATCGGCCTGAATATACGATAAATCTTGTCAGAAATACACACACACACACACACACACACACACACAACACACACACACACACACACACTCTCTCTCTCTCTCTCTCTCTCTCTCTCTCTCTATATATATATATATATATATATATGTATATGAGGTAAGGATAAGAAATATTAAATTTAATCACAACGCTGTGAGGACCAATTTTATGTTCATTATATATATATATATATATATATATATATATAATGAACATAAAAAATATATATATATATATATATGTGTGTGTGTGTGTGTGTGCGTGTCTCTGTGTGTGTGTGTGTGTGTGTATGGTAGTGATTATAAATAAATTGGTATGTCACATAACTATGAAGGATATTATTTTTCTGAAAGTTTTATAATCCCAATGTGGCCGAAAATTCTCGGTCAACCAAGAAGCGATTTAAAATAGTGAAATATTTGTTCATTTGAGCAAGTTTCCGGAAGTGAATAAGATTGAGACACTTTCCTTGAACCATATATTAGGTATGTGAGTTTTATTTGCTACGCAAATATGTCCATTGAAAAATAAGAAAAATCCTGTGTAAATAAATGCTTTTGTATTTCTCATTAGGTAACATATATATTTAGAAGACACACATGTTTAAATAGATATCGCTGAATTTTTTTCTTTTTTTTGGCAGTCTAATTTCGTTTACGCGACTCGACTTTCGAGTGTCTTTAATAATGATGTGAAAACACTTAGGGTTGCTAGAAAGAGACAAGAAAAAGGAACGAAAAAAAAAGAAAGTCAAGAATTAAAATTAGGTGATAAGAAGCCATCACAAAAAGGACACTAAGCGGTGTTATTTTTCTGACAAGGAAAAGAGGAAAAATTTTTATTGTCGAGAAAGAAAGATGCTGGAATTAATCTGATTTAGGGTACGGGGCCGGTGGAAGTTCCAGGTTGGCCAAATAACCTCAGAGTCAGAATTCTAAATAGATAAACATTTAACTGTGTCGCAGGAATGCCCGTTTGAAACCTCCCACAGAATTCTAAAGAGATAAAAATTAAATAGGTCATCCGCTGAGCGAGAAACAAAAATGTCCGTTGACCACACAAGGGTTGCCAAAATAAAAGACCAAACAGTTGGTTATCTAAGGGAATTTCGTTGAAAAAGGCATCTGTTTTGTGTTGAAATTCGGCCCTGACAGCGAAACTATTTTATCGGATCCGAAATTGCCACCAAGAATGCAAATATGTCTAATTGACCACCCACTTGTTTGGCGAAGGCCCCGGGTGATAAAGTCCAAGTGATATTTGGCTACGATAAGAAACCAAGGGTTCGCTGTTGGGCAGAAGGAAAGAAAGAGAAAGAAAAGAAAAAGAAAAAAAAAGAGAAAAGGAAGAAAATTTTTTTCTTTGAGCAAGATTTTTTTTGAGCAAGATTTTTTTTAAACCGAGGCTGGCACCCATTGAGGGGATAGGTGTGAGATGCCACTGTGAGAGAGAGGGGAAACACGTTGACACCCTCTGAGGCCATGGTGAGATACCAATATGAGAACAGAAGAAGGTGGGAGGACGAAGAGACTTCTAAAAATGGAAATTAATAAAATTTTCCTGACCGGAAACAAAGAAGTGGATTTTGGGTTTGGAATTATCAAGAAATCTCAAACCCCGACAAACCCACCCAGGTTTTGGTCGGAGTCCATATAAGCAGAGTCACAGCGTGCGAAAATCAGTTCATTTCCAGTTCCAGTTAAGTTCCAAGCAGTTGCAGTGAGCTGAAAGCTCTGAAGACCCGCCTCGCAGAGCTGAGTAAGATTCGCGCAAATCCCGAACTCATCTTCTAATCAAGAACAATTTATTTTTGAAGAATGACTTAGACTCACACCACCAAAACAAGTTTTACGAATTTAGCCTGAAGACACACCAAGAACCAGTTTCTTAAAAGAACAAACAACTTAAGATGTTAAGATTCGCCTAACAAATACAAAGTGTAACGAATCCATATAGCGGGTTTGGTAAGAAGACTTATTCCTGTACTCAGCAACCAGATATAAAGTATTGTTATCCTTTTTTTAACACATTTGAACTTTTCGAGTTATTATTTTATTTTATTTTATACATACTTGTGCGATATCACCCTTGTTTGAACTCGACTTGCAGTACGGCCCAGCGACTGATTGATTTCGCCTGCCTAGATCAATTCACAACGTGGGTAGGTTAGACTAGAAATCAAAGCAGTTACTTCGGTAACCAGACGTTGGAAGCGGGCTGGGCACGACGAGGCTGATACCGAATCTAACCAGATTCCCATCCGAATCACCAAAAGGTTAGAACGTCACATTTGGTGCCGCGACCAATACCAAGCCAGTTGGTCGTCACAAGACAGGATAGCACGACTGACGCAGATAGGCAGACGTCACGTTTGGAGCGGCGACACCGGGGGGACGTCACAATGAGACGGCACACTATATTATTAAATACTCTCTAATATATATATATAACAGGTATAGGAGCAAAATTGTCCATTTGTTAGATTAAGCTTTAATCTATTGTATTTTAGAAATGATTAAATATATCTTACTACTGGAATTCTCTGAGGTTTTTATAACACTACTGGAACCTACTTTCAGCAATAAGATTGTATCAGTACTCTCTCATCTCAACAAAATTATCGTGATGTAATCGATCATAAACGAAAATGACATGTCCATTAATTAATCATAGCTAGGAATCGGAACCTCTTGAAGCATTTGAATAAAATTCATAAATATATATATATATATATATATATATAAAGAAATATAGTCTTAAGGTGTGCTATATTTATGGGATAAAGTGCTCAATATCAGAGATAGAGCGTGTGGCCTGACGATTGCATATAGCATGAAACAGACTGTCGCCTCTAAGTGTTGACTTCTATGTTCACTTTTATATTTATATATATATATATATATATATATATATATATATATATATATATATTCGAGGATCATGTTCTAACTTATTCAAACTGATCTTCGCCCTCTCTAACCTTCTAACTTACTTTCCTTACTTACTAGATTAAAGACATTAGTTCCATTTCAACTAATGTCTTTAATCTAATTACAAAATTAAATTCGGGGCTTTTAGCTTCATTTTTGAAACATGGTTAGAACTGTGTAGCGGAAAAACGATATTTTAAATCAATTAATTTTAATATATATATATATATATATATATATATATATATATATATATATATATATATATATATATATGGGCATTGAGGTCAACACCTAGCAGGGGACATGATTAAACGCAATCACCAGATAAAAATATATTGTATGTAGGTTCGAATCATATCTGTTGTCGGCCGCACAATAACCGTTCACATATTACAACAGATCTTCCCATATGCACCATCTGTATGACCACTCGTATCCCATCATGCTTCTCTGCTAACGTGGATAGCTAATACACGTTGTAGACATTATCTGTGGCACACATTGTGCTTGTGCAACTAATGTGTATTCTACTGCAACATTGTAGAGCAAGACTTAGTTACAATTTCCAGTAGTCGAGACATAATCTGATCACTTGCTTGGGCATTATGATAATACTCGCGGGCACGATCACATTTGATCCGTATTAACTCAGTTACGAAGGCACGCTGTATAACGTCTCGGAATGCGAAATCGGAGAACGGAGTTTCAGTTTCAATCGAGGTCATTGCATTCTGTTGTAATGGAATGACCCACACTCCCTATCGCTTATCTGGACTAACTATATCAGTAGCTATATATAGTGGGCACAGGATATTCCAGGGGATTGTTTCGGCAATAAGTTGGAGATTCGTCTCCACCTGTGCTAGTCGAACATTCTGCCTTCCGGCAGAGAGGGACCCAGATGAGACTATTCCGAAGGGCAGAGTATCGTCTTGGGTGGTAGACAACTACTTGACCCCTTGTATAATGTGTCAATGGGGAATTTTTGTCCAAGCCTACGGGCTCGGTTTTGTCCCGCATTAAAAAAACGGCCCTGTGCCACATACTCTCTCGTGTGTAGGTAAGCTAAATAACCGTAATTCGGGAATAACTAGCCTGCCACCCGATAGCCTGCCTTTCAGTTGTGTATTCGCTTTTGTAATAAACCTCTCTTCTTTCATCTACGCGCGTTTTGCTTTTCCTTCACTCGAGTACCACCTTCGTTTCTTTGTAGCCTCTGTAAGTATACAACACATTTACGTACTGATAAACTTGGGAAAAGTATGAATCCATCCCAGCTATTGGTAAATAGCAAGAGAGGTAGGGCTCTGTGGGCTTGCTTGGCAACTCATGTAGGCGAAGGAAAGCTCTGAATTCAAACACTCGTCTAGCCTTGTAGGTCCTGTATTTTCAAAAATACCCCCTCGCATATCGTCTCGAAGAAAGAAACTAACGGACTCCTCGGACGAATACAATGTTTTGAATAAACACAACACTAAGACACGTCAAGCCGCCAGGAACCTCACCGATTTCAAACAATTCTCCCATAGATGTATCACTTGCGGTTCTTTAGAAGAGCACATCTATTGACATTTACTATTCCAAACAGTTCTCCTTACACAGTTTCACTCGCAAGGCATGGTTCAACCAGTGATATGGGTTTCAATCATTCCTCGTCGGCTCGATACACTGACATCGTTCTTCCTACGCCGATATTAAGATGATGTAACCTCTGTAACAAATCGGTCATGGAATGATTCTAACATTGATCATAATGCTAATTTTGTAATCCCTCGAAAACGCGTCAATATTCGTAATGAAGAACCAGATTTTCAAAGGTGCAAGATTAACTATGGACTATTTCAAAGTGATAACTATATTGTTTACCCGTGAATTTAGCTTTTTTTAATAGTCTTTTTAGGGACGCAAGTAAGTGTCGATTTAAATAAATCAACAAATTTATAAAAAAAACTCGCGCAACAGTTGATTGGTAAACGCTACCTACCATCTGAAGTTGCAAACTGATGATTTCAAATGAAATTACATATATTATTCGTACATCTTACATTATATATTGCATAAATCACTCGTTTTCAATTCATCCTATTACGTTACCTTTTATTTTATTTAGATGATAGAAGAAATATGTTAATTCTACTCAGGAGATATATAAAACTAAAAGCAATGTCTTCGGTCAAGAAAGTAAATAAATCGGAATAGATCGGAATAATTTTTTAAATAAGCCATTGACGTTGATTAATGATAGTTATGAACAATCGTCGAAAAATGAACGATTATTTGAGATAAAAACAACAAAATAAGATGAAAGAAATACAAGTCAAAATTAATAATCTTTGAAATTACACGTTCATTCATGACTGAATAGATATTCATTAAGATTGCATTTATATCTGAGAAAGTGAACAGGTATGAGGGATTAATAGGTTATCGAGATCATAGCAGAATAGAATTAATCTTTTGGATAAGTTGGCTAACATTTATCCAATGACGAATCGTCCAATGTCGTTTTTTATTAATTTTCTGTAAATAGTGTAACCTCTTCGAAGATTATTCCAGCTATCGATTATACAATAATTACGATCGAACTAATTCAGTTCAGAAAAAAGAATCTTAGAATACCTCCGTTTAAGTAAAGTAATATATTAAACACTTTCAAACTATGCTAAATTATTTTTTGTCTACAACCAAATGATGCAGTCTTCAGTGAAAGAAATAATAAGAATATACACAGGAAAATTTTAAGGATTTCTTTAAGTCTTCTATTATATTTGTTTACTCAGATATCAGACGAAAATTGCCTTTTGGCAATTAATAAGACTAGTATATATATTTTTTTATTTTACCAATCTAAGTTATATTCAGTGCAATCTGATACATAAAACTTAAATATGGCGGAAACTTACGGATTTGAACTCTATGAAGCAGTTCAGTGAACAATTGCACCTAATGAAGACTATTCGTGAAATAAAATACATATTTCAACATAAATATATGCGATGTACTAAAAAACTTATTTGAAGAGGCGTTCTCAGGTCAATGAAATAGAACTTCAAAAAGAATAAATTAAATTCTGATGTTTCAATATTTGGTCAGATTTTGAAAGGTGGCTCGTCCGAGAAATTTTTAACCGGCCATCTTATGAATATATTAATGCTGATTTCTTGTAAAAAATGCTGATATTATATGCTACGAAATCTTGAGAAGAAACCAAATGTATTTGTATATATATTGTTTACAGAAAAGTCTCAGCAATCAATTCAAAACATTAAAGTTGAAAGAAGAAATTGCTCTCGATAGTTTATTTGGGGGTGAATTCAGATAACATTTTTACGTATTCAAGGGCATGATCAAGGCGTTCTTTGAGAAGTATTCAATTTGCTGTCTGGAATAGACTTCGCTAAAATATAGAAATATTATCTGATGATGAGATGAGTTGGTACATTGCAGGATAATTTTTAGAGAGTGATTCTACAGAAATATGACTACTGTAGAAGGTTTTATTTTCACAAGTTAACCTATACATATATTTCTTTGCAAGATTAAATTGATCTTTATAAATACAAATAAGAGATTTGTTAGTGTTAAAATTCAGCATTATGATTACTCTTTTCACTTCTCGTTCATTATTAAAATTACTAATTCTTTCATACCCAGTAACTCTTTTACTTTTAATGGCGTTACGGCTTTGCAAAGTGTGAAACCGATTAAAAAAAGTTCAAACCCATGTAGAATTAATCGAAATCTTTAATGTAATAAACTGTATTTTAACCGGCTTTTGATGTATGGTCGCTTTGCAATTGTGCACCTGATCAGTTCCATCCGTATATGTTGGGCAATTAGACCAAGTGAAGCCGACTCCTCTTCAGGTCAATTCACAGCCGATGTTCTCCAACCTGAAACTTAACTTTGGTCATATATAGGTGGCCGTTGATTCCATCGGCGAGGACTCCTTCTCTTAAATTTAATTCTGGGAAGTTCTCTGCTATTTAACTCAATGTGTTATATGGCCGTTGACTCTTTAGGAAAGTTCATGCGCTGTTTTTCAGATGTTATTTTTAATCCTGCTGAGTGTCTACTTAACATCTTCACCAGAAAATTCTGATGAAGGAAATGGCTGAGTCATCGAAGGTTTACATTGTTGTTTTTAATTTATTTTATTCTTTTTAACTTAGCCATGTCTTCATAGAACATTAATTTATTGAGTTTGTAAATTTGGGAGGATATTTGAAATACTGATTTCTAAATTTCATCCCTATCGGAAAAAATTGTGTAGTCAGTGTTACATTTGCATCGATCAAGTTTTAAATGGATGATCTGTAATAAGCTAACAATAGCATATATCAAGAGGATTACATGACTTTTATTAGGATCACATGGGAGTATAGTCTTATTTATGCCGACATATAGCACGGGAATAGATTAGCGAAGGCTTACGGCCACATCCCCGTATGATCACCCAAGATAAGCAACGTTGAGCCTGGTACGTACCTAGATGGTTTACCGCTTGGGAATATCAAGTGCTGTGATATTTGGGTGAGCGGATGGTGTAAATGATAATGTCTCGGAATGTTAATCAGAGAGCCGAGCTCAAATTCCCATTGCGTTCATTATATTCACTTGCACGCAAATACTATTGGGAATGGTATGGATCCATCAATTTCTCCCAGCCATGGGTTAAGTAGTAAGACTTGTATCACTAAGGTATTATTATCTCAAGAAAATACTTACGACCTAAATATACTTTCTGACTCTAAATAACCTGCAATGGGTTGATAAGACATAGAAAACGAATCAGACACCCAGTCAGATTAAAAAAAACTTTTTATTTATATATATATATATATATATATATATATATATATATATATATATATATATATAAAACGAAGTCATGAGACGAAGTAAACAAGCTTTTATTGACAAATCCTATCGCCTTTATTAGATAGATTATTTCCTGTAATTAGGAAGGACATATCAGGGTTTCTTTAATAGTGAAGCCACTAATATACGTTTGCAAGATTTGCGACTTCCGATCGGAATGAAAGAACAAAACCTTCTGCTTGGATCAAACCCAGACCGCTCCGAGCAAATCCCCGTTAATCTTTCCACCTTTCCGCATTGTTCTACAATTGTTTTTTGCAATGATCGGTGTTATTATGCATGAACCTGGTTTTATGATTTTCGTCCGGAACAGTGGGATCAGCTCACTCTCAAAGAATTTACTTCTCAGTGAAACTTTTTCTCTCCTGCTTGGAATGGCATTGAGGAAGACGGAATTGTAGCCAGAAATATAGCATATACGCATAAATATTCAACAGGTTTCAAATTTGGATATTCGATCATAGATAGAATTGCCGGTGCTGCGCGAAATGAACGGAGATCGGACAATAGCGATATTCAATTCTTCTAGATATGGTGTATCAAACTACACGCTTACATTGGAAACCAATATTTGACATCGCACCATTTTACTGGACTCGAATAACGATCACGTTGTAAGGTATAAGGAAATAGTTTCAATTACCGAAAGAACCACTTGTTTCTGGAAAATATAATTCTATATAATATAAAGGAAAAAAGCCCCAATAGAAAGTTATTCGTAAATAGATAGGTTATAACGTTCCTGACATGGTAAAAAAATAAAATTGTTTCGAAGCATTGTCTTGAACGAGACACCTGAGTAATTTTAGAATGTGTACTCGACATTTGTGGATTTCAAGTGACATTCAGATAGAGCATTCTAAACAACATAACGTACTATAAGACTGTATCATACACACACACACACACATACATATATATAAATATATATATATATATATATTTTGAATAATAAAAAAATATTAAAAAATGAAAACATTCAGACACACTGGGTTGTAGATTAATATTCTTTCGTTTTTATTTATTTATTATTATTTCATTTAGATTCCTCGACTAGTTTCGGCCAAAATGGCCATCATCGGCAGAAGAAATATTTCTGCTTGCTGGTAGCAGTAAACTACAGAAATGAATGTCTTGCTGGAGAAAATGAACTTTTGTCTGTAGTTTTCACTTGATTTTTAAAAAATTTTTTTATCTTTTTAACATGAATTTTTAACATTCTCTTTTAAGTTATTATTTGAGATAAGAGCTGGATGGATCTATGCTTCTCTGAATTCCCGTGGTCAGTTTACAGTTTTATTGATCCTGGAGAGGGGATGTGTCTATGTTAAGTGTTTGTGTGTGTGTTATTTGGTTCTTAGGGAGTGAGTGAGTATGATATGCGTAAGCGTGTGTATTGCCGTGGCTGTGTGTTATCATTTGGCTCATTAGGGAGTGAGTCAGTATGATGTGTGTAAGTGTGTATATTCATGTGGGTGTGTGTATAAGTGTGAGGCCTCAACAACTCCGTAAGCATGTCTGTCTTGTGTGGGTGAGAAATGTGGGTAGGTTTTGATTTGTAAAATTATATATTAGTACTATCTATATTGTTAAATTTATGGTTTAGCCCGACTGGATAGTATGTTTTTAGACGATGTATCCACTTATTTTCATGGAAGTCTAAAATCTTTCTAATGTTATCTGCTCCGAACGTTTCTAATCTCTCAATTATAGCGAATTTGGCATGGGATTTGAAATCGTGTTTTTCCAGGCGGAAATGCTGTTCTACAGGTAATAATCTTTCATGGGGAGTCGACTTAATTCGATTGCGATAATTATTAATTTTGTAGTGAAAGGGCCATTCACATTTTCCTACATATTGTTTCTGGCATAGTGTGCATTCTAGGAGATAAATTATGTCATGACTTCTACAGTTAGAATCGTGATAGATTTTGAAAGTAGATGTAGTGTTTGAGCTATTGAATGAATTCTTGTGTTTAATATGGTTGCAGCATAAACTTCTTTTGTTGTTACATGGTTGGGAAAATCCTGTTGTTTTTGTTCTTAGTTTATTACGGATTACATTGTCCCCTGAAATCTGTTTACTACCTATGATATCTTTTAGGTTCTTAGGTCTACGATATGCTAGAAGGCCGGGTTCCTTAAGCAGTTTTTTTAGGTCCGGTATGAGATGTAGTATTTCACAGCGACGTTTGATTATTTGGGATAGTGGAGGCAGAGTGGGATGTAAAGTGATTACTAGAGGAATGCGGCTAGATTTATATTTAATCTTGTACATTACGGTGTCTTCTCTAGGTGTGGAAATTACTTTATTTATTTGTTCCCTGATTAGGTGTTGTTTATAGCCACGTGTTGTGAATTGATGCTCCAGATTTTCAATGTGTTTATTTAATTCTTCATTGTTGGAACATATCCTTCTGAGTCTAAGTGCTTGTGAATAGGGAAGGTTCTCTTTGAGGTGTTTAGGGTGGGAAGACTTAAAGTGTAGATAGTTGTGGGTGTCGGTGATTTTAGTCTGTAGTGTCGTTTGTAGTTTCCTGTTTTCATCTATGTAAATGCGGGTGTCTAAAAATGTTACTGATGTTGTTGATTTTTCATAGTCAAACTTAATTGAGTCGTGTTTTATTTATATATATATATATATATATATATATATATAAAGAAAAATATATACGGAAAAAAAACCCCAAAAATCCTTATATACAATTATGCTGTTTTAATGTTAATATGTCAACGTCGGAGGTTTCGGTCCAATAAACCACCTTCAGGACATATTTATAAATATAACATTATCAATACAACATGACAAAGACGATGTACATAAGAACAAGACTTATCCAAACAAATAACTGAAAGTTTCATAAAATCAGCGCTCCGTTTAAAGATGGTTTATTAGACCGAAACGTCCGACGTTGACATATTAACATTAAAACAGCATAATTGTATATAAGGATTTTTTGTTTGTTTTTGCCGTATATATATTTTTCTTCATACTGTCGGATCTATATCCATTTATTATATATATATATATATATATATATATATATATATATATATATATATATATATATATATATATATATATATGCATGTGTGTGTGTGTGTGTGTGTGTGTTTACACAAAGAGAGAGTGAGATTTATAATTGTTCTTCTGAGACTACAGGCAAAAAGTGTTCTTCTGATTAAGGGCTTAGGAGCAATAAAACAAATAGAATTTAGTCAGAGAAAGGGCGAGCAAGTATGTGTTTCGGTCTTTTTTTTTTAATATACACACACTTTGTGAGCATATATATATATATATATATATATATATATATATATATATATATATATATATATATATATATATATATAACTGTGCCAAATTATTATTGAGATAACCATTTTCTAATATTTCAAAAACCTTCCAATCAATTCGCATAAGATTTTGACACAATGTTGGCAACATTGGCCTGCGCAATCACTGACATTTTCATACCGATCTGCGCAATGTAAACAAACTGGCGCCATATTTGTTATCAGCACGGTGATTTGAGCGTGCCAAATTATTACGAAAGTATAAGAATTTAGTGAAAAGATGGGCCATAAAAGCAGTTTAAGTAATGCTGAAAAGGAAACTATCACCTCAGAACTCGGAAATTGTAAATCTACCCTAGAAATTTCTAAAATGATAGGTAGGTGTCATCAAACACTGAAAAAGTTCACAGCCGACCCTACACAAGTACGCAAAAGGGCAGATAAAAGCAAGCTGAAGGTTATTTCACGTCGTCTCATGTCACCACTTAAACGAGAGGCCACGAAGAACCCTGGACTTACTAGTCAAGAGCTTTTCAGTCGCATTGGGGATCCTACTGTGTCTAAAAGTACTCGGTGTTGGTATATGAGGGAAATGGCAACAACAGTCATACCTGTATCGAAGCCTCCGTTGACGAGAATTCACATTCGAAATCGATTGAAATGGGCCGAGGACAATATGAAGATTGACTTCTCTAAAGTTTTGTTCACAGACGAAACTCGAGCAACAATTGATGGGCCAGATAGATTGTGCAAAGGCTGGGTAATGAACGAACAGAATCGCTATCATCGTTTGAGACGCCAACAAGGCGGCGGAGGCATAATGATCTGGAGTGGTATTATTGGAAAAGCATTAGTGGGCCCATGGAGAGTACCAGATGGCGTCAAAATGACTGCTGATGCGTACATAGCGTTTATGAAGGAGCATCTTGAACTGTGGATGAAAAGGCAAAGAGTTGCCTTCAGAAGGGCCAGTGTTTTTATGCAAGATAATGCTCCCTCACATACTGCTCAAAAGACTACTGAATATTTGAAACAGTTAGGCTTCGATGGAACTCGAAAAATGAAGTGGCCAGCAAATTCTCCGGATTTGAATCCAATCGAAAACTTTGGAGCATGATGAAGCTAAGACTGTACAACAATTCAGGAGCAACGCTGAGTTGAGGAAAGCAATTCGTGGCATATCTCGTAGCATTACAGCAGATGACATCCTACAATTAACAAATTCTATGGATCGTCGACTTCTTCAAGTAATTTCAAAACAGGGAAAGCACATTCCCTATTAATTTGTTTAAAACTGTGCCTTTGTTTGTATCTGTTATTATTTGTTAGATTATCTCATTTATTAGCTTCTTTCGATCATAAACATTCATTTACAACATTAATAAACGTTTTGTTTGCTCAATTCTGGGAATTTTACTAAACCTTTCTAATAATTTGGCACACTCAAATCACCGTGCTGATAACAAATATGGCGCCAGTTTGTTTACATTGCGCAGATCAGTACGAAAATGTCAGTGATTGCACAAGTCAGTGTTGCCAACATTGTGTGAAAATTTTGTGCGAATTGATTGGAAGGTTTTTGAAATATTAGAAAAAAGTTATCTCGATAATAATTTATTCTGACTGAATGTATATATATATATATATATATATATATATATATATATATATATATATATATATGTATATTGTGTGTGTGTTCGCGTGCGTATTGGTATTATTATATATTAATATATATATTTTAATATATTAATATATATATATATATTATATTTTAATAGGCATACATATATGTATGCATATATCTATATCTATCTATCTATCTATATATCTATATATGTGTGTGTATATATATATATATATATATATATATATATATATATATTGGAATAATGTTTTGATACCACAAAACAAATATAATGATTTAAAGAAAATGAATTTCTTTTGTATGACCATTTTTTTTTTTTTTTTTTTTTTTGCAGGACCTAGGTACCTTTCGGCCAACGCTTCATCAGGGTCTTTCGTTGGCAATTGACTTTAAACAAATAATGAAATGAAAAGAACGCCAAAATGGTATGGTTGGAACACGTCTAAAATTTTACGAAGATATATATACGTAAAATTAAAATAAATTTACGATTAAAATAAATGCGTAAATAATAAATTAATAATAATGAACCAACCTGAGCAGTAAAATAGAAAAATAAGTTGCTCATATATCAAAAAATAAATTTAGCGATCGTGAAAAATTCTCCTTTTGTTTAGAAAGCGATGGTTTAAATAATTTGAGACAGATGGCTTCCAAAATAGACAGATGATATTTGGACCTGCCTACGCATATAATTGAAAACGAGTCCATTGTGAAACGTTTTGAGCATGACTCATTTTCTAATAAGTGTTGCCCGATCGCCGAATCGTGAGCTGATTGCGAAACATGAATGCGATTATCTAAATTTAATTTAATGTGTCTGGGTACATGTTGTCCGATTCTTGTTTCCAAACGAAGACATGTTCGCCCTATATATTCAGCTTCGCACTGACATTTAAATTTATATATAATCGAACTTTTATTATGATACGGAAAAACAGTACGAGTACCAAAGACAACACGTACTTTGGCCAAAAAGAAAGTAGCAGAAACAACATCCGAAACTTTATCAGTCAAAAGTTTACATTTTCTGCCTAGCCAAGGTAATTTCAGAAAAATAGGGCAAAGACCTGGGCCAAATTTTGGGGGCATATTGAAATTCTCTATTTTCCGCTTTATTGTGCGGTCAACAATGTTGGCTGGAAAACCATTGTTGATGAGAATGTCTCGAATTTTGTTCAACTCTTGTTGAAGTGTGCTAGAGGAACAAATTAATAAAGCCCTATGAACTAAGGTCTTAACCAGATTTATTTTTCTGGTATGGGGGACAAATGAATTCCAATTAGTGTAAAGACCTGAAAAGGTTTCTTTACGAAACACACTAGTGATGAAAATATTATTCTTTCGTTCCACATGAACATCTAAAAAGGATATAGAATTATTCATTTCTTCTTCCATAGTGAAGACCAAAGACGGGTGCAAGGAATTTCACGCTTCACAAAAGAGAGTGGCTTCCTCTATGTTATTAAATAGAGAAAAAGTATCATCAACATAAAGGACTACCCATAGAAACGCCGTCTACTTGGGAGTACATAATATTTTCAAAGCTAAACTCTATTCCTTCTGTTACTAATGTTAGGAACTCTAAGAATAAGGGCTCAGGAATAGAGGGAGGACCCAGGAAACTTCTATAGAGCATATCAGCACATATCTGTGCTGTTTCTTTTTGAGGGGATATTGGTATACAGACTTACAATGTCGAAAGACACCATAATCTTGTGATCAGAAGAAATAGAACAATTTCTAATGAGTTTAGAGAAGGTGAAGGAGTCAGATACACAATAGGTTGAGAAATAATCAGAAATAGGTTTAATTAACTCTGATAAACACTTGGCCAACTCATGCTGTGCTGAACCCATTAGAGATAAAATGGGACGTAACGGCACATTATTTTTGTGAATTTTGGGCAACCCATAGAGTCTGGGTCTTTGGGAACCTACAGGTCTAATCCTGTTGTAGGTATCTTTACATATAAAATTATTTTTATGTACCTCTAATAACCGTCTCTGCAGTTTTATTTCTAGTTTGTCAGTACGGTCATGTGTTGAGGAAGGTCCAATCAAGCGAAACTTTGAAGTATCTCCTAGAATGACATTCATTTTATTGACATAGTCACCCTTGTTCATAATGACTACACCAACACCTTTGTCTGGTTTGGTAATGTAGATATCATTACGAGTTTTCAAAGATTTGACAGTTTTATAATGAACGCGACGCCATGCGACCATGTCACGTTCGATTGGTGTGGAAACAAACTCGTGAGCTGTTTCCAAAATCTTTGATTTACAAAATGTGAATTGGTCCGTGGAGGAAGGAACAAGACGAAGCAACTGCGAAACCATAATTTCAAATTCAGCAAAAACTTCAGCTTTGTTTATATTTCGAGGGGGAATACAAAAATCCAAACCTCTAGACAAAACTACCTTTTCTATCTCAGAAAGATTACTATTAGACAGGTTAATTATATGCCTGTCCAAAGAATAATTCTCGAAACCAAATCGTTTTCTGATTAAAACGTTAATGTAATTATTCTCTTTTTGCAAAGGTTCTCTCTTCGAAATTTAATCTGCATTTAGCTAGATATATATATATATATATATATATATATATATATATATATATATATATATATATTATATATATATATATATATATTAATATATATATATATATTAAATATATTGGTATATATATATTATATATTATATATATATATTATATTATAATATACATATATATATATGTATGCATATCCTCTCTCTCTCTCTATATATATATATATATATATATATATATATATATATATATATATATATATATAGTAAACCGAAAGAGCCAGAAACCTAAAAAGCTAGACAAGATTAAAATTTATTTTTGCCCATTCCAACCGCTGTTTGGTTTCTTTTTTTTTGTCACATGTTCAGATTTTTCTGTTATAGGCTATATATTCTCTGTTCTTATTGCACCTTTTTAGCCAGCCCACCCTGACGTTCCGCGTAGGTGAAACCTAGGTAGGTTTGGCTGGCTCTTTAGGTTTACCTAGTTTGCTCTACTTAGCGTATTGAGCACTTAGTTTTTTTTTTCTTTACTCGTGCCGGAGTTTTTTTCCTTCTTTGGACTCTTATTTAACTTAACTTTAATTCTAGACGATTAAATAATCGCCGGAAGTATATGTTCTTAGTTCTTTCTTTATTTAAAACTTTTTTTTTTTTTTCCTTTGGGCATTGGTTTGTTCATTTACAAGCTAAAACACCTAAGGTTTTACCGGACGAGTATAAGTATAGTATTTATAAGATTATTAGTATTACGCACACACACATGGTCAGGCACACATACACACACACACACACACATATATTTTATATATATATATATATATATATATATATATATATATATATATATATATATATATATATATACAAGCTCTTATATGTATATATTTACGACAATTTTGGGTCAGTGTCTAATTAATTAAAATGAAGGAAAATTACCCGTTCTCGAGGAATGGCTCATCAGTTCTTTTTCAAAATAATTGCTGGTGGGTCTCAAAAATTTATACATGTGTTATTTACTATTCCTATAAAGACTACGATCTGTGATATAACACCCACCATTAACTGGAATATTGCGTTCTTCTTAATCTTATCCACGTTTCTTATATCTTCCTCCCACTTTCAAGTTTGGTTACTACATGTAAGAACCTAATTTATATAGTGTTTTCCAAAGATATTGTATTTAAATGTATTGGAAGTTGAGTTACTTGGATTTACTTATAGCCAACCCATGATGAATATTTATAGCTATTCTACTTTCGAATGATTTCCACAACATTTTCGTTTAAAAGAATATCAGCCAAGCATGAATCGTAGGTATCAAAGCATTTTCAGGACATCGCTCCTGAATTATACTCGAAAGTCTGCTTAAACTTCGAATCAGTTACAAGCGGGAATATTCAAAAAGAAAATCAATAAATGTTTGAACTGAATTCGACGGACGCACAATACACAAAATCAATGACGCCTCGTTGTCGATTGAGAAACCCCACGGTCGAGTCCATGTTCATTTCTACCTAGTAACGTATTCTCTGATAATTTTCCCAGCTGCATTAACTCTGTACACACAGAGAAATATTCAATTAGTTGGATATGTAACTCTCAGGCTCTTCATATATACATACACACACACACGTAAAATTTTTGTGTGTGTGAAAAGATAAACCACAAATATTTTGGTGGAAATGTGGATAATTTTTAATTTTTATTTTTAGAATATATTATACTCTATTTTCCATAATTCTGCTGCACGCGTTTCTGGTTTCGCGTCCTTCTTAAAGCAAACAGTAGATATTTCCACCTATTATAGAAATTCATTTTTTGTGCGTTAGTGATTCCAATGGCTAGATCCTGCTTCCTTCTATATGTCCAGATTGGCAGACAATTTGGTAAAAAAAGCATCGGCATTGCTGTAACAAGATCAAGTCAAGTTTGTCCCATTGTCAAAGTTGATCATAACTGATCAAGCGGAGTGTTATATATATATATATATATATATATATATATAACAGAAAGAGTTTATAGTGATTCCAACGAGAGAAAAGTGTGTATATTAAAAAGAAGAGAGGTACCGCAAAAAGTTTTTGGTTGTAATCTTGATTATTTAAAAAAAAAAATATTATGTTTTATTTGCTATAATTTTACTACACGTGTTTCCGGTCTCGCGACCGTTTTCAAGTAAAAGGCGGAGATTTCCACATATTATTAAAAATAATCTATTTTATCCTTTATGATTTTTGATGTTAACATCGACAAACATAAAGGAAAAAAAATACCTGAAGACAGTCGCGCGATCAGAAACTCGTTTAGTAAAATTATGGAAATTAAAGCATTATATATATATATATTAAATCCATATTACAACCAAAAACGTTTGCTGTACCTATCTTTTTTTATTATATATATATATATATATATATATATATATATATATATATATATATATATATATATACAGAGCCACATATTTCTGTAAGATGGAACCCGCCTGTATTCACGCCTATTTCTGATTCTTACGCATTAGTCATTCACGTCTTGTTTTTGGAAAATGTCTCATCTCGTCCATTGGTAAAACTATGTTAAATCATTCTTGGAATTTTTCTATTTCTATGCGTAATATATAAGTTGACTTTCAGCTTTTAATGTCTGCAAGTATGAACAGTATTAATCGTACTATAATGACAAAAGTAGACAGGTTTAGGCTTTAAGAAATCTTTATTCAACTGAGAATAAAAGTTTCGCCTATAGCGACTTTTTATCGTCCCAGTAAACGGAAATAGCGCTCTCGAAGAGGAGAGTAACAAAACCAGGGGAGATCACTCTTGAATATTCATAACAAGAAATATGTTTGGAGTTGGGTAGATTTTTGGGTTTTTTTTTTACATCAAAATAAACTGAAACATAAATTATCTATTCATGTATCAATAAACTAATAGATTTTTCGTTGAAACAATTATTTAACTATTTTAAAAAAGGTACATATAATTTATTAACTGCATTAAAAACGGTCGAATTCAAGTCAAGTAACAGTAAGAACAATTTATCTTTGCCTATTTTATCGCAGTTTTTAAACATATATTTGATTAATACAATATTCCATGTAAAATGTTCGTCTTTCTGTACCGCTCCAGTATGTACCTGACTCCTCATGCTATCCACTATATTTACAAGAACCAGATAAGATAAAAATGGAGTACTGTTTTCATATTTGGGTGGGAGCTCCCCAGTCCTCACTCTCCAGTGTCGGTGAAGTTCACAAGCGATTCCATGTCCTTTTTGGTGACAAATTATTTCCCACCTTCCAGCCTCTCTCTCACAGGCGGGGTATGGCAAGTCTCTCACTGCTGTCGGTACTTCCACGGAAAGTGCTCGGAAGAACTGCATTCCTTCGTTCTGCCAGGTCTAATAGTCATGGCTAGAACCCACCATGCCACTTACATGAAAGGAAAACCACACACGATTTCTACGTATTCCATCGGTTAGAACAGATTCTTCCTGTAAACTAGTGCCCTGCGGAATGATGTTTCCCCGATCACAACAATCATCTTAACCTGTTCAAGTCTAGGATTAACCGTTACCTACCTCTCATATCCGTATAAAATGCCCCAAGGCGTGAAGCCACTAGGATGCAGGGGGTTGCAGAAGATTTGGAGCGAGAGCAGATAGGATAGATAGAAGAAAGGATGAGGAGAGGGATAGTGGATAGATAAAGGTAACTGGAGATGTCGATTGATATTACATTTGAATAGATGAAGATTATAG
The DNA here is from genome assembly GCA_903632075.3 of Acanthosepion pharaonis. NCBI lineage: Eukaryota > Metazoa > Mollusca > Cephalopoda > Sepiida > Sepiidae > Acanthosepion > Acanthosepion pharaonis. The sequence continues at coordinate 576,549 of CAHIKZ030001686.1, forward strand.
CTCTAAGGGAAACAGTAATAGGGAAGGGTGTTCCACAGACGAGAGGTGCGATGTATGAAGCTATTGGAGTAAAAGAGACGGCTACATTTAAAAGTTTCTACAGTGAAAGGGCGAGAGCGGGATGCCAGCCTAGTAGGGCGCTTGAATTCATGGAGTCTGGGAACCAGTGAAAGCAGCTCATCGGAGCAATTACCATGAAAGTATTTGTAAAAAAGACAGAGAGAGGCGACGTCACATCTGTGAGAGAGCAACTGTAGACTAGATGCCAGATCAGGGCCAATTATATTACATATCCGCCTCTGGATCTTGTCAAGAACTCCGAGGTAAACAGAAGGTGCACCAGACCATATATGGCAGCAATATTCCATGCAAGGGCGCATGGTTGATTTGTATATTTGAAGTATCGATTCGGGGAAAAAAACACACACACACACACACACACACACACACACACACACACATACACACACATATATATATATATATATATATATATATATATATATATATATATATATATATATATATATATTTATTAGTGTTAATTTCCTGAATACTTTGATTTCGCTTATTCTTTCTAATTGGAAATAAATATTCCTCACAACATGGCGTTTTGTTAGGGGCATTTCTTAATGCTCGAAGCGATCTAACAAAGTAATGAAAACATTTCTCCAGTCATACATTGCTTCGTGTTAGGTAAATGTTTGAAGTACCGCTAGAGTTTACAGAGCTCTTTATTGCATTTCTTATCAGCCAAATGATGTCGGCTGTTGTGTAAATTTAAAAAAAAAAAAAATGTCACCCGGAAAATTATTTACATCTCAGGAACCTTCTAAATTTAACATCAATCAGCGTTTATCTTTTTCTCTTTCTTTTCTTTATTCATGGATCGAAAAAGAATACATCAGAGCGACATGTTCACAGTAACGAATCAAATTCAAAGTAAAATACCAAAATTCAAAATAAGGAAGAGGCATAAAATATTATTGAAGAGAACTGATTTTATACGAGAGAGATAATATGTATTTTTACTCGAGTATGTTATCCACACCAACTTGAGTCTCTTTCTTCCCACTTGTTAAGCGTATGTTTATAAGCTTTGTCCTCGGTTGAGCCCAGAAGAACAATGAGCGATAACTGGTTAGACATTTTTTCTTATTTTTCTTTTGTTGGTATATTTTTCGATTATTTTATATTTTTGCGGGACAATAGTGGCGTGAATTTCATTGCTGTCAAATAGAATTATTCCTTATCTATTACTTAAATCTGGAAACTATATTTACGTATGTTTTTATGATGGGAATAAAACATTTTCAAATAGTTTGGAAACAGTTTAACAATTCATAATTTTTTTTTTACGCAGCTACTTTAGGTAGCTTCACAGAAAAGAGCATAGCATGACTAAAAACAACGTTAAACTTGATGAAATATTTTTTTTTACTTGTCTATATTTCTGAGATGAGGTATTATGTACACTATTTACATTTTTCGGACTATTGTGCTCATCTACGTCACTATATTTATTACAATGTTTCGGCCGTTGTACGCTCCGGCCTTCTTCAGGTGATTGGAATGTCGAACTGAACCCTTTCAAGAAGAAGGTGATGAAGAATTAGAGAAAGCTACCGAAAAAAGATGAACCTTCTCACTGGGGTAGACTGTTCTAGTTCCACGTTTTAATGGATGTCCGTTATTAGTTACCTCCTGTTACTTCCGCTCTCCACTGCTTTAACTGGGTATTGAACTCACACTGTTTGAGTCCTTACACTAACCAACGCCTTTATCAACTGTGCCATGTGACCTCAAGGACAGTCTGTCAGAAGAATCTGAACTCATGTAGCCATTTCAGTTTGTAAAATGATGAGATTTTCATGTCTGTCTTGTACTGCTGTGATCTTTGTGAGGAAATCCGAGTAATATAGATTCGAGCGTTGTTTATTAAGCTGATAATATATACAATTTCGGATTAGTCCAGGATCTAAATACGCTTAGCGAATATTTCGATAAAGAAATTGCGTGAAATTGTATATTTTTGTAATTATTACCGTTTTCTTTAATGAAATTTGGGTATTTTCGTTCGTTTTATATGTCTTTTGATGATTGCTATGCCGGATTGAATTACATGTATACGTTTCAACAACTGTGTTTTAACAGTTTATTTAAAGTTGATTATTTGATATATTTCTTCGGCCTCCAGCCAAACGAACTCTGTAATAGGCACCAACATATAATATGCAATAGTTTCGTTTAATTTTTGAATTGCAATCAGAATCAGGGTTTTCTCTCTTTGCCATTTTCTGCCAATCGCAAGAGCAAAATATGAAACCGCAATATTTTAATTATATTTTCGAAAAATTATCTAGCTGTAGGCAAGAAAAGATGTTTAATGCTTTTTGCTATTTTTGTTCTCTTTTCTGTTTCTTTTTCAGTTTCTTATTTGCCTTCAACACATTCGAATCTTCCTTGGACTTGTCCTTATTACGTGGCTGCATTCTTAATGTTTTTTTTTTAATTTTTCTTCTTTTTTCGGTAGTTTTCTCTAAGTCTTCATCTCCTTCTTCTTGAAATTATTTTCTATTCCCTATTATTCTTATTCTTCGCCTTTATTTCATTCTGTTTTATATCCAAGAATATTCATCTTTCATTTCTTCCTTTTCTTCATTTCCAATTCTATATTTTATATATTTTCGTGTATTTTTAAATGTTATCCATTCTTCTTCCCCCTCCTCTAATTCTTCTTCTTCTTCTTCTTCTTCTTATTATTATTATTATTATTATTATTATTATTATTATTATTATTTCTCCTCTTCCTCCTCCTCCACCTCCTCTGCTTCTTCTTCTTCTTCTTCTTATTATTATTATTATTATTATTATTATTATTAGTAGTAGTAGTAGTAGTAGTAGTAGTAGTAGTAGTAGTATTTTCTTTTAGTTAATTCTTTATTAATTTTATTGTTATTTTTCTCTTCTTGATTTCTTTCTCCAAAGTTTGAATTTTCTTCTGAGTACACACATCTTTTCTTTCCTCATAATCCAATATTTCACCGCCATAGCCACCATCACAAAATACACCTCTTCTTCTTCTTCTTCTTCTGATTATTTTTTTTTTCTTAATCATTTATTCATTTTATTTCTTTTCTTCTTTCTCCTCTCCAATGCTTGAAATTTTTTCTTCCTTTCCACCTTTTTTTCTTCCTCATCAATCATTTCAGTACATCACCATCACTAAAAAATTTCTTCTTCTTCTTTCACTTGTTGTTTTTCATCTTATTCTTGATGTTGTTCTTTTTCGTCTTTTCATTATTGTTATTATTATTATTATTATTATTATTATTATTATTATTTTGTTTTAAAATCTTTATTAATTTTATTGTTATATTCTCTTCTTGTTTTTCCTTATTAAACGTTTGAATTTTCGTCTTCCTTTCCACATTTTATCTTTCTCATAAACCATTATCAGTTCACCGCCACAGCCACCATCATAACAACATCTGCCTCTTGTTCTTCTTCTTCTTCTTCTTCTTCTTATTATTATTATTATTATTATTCTCCCTCATTCCATTCTTATATATTATCCGTCCTCCTCCTCCTCCTCCTTCCCTAATGTGATCTCTCTCTTTCTCCTCACTCAGATATTTCTCTCCCACCTGCAGGCGAGCTGATGACGACTCGTACATCCATTCGGCATTGCGCTTGAAAAAGATATCGATTAATATTCTTTGAGGGGCAAAATAATTTTAAAATGATTACCTGGCTTTTTTCTTAATAAACATTTTTCCTTCTGTAATTCCAAAGCTCAGTGAAACCGTAAATAGTAATTTAATTATTATTTATAATCATCTCTCCCGTGTGAATGTTCTTTCTCACCGACTTGCAAGATTTGCGATGTGCACTAATTAAAACAAGCTACGTTTTTCCTTACAACTCTGGCAAACAGTTGTATAGCGATTGCTAGCAATATACCTACATCACATTAATGTTGAGTATTCGTGAGTACATGACAGGAGGAAATTATTCAATTATATACAGGGAAATAATGCACATTCCTATGAATTAAAAGAAAAAAATGTTAAATACTTTATCAGGACATAGCCGACTAACCTTTTTTTTGTTGCGTCAAATATTTTTATCCTAAGCAAACCCTCTTTCCTCTAGTTCTGTCATCCATATTCTCAAGTACTTTAAACCGTTTACGTTCCTTTTCCCACTGAGTCGCTTGCTTTCAATATGTCTTGGAAATATTAACATCTCTAAGATTCCTCAGATGTCTGTTTCTGTTAATAAATATATCCTTCTTTGGTGTTACTTTACTGAAGACTATCTTTTTCCTCAAATATACATTTCATCTTATTCTTAGAATTCTTCAGTAGAACACTATCTCTGTTTCTTCAAGTCGCTCTGTTATCGGCAAGGCCATTTTCTAGCATTCACTACTTTATAGGAGATTAGAAATCAGGTAGCACTAATGATATTGTCATTTTACATTGTACTTTAATTACTCGAATAATTGAATGCCTCATTTTTTTATGCTGTCTCTTTCTGATAGCTTGTTACATACACTCGCTCTTTATTTAAAATATATTTTAATGCCTATTATTTAAGAGTCCTGATGAATCATTCAACAATCTATCGCCGCTTCACTGTCTCCGACCATATGCCAACGATCCAATAACTGTTGAATTCCTCGACGATAGAGATCACTAGGTTTTTACTCGAAAAATTAATCAAGACAGAGTTTAACAACCGCATCGTTGTCGAATGAGTCACCCCTTAAATTGTTATAAATCACACGGAAAATCTGGTAGTCTATATGGTTTAAATCAAGAGATTATAGAGGGCGTGGCAGAACTTCCCAACCGATCTCTTTAATTAGATGTTTCGTCAGGTTAGCGACGTGTTGGCGAGTATTGTCATGTTGAATAATTACACTGTATCACGGGTCAGGACTTTTCAGCTGAATCGTCTCTTTGAAGCTTTTCATTTGTTAAGCATAGAACTTAGCAGGTTGTTTCGAAGCATTTCCTCACGGTACAAATGTCTCGATCAGCTTTAGCAGATTTCTGTTCTTAATTAAAACAAAGACGAACACATCATGTTTATTCCTCTCTACCTGGCATTTATTTCGAGGACCGAGACAAAAAGTAGAGACGAATATGCAGTGTGATAGGTCCTGATCTGGCATCTTGTCTGCAGTCACCTTCTCTCAGTCATGATGTGGCTTTCCTCTGTCATTTCTACAAATATTGTCATGAAATTTGCTCTGACAAGTTATTTTCACTTGTGCCCTATCTGCATGAATTTAAGCGTGCTACTATTTTGGCCCATCGGTCCCACACTTTCAAAGTCGAAACAGTTAAATGTAACCGCCTTTCTACTCCAATAGTTTCATCTCTACCGATTCCCGCCAGTGGAACTCTATTCCAACTATTTGCTTCCCTGATAGCGATAATCTTCAGATATTCAAATGTAATGTTAATCTATATCTTCTGATGCCTTGATCCTGATCTTTGTCCTCCTCTATTTCCTTTCCTCAATCACACTTATTACTCTTGCTCTCACACTCTGTAACTCATTGCTGGCTAGTGAAACTCCCATCTTGCTTGGGGTGAAATGTTTAAAAAAATCCATGTCTAATCTGAAATAAAATTTCAGTAACCTTAGACAACCGCTTTATTAAGAAGCCAAAAAATGCCACGAAAGTTTAATATCATTCCCAGAACATCAAAAACAAAAGAACGAATATATGTAAAAAAAAAAAAAAATCTAATACGTTATCCAGAATTTTTCTTCATTGATATCATGCATATATCGCTGACACTCTGGGCGGTCTCTGCTGCTGCTGACCATATATTTATACTTCTTTTCCTTAATAGTCATTTATATATGCATTCCAGTTTCCTATGCCTCTTTTTTTTCAATTTAATTTCTTCGTCCACCACCATAACAATATTATGCGCATATATTATATTGCTATGTTTATACCTGTCGGTAATAAATCCCATTAAGTTTTCTATTTCCTATACGATTCACCTTGTACATAGGCTGAATAAATCATAGGAGGAATAACATTTTTAGAAGTCAAATGACTTACCTGCTAACATGGCTACTTTTTGGGGGTCCTTGGTATATTTTATTGGGAGAATTACACAATTGTCGCACATGGCCTAAAAGGGGGAGGAATTGAGGCTGGTCGACACTAACTATCCTATACTTAGCTAATCAGATTCCCGACCCATTCACTCATTAAAATTTTCACATTCACCATAAAAACTCGTCCGTCTCCACTCAATCCTCCATACACGACAATACCGCATCCTCTTAAGGGGGCCTTGGAAAGGCAAGCCAGCTAATTCTACCTCATTTATAGGAGAGTACCTAATGCAGCAGGTGTGTTAGTCCACTTTGCTGGAATGGACCTGCCAAACACATTTGCAAGAGTGGACTCTATTCACCCATATATCTCTCCATTAAATGACACAGAGAAAATGTAACTTCAATTGACTATACCTGTCTACTTGTGTGCCAGACCAATTGCAAGCTAACCAATATCCTACATACTCCTCTTTCTATTCGTGTGTACTCATTGAAATAATTCACATACAAGCTGTTTTTTTCCAGTTCAGGCCATAGACTATACAAATCTGTTTTTAGTATTTAATATAGCTCGTTGTAGTCTTATTTTACGAAAGCCTCTTGTGTAATCCATGACGCAGAGATTTATATATTTATGTACTTCTATTCCTCGCTGTGTCAGTATTGTCATCATATTTATAGCCGATTGCAAACACGTTATTAAACAGCAAAAATCAACTGCTGGATTTATCAATTTAGAAAGGTATTTTTTTATGAAAAAATGGGGTTCATGAAGCTTAAAAGAGGGGGAATCTGGTAATAGGTAACCGCGCTGATATTTAGTGTGAATACGCTGCCAGAAAATATTGGAAAGTGTAGAGGACAAGTATATGAAGTATTTTTCGAATTTTCTAGGAAGAAATAAACATTTCTAGAAAGGGAAAGATAATATCGAATATTATTATTATTATTACATTTTGAATCATTACTTTAGTTTTTCTTCTATGTATTTTGTTCATTAAGGACGTGGGTGATCATGGCTCTTCACATTTTCTTGTCCTTTGTAGCTCTTAATAAATTATGCCTTTTCTCTATCTTTGCTAATCACTTTTCTGTGAACCATTTACACAATGTCATTAGATAAGATATGCGCTACTTGTCTCTGTTGCTATTGGTGTCAGTATGCCTGTCAGAGTTCAACAATCTAAGCGCCCTTTTCCTCGCTATATGTCAAAGAAATTTCAACTGTCAGCATAAGTAACTTTTTCTTTACATTTTGCTTAAAAATTCTTCGTTTATTCACTTGCTCGGTCTATGCAATTCTAAGCTTCCTTCTGTAGAACCCCATTTTCTTAAGTCAAGTATCTCCTTCCTCTGTAAAGAGCTTGTCTAAAAATTCACTGATATATAGAAAGACTAATATTACATGACAGTTAAGTAAACTTTTCTTTGTTTTTCATGGGAACCAGTAATAAGGGGCGCCCGAGAAAAGCGATAATAACAACAAAAATTGCAATATGAGCTATGGTGAAAAGAATGCAATGATAACAGTAAAAATTGCAATATGAACACTGGTAAAAATGGTTTTCGAAGACATTAGGTTTATAATACCCAGAATTTCATACACAGATGTCCTCAAAGACACATGGCACAGTGGATAAAGGCGTTAGTTAGATCCAGAGACAGGACCCAAAGAGTGTCAGTTCAATACCTGGTTAAGTCGGCTGAGAAATTCGAGAGGGGAATAAATAGGATATAACTGACATCTATTAAACATGGCACGTGGAACTAGAACAGTCTACCCAACTGTGCGAAAAAAGGGTTCAGTTCGACATATCAACTACCTGAAGAAAGCCAGAGCGTACAACGGCTGAAACGTTGTGATAAACATTGCGACAATAGATGAAGACAATAGGCCGAATAATGTAAATAGTGACTTTTTGCTGTTTGTTAATATATTCTTAGCTTTTGTAAGGTATCTTCGCTATCTGCCTCTGGATTTCAGTATTGCACTTTCTGTTCTTCAATAAGAAACTTCCTAGATATTTAAATTTTTATACTTAATGTTGGCATCTCAAAATTAAAATTCGCATCTTAGGTTCTTCATTTTATTGACAACCATACATGTCTATCATCTTAAATCGATGTTCACTCCTTTCTATTAGCTTTTCGAAGTAGCTGTATTTTCCTTTGTATATTTGCTATTGTCACTGTTTCATCTGCATATCAAAACTTGTTAACTTGCAAAATCACCTTAAGTATCTACCTATATTTCTGAGATGAAGTATTATGTACACTATTTACATTATTCGGACTATTGTCCTCATCTTTGTCGCAATATTTATTGCAACGTTTCGGCCGTTGTAAGCTTCGGCCTTCTTCAGGTGGTTGGAATGTTGAACTGAACACATTATTTCGCTCACTGGGATAAACCGTTTTAGTTCTAGGTGCCATCTCTAATGAATGTCAGTTATAATTTATCTACTGTTATTTCCCCTCTCTGTAGCGGACCGTGTGTTTACGAGTACTAAAATTAGGAACACGTTTATTACTCCTGATAGAATATTAAATAGTCCATTACAAGAATATGGCGTACTCAAGTTGAGAAACAAAAAAGAACGATATATATATATATATATATATATATATATATATATGAGTATAAATATTAAACAACAAAATTTTCAATGGACAAAGACATTAACATTTGTGTGTGAACATAAAGAGTTAGTATTTCGATGAATGTTCGTACGTACCTCTGTGTGCGTTTGATGGAGTTTTCTCACAAGTGGGCAAAAAGAAAATCTCTACGAGATCTTTTAAATGTATCCGCTGAAATGCAAAGTAAACATAGAAATAGGCAAGACATCGTCCAGTATTTATAATGTAGAGATAGCGTGGCCTTGTGAACAATTAAGTAATTAAAGAGATATTAACTCCGACCATCCCACTTCTTTTAACAGGGTATTCTGTTGAATGCTGTTGGCTACTCTGGGTTTCGGGAAATAGGTGTGAATCATTCGATAGAAATTTTGTGAGATAGAAGTCCGTATGTGTTTACTGAAAAAGCTGTGATGTTATAAGAAATATGGCGGCTAATCTGAACGATAACAACAAACCAAGAATGTGAGAACCTAATTCGCCAAAACCCACAGATTTGTATCATTTAGTACCATGTAAGCTCTCATTACTCAAGTAATGACTGATATCAGTACAGACCATGTAATGTATGCATGGCAATGATTACAATAGAGATGTGAAGCCATCGTTGCAGCTGAAGGCCGTTGCATCGAAAAAAAGGAATCTAATTTGTGCGCATACTATTGTATCAATAGTATCAGCTGTTTTGTAAGCTGTAGTTGCTAATATTACGTTCTTCAATGTGTCCTCAAATTTCTTACGTACCCTGTATAAAAAGGCAAAATGCACATATATGCTCATAACATGCACAGCCAACCACACACACAGACGCTGACTCGTGCATACGCACGCGTGAACACAAACGCACGCAGACACACACACACACACTCACATATATATATATATATATATATATATATATATATATATATATATATATATATATATTACGTAATCTTAACAATCCATTCTAGCGCTGATTGCTCTGGATCTAGGCATAGCTCGAAGGCTATATTTTCGGATATCTCTTGAATTCCCGGAAGCTCGAAGCCGAATTATCTGGGTTTATTCTTTATTTTCACGATCAGGGAAAGAAGAAAACAAATTAATGACACCCCTATTCCTTCTGGGAGAGTACTTTCCAAAGTTCTGCATTTGGTAACTATCTCATTTCCTTAAAATCAGAAACATGCATATATATATATATATATATATATATATATATATATATATATATATATATATAAATATATATATATATATATATATATATATATTAACATATATGTATACGTATATACATATATTAATATATATACACATTTATTTATACATATATTAATATATAATATATATATATATAAATATATAAATATGATATATATATATATATTAACTAATATATATACATATATATATATATATATATATATATATATATATATATATATATATATATATATATATATATATATATATATATGATGCAATAAAACAAAAAAAAGAAACTCAATAATACAACTATGAACGTGGACTCAATATCTTGACTGTGTTTTGAAAATGAATCATTATATAACATATAATTATATACATACAATAATCTATTTCTTCTTAAGAATTAATATATTTCAACCTTGTAAAAGGCAAAATGTATAGCCGAAAGCGCTCGGAAAGAAAGAAAAATTGGACAGTTTTTATATAATTTTTCATCGGAAATAAAAAAAAAAATAAAAGACCACGTGTAAAATTTTATAAGAAAAAACTAAATAAAAACGCCTTGTCTGACATATTCAATGGAATATGCATGAAAGAAGGATTGATGCCTAACTACACAACACATACACGCACCCCCCACATACATATATATATATATATATATATATATCTTGCTAAATATAACAGACAATAAATGTCTATTATGTTTGATTATGAACCATACTAAGCTTCGTCTCATGGCTTTCATTTGAGGAGAAAATTAAGACAGTCTTTCCAATATTTTGATATATTTTTTTATGCTCTTTCTCGATACAAGCTTTCAGCTCGCATGAGCCCTTAATCAACAGAGTGGATTTTTATAACCTACAACAACCAATCAAAAACTTGCAAACTTTGGAGGAAAAAATAGCCTTCATTACCTTCACAGACCAAAATAAATTATTAAATAAAAGATACGAACTCAAAATCAGACATGAAAACAAATTTTTCTACTTTAATTAAAAATCGAAAACTGAAAAAAAATAAACAAAATGACAATAAAATAAGTAAAATACATTAAGCCAAACAAATTACCAAATCACACCCGTTAGAATAGACGAAATATAATAAACAAATAAAAAAAACAAATCAATGAACCCAAATAATAAAGTAAATAATAAACAAATTAACAAAACTTTATGACCAAAATATTAGTTAGACTATAAAATCAAACCAAAAATCAGGCGAAAAACATAGCTATAAGTGTTATATAACGATAGAAAAAATGCTACGTTACTTAAAAAATCGAAAACCGAAAAGAGCAAATAAAAATATACAGTATAATAAATAAATAATAAAAAACAAGTAAAACAAATTAATCTAGATTCATCCAAATAAATAATCAGAATAACACAGTGATCCCGGTAAATTAACCGTTACAAATAAAGATAATCAATCCAAATAAATATATGAGGCAATAAACAAATTTAAAAAAAAAACTGTTCCCGCCAAAATAATAATTAGAATAAACTACAACAATCAACCCCGAAATTGAAGAAATAGCTTTAATTATCTTCCCAAATCAAAGCAAAGCTATTAAGTAAGCGATATAAACGAATTTTTACTACGTTAATAAAAACACCCATTAAAATAAAAATAAAAAAAGTAAATACACAAGATAGAACATAAAAATAAAAAATAAAAAATAAAAAGAAATAATGACAATCACACTAATTTACACCAAATAAATAAATGAATAAACAAATAAACGACTTCCCGTAAAATAACCGCCAAAATATACTACCACAATGCACCATTGACCCGTATATATGAATAGCCGAGAAAAATAACAGCCCTCGTGAACTGACGATTGCGTCTAGCATGAAACAGTCTGTCGCTTCTAAGTGTTGACTTCAATTTTCACTTATATATATATATATATATATATATATATATATATATATAAAGAGAGAAAGAGAGAGATTGGGTGGGGAGAAATTAACGTATTTTCATTTATTAACTTCTACTGAACAAATTATATATTACAGATGCTTAAGTTATAAGTAGTGTTTCATTAAATGAACATTAATTTTTTTGGTGTTTTACAAAGGATATAACTTGGATCAAAATGCTCCCTGTTTACAACATTTCTTAAATGCATTTAAATCATTTCTACTTTTTAATGTCATAAAATCTATCAGAAAATGTTTATTTAAATTCAGGAATCGTTTTCGTTTTCACCCTGTAAACAAGATCATTCACGACACCACATAAAAAAAATGTCGGTGCTAGGTCTAGTGATAGGCATGCCAACTTATTTACTACTCATCGTATTACCTACTTCAGCTCGAAACAAGCGTTAATTTTCCCACATTCTGCATATGCACATAGATACACGAATCTCTATCTATCTATCTATCTATCTATCTATCTATCTATCTATCTCTCCATATATATATATATATACACACAAACATATATATATATATATATATATATATATATATATATATATATATATATATATATATATGTGTGTGTGTGTGTGTGTGTAAAATAATATATATTTAATTAATATATAAGACCAATAGTGAATAGTTAAATAAGAAAATTTAAAAAAATAAAATTAATTAACACGTTTCACTCCTAGAAAGAAAATTCATCCCAATAAGAATTATTTTGTTGAGTCAGTCTTATATCGAATTTAGAGCAAGTAATAAAACGAATTACAGTTATGATTGTCCGTTGGAAATGTTTCGGAAAGAGGAATTTTTAACCTATAATTTAGCGTCTTAACTCTTTGAATCAGGCTTATTATGTAACCACCTCATTGAGATTTCATTTGGTTTCTAATTCTATATTTTACCGCTTCTAGAACATTATAACTTTTTCAAACATAATACCCAGAATTAGTTACAATATGAAAAAGAAAATGGCATAAATAAACATAAAAATGTGTACATAATATTAACTTACATCTTTACTACAATTGAAACGAATTTATGTAAACTTAATATTTAGAACTTTGTTTTAACAATTTCAGAAACAGTAAGAAATTTAATTAACAGATAGTTTCATTTCAACATTAAATCGGAAGCATGATTTTAAAAATAGACAGCAAAATATGGCCGACTAAATATATAACTGAAGTCAGTTCCAATTTAAATATTAGATAAACATAACAAATATCCATACTCTCAAATCTTATGTTGTTCATCGTAATATGTCGGAACAAAATTTCAACTTATTAAATTTATTAAATATTATTAAATAAACATTTATTAAATTCAGTTTTAATTCCAAACTAAAGAAATTTAATGAGATCAAATATTTGGCAATTATAACCAATTTCGAAATATTCTCCGGTCAATTTAAGTTGAATATCTTACTGTACATATAATTAACTTTTGTAGAAGACACCGTCTAACATGATGAATAGCGTGTATGAATAATTGTATGCATCATAGTGGATCTTTGAACATTGTAGACTGGTGCTACAGCATCATAAACAAAGAACGATAGTAAATAGCATTAACGACATCATTTGAAGACTTTCAGCAGCAGAAACACATGTGATTCTTACAGAAAAGTATTGCATAATAATTAAACGATTACGAAGGGAACCCATCTATGCGAACGTGCCCTAAAGGATACTGGACTTGGGAGACCTATTTTCCTGAACATTATTTTTTTTCAAGAAAAAGATTTTTTAACTTTTAATCTACAGTAGCAAAAGCTGCTTGATTAATGAAAAGTCAAATGTTTCCTTGTAAGGAAACGGCTAATATTATTACAATGACGTTTACATTTTCTTGGCTGTGTTATGATAGAGTCAAAGAAAAATAAAACTTACATTAATTCCATTCATTTATGATGACACCATCAATTTTGAAAGCAGATTTATTTTTATTTTTATTAACAACATTAATGACCCAAAATATTTTTCTCTTTCGACCGTTTGGTTTTTGTTTTAGTTGTATTGCCGTTTACCCACTGATCTATCAGGTGCTTACATTGAATCTCAGTGTCACTTCTTTTCACCAGGCGTACACGTTTTTTCTCTGTGGTGATTATTTCACAGTAGGGGTTTGGTAGCTATCATGTTTCTAACCACAGTTGTAAATAGTATGCATGTTTTTCTATGAAAATATCAGGACATTTGCTCTTGATTCCAATTGTACGGAATAGCAAGAATCAGAATGAAGTCAACCTCGTCTTAGAGGAATCGGGGCGAAGCGTATAGATCAATGGGTCGTCATTTTTTTTGCCTTTGATTGTACATATTAAACCGTAGTGGCACAAATGTGTTTGGTCTGATATTGAATTATCATTGTAGATCATTTGTACTTGGTGTCACATTAAACTACCTTTGGAGAGTAATACGCTTCGTCGCAAATTATATACTACGCTTGAAGGTTTTTCTTTTACGTGGTTTCAAAGTAAAGTATTTTGCAAGACTATTTACACTTGGTCTCATATTACGCTGCCATTGAACGGTATTTGAACTTAATCCCACATTAAACTATCGTTGATGTGTATTTTCACGCATTCTCACATTAAACTTCACTTGAGGATTATTTGTAATTTGTCTCGCATTAACCTGGTCTTTAAGAATATTTTCACATTGAATTTCCCTTGATGTGTATTTGTATTTGGTCTCACATTAAACTACCCTTATAGAATATTTGCACTTACTCTCTCATTAAACAAATCGTGAAATGTATTTGCATTTGTTAAAATACCATTTAAGTCTTGTGCACTTGGTCTCCTATTAAACTACTCTGGAAGTATATTTGCATTTGGTCACACATTAAACTAACCTTTATGAGTATTTCCACTTGGTCTCCCATTAAACTAGCCTTGAAGTATATTTGAACTTGATCTCACATTAAACTATCGTTTAAGTGTATTTGCACTTGATTTACATTTTTTCCTTTAAGTGTCAAAAACTTGGTTTACATCGAGCTTCCCTTTAAGTGTATTTGCACTTGGTTTTTATATTACATGGTGCATTTATTCCTTTAAGTTAATTTGAAGTGCATTTTCTTTTTGTTTACATTTATTTGGGTTTAATTGACTTATTTGCATTATTTTCTATTTTAATGAGTATTTTGAATATTTGGTCTCACTTATCTAAAAGTGTATTTGCACTTGGTCTCACATCAATGTATTTGCACGCATTCTCACATTAAACGTCGTTTGAAGATTATTTGTAATTTCTCTCTCATTAACCAGCCCTTTAAGAGTATGTTCTTTTCGTTTAACATGAAAGTGGTCTTGATGTATTTCTACTTGGTCTCACATTAAACTACCTTTGTAGAATATTTGCACTTTGTCTCATTAAATTCCCGTTGCAGTGTATTTGCACTTGGTCTCACATTAAACTAAATTTGGCGAGTAAGGCACTTTGTATACAATTAAACTACCCTTGATGTGTATTTCTCCACTGTCTCACATTAAACTACCATTTAAGTGTATTTGCATTTGGTCTTACATGAAACTACCGTTGATGGATATTTGCGCGCTGATAAATATTAAACACCCCTTTAAGAATATTTGCTCTTGGTCTCACATTAAACTATCCTAGAAATGTATTTGCACTTTGTGTCACATTAAACGAATTTTGAAATGTATTTGCTCGCGGAATCACATTATACTACCCTTGAAGTGGATTTGTATTTTGTCTCACATTAAAATGTCTTTTAAGAGTATTTGCTACTATTTAATCTACTGTTGAAGTTTATTTGCATTTACTCTTACATTAAACTACCCCAGTAGAATATATGTACTTAGTCTGACATTAAACTAACCCTGAAGTGTATTTTCACTTGGTCTCAAATTAGAGTACACTTTAAGAGTATTTTCACTTGGTCTCAAATTAGAGTACCTTCTAAGAGTATTTGCACTTGGTCTCACATTAAACTACACTTGAAGTGTATTTGAACTTCATTTCATATTAAATAGCCCTTTAAGATTTTTTTTTTACCTTGGACTCACATTAAATTACCCTTGATGTAAATTTGCACTTGGTCACATATTAAAGTATTAATGTGCACTTGATCACATACTAAAGTATTGGTATTTGCAATTTGTTTCACATTAAACTACTATTGAAGTGTATGTATACATCGTTTCATATTAAATTACATTTAAGAGCAATTACCCTTGATTTTACATTAAACTGGCCTTGATGTATATTTGCACATATAATGGTTATGTCCCCATTCACATAAATACAGTAGTAAATACTGTATGTTGGTTTTCAGTTGGAGATTCATTGTGGAATTCCCTTGAATCACTTCTAGCAGTTAACTAATTCTTCTACTCGCCGATGTCGAATCTTATATGTGTTGTTCTTGTCCTACGAATTAACGTTCGTTTGATTATTCTATTCAGTAACCTTTCCTAGGTCACAATAACGTAGAATAAGAATATGTTCTAACAATGAAGAACTAAGTAATCTTGAGCATCACTTCATAACTAATCAGGGAACAAATAAATAAAGGAATTTCTACACCTAGAGAAGACACCGTAATGTATAAAATTAAAAATATATCCAAACGCATCTCTCTAGTAACCACATTCAACATCACTCTTCCTACACTATCTCAGATCATCAAAAGACGCTGGAAAATACTACATCTCAAATAAAGCCTAAATCTTTGTTTGAGGTACCCGGCATTTCATCAACTCTTACACCTAAGAACCTTAAGGAAATCATAGGTAGTAACCAAATTTCAAATGATAGGGTAACCCGTAATAGACTAA
Organism: Acanthosepion pharaonis; assembly: GCA_903632075.3. Classification (NCBI taxonomy): domain Eukaryota; kingdom Metazoa; phylum Mollusca; class Cephalopoda; order Sepiida; family Sepiidae; genus Acanthosepion; species Acanthosepion pharaonis. The sequence goes on from CAHIKZ030001686.1 coordinate 593,223, forward strand.
TAATAAAAACAACAGGATTTTCCCAAGTATGTAACAACAAAAGCAGCCTCTGTTGTAACTACATTAGACATAGCAATTCGCTCACTAGATTAGTCATTAAATCTAATTTCAAAGTCTACCATAACTCTAACTGCAGAAGTAATAACATAATTAGAATGCAAGCTACACCAGAAACTATATGTAGGGAAATCTGAATGGCCCTTCCACTTCTGAATTAATAATTATCGGAATCGGATCAAATCGGTCACCACGAAAGATTATTACCTGTAGAATAACATTTTCGCCTAGAAAAACACGTTTTAAAAAGCTATGGGAAATCCACTATAATTGGAAAAAAATAGAAATAGACAGAAAAGATAACATTAGAAAATACTAGAGGAACATGAAGACAAAGGAATTTTGCGTCACAAAACACTTTGTCCCTACGGAATTTACCATAAATTTAACACAGATAGAATTAATATATAAATCCATAATCATGTCCTACCCATATTTCACGCCCACAGAAGACAGATATGCTTACAGAGATTGTTGTGTTCTCACACATATACATACACTCACACAAGTATATACTTACACAAACACCTAACACACACTTCCAAAAAACTAAAAGATAATATGCACTTAACCTAAACATTCCCAGAAACCAATAAAACTGTCAAAATGAACAAGAAGGGAATTCTTAAACTCAGGAATCTCCCAACCTCAAAAAATAATTGAAAGAGGCCGTTTGACCAACAAAAGGACTGACCAAAACTAACGATAAAAAACAAATGAAAGCTACAGATAAAGTTCTTTTTTTTCATTCCCTCCTGTAGTTCAATGGTACTAATAAGCAGGTATTTGTTTTTATCCTGATGATGGGTATACTGACCGAAACTAGTCTAAGACCCTAATAGAAATAATATAACCAAATATTAATGTGCAAACCCTTGTGTCTGAAAATTTTAATTCATTAATATTTTTATTGTTCAATACATAGAAACACACACACACACACACACACACACACACACACACACACACATACATACATACACACACATGCGGAGAACGCATATTTTCTACAAAATTCTCGAACAGAAGACCGGTAACATGTTACAGTTTCTTTCACTCTCAATAAGCCCTTGCGACTTCCTTTTGATATATCGCTTGATTGGGATGAAATGATTAAACACGCACTGGACGTTCACACACACACACACACACACACACACACACACACACATGAATATATATATATATATATATATATATCTTATATATATATATATATATATATATATATATATATATATATATGAATACATGAATGAATGTAGTTTAAAGGTGTGCTATATTTATGGGATAAAGTACTGAATATCAAGAATAGAGCGTATGTGAATATAAAAGAGAACATTGAAATCAACTCTATCAAGCCACATGTGCTGGATTTTTTCTCGACTATTCATATATCAGTGGTGCATTGTGGGTAGACCATCCTAACGATTATTTTGGCGGAAGTGGTTTGTTTATTCATTTATTTATTTGGATTAATTTATTTTATTTGTTTTTATTAATTTAATATATCCATTTATTCTTTTTCGGTTTCCGATGTTTTAGTAACGTGATAAAAGGATTTTTTGAGATTAGTTCTGATCGTTTATTTAATAGTTTGTTTTCATCTGGGAAGGTAATAAAAGCTATTTTTCGTCCAAATTTTGGATTGATTGTTGTAGTCTATTGCAACTGTGATTTTGGTGGGAGTGGTTTGTTAATTTGTTTATTATTTTATTTATTTGTTTATTTATTTGGTTTGACTATTTTTACTTGTTTTGGCTTATTTATAAAGTATACTATTCGAATATGGAGCATTTGTAGTTATATTGAGTGGAGGTAAAGGACTCAACACTTCATTATGGCTCTCAGATTCACAACTCAAGAAAGATTTTGAGACAAGTTACTCATTTGACCGTCTTTATATATAGGCCAAAATAACATTGGCAAAAGAAAATAACAGCTGCTTCGAAACACTTCTCAAAACAACGAAAATTTTGCCTGGCGGAGAAAATAAAATCATTATTCCGAAAAAAGATAAACTCAATCACAAAAAGATAAAATCTGTTTTCAAAATGCAGACAGGGAAAAATATTCCCAATATTCTGCCTAAAAACACAAAAGTCTAAATAAAATTCTTTAACATAAACCGAATAATATTTACCGCAAGCAACACGATTTAGATTAGAATAAAAGTAAAGAATATAAAAAAAAAATCTATATATTTACATTTAAAATCTTAATAATCAATATAAAGGCCATGGCCGTAAATAAACTGAATCATTAGCCTTAAACCAGAATATTTGAAAGACCTCGTCTCTTGCTTCTCTTATTTCCTTTAATCTCCTATTCACACACACACACACACACACACACACACACACACACACACACACTATTCTATGAAACCTGCTATTGACGTAATAGATTAGTCAAACTGTCTTATGTCAACGCAATCACTAAAATAATTGCTTTGTATACTGTATGATTTTCAGTGCAAACATGCTAGTGACATAGGCGGTCTCCCCTTTTCATAATATGATTCAGTTAAAGCAATCCGACGGCGCATTGGAATAGCGAAAGATGCCTTCCAAAAGCTCAGAAAAGTAATATGTAACAGAAAAAAGTCGTTCGAAAAAAAAGAAAATATAACTGAACAGTTATGTATTAAGATTTAAATTTCTTGTGTATATGATTGTTGTGTCGTGGCACAATAGTAAAAATAAGAAAATCAAGTCGAAGTTGGGTTAAGGAACAAGTGTATTTAACATCACAGATACAAAGGTAGGAAACGGGTACTACTCAGTTAGGCAGTGTAGTACTGTCGCTGCTACTTGCGGTAGGTACTACTGACACTATATATATAGTGAGAATCAGTGTAATTCCCTCGTGTTAGAGGCCGGTGTAACAATGATGATGAAATGTTTTCAAAAATTTGATATTCACAGAACTGACTGAAGGTACGTGGGAAAGAGGAAAACTGCACACAACCTACCTGAAGAGATTGATTAAATGGATAGCAGAGCAAGCTTTAGGATAGATAACAAAAAGAAAAGATGTTTATTAAGAGTTACAAAGGGCATAACATTGTAGAGAGCCACGGTACCCTCAGGCCATCCAGGGACACGTTCCGTACAATAATCAATCTCACAAAAGCGAAAATCTTAAACAAAATTGGAAAATGTGGTTTGAGATTTAAATGTTATATCATTGCGAGAAATTTAAAATATATTCAGTAATCCCTCTCCGTTTTTGCATTACTTCTCTTTTCTCTCCATAATATATATATATATATATATATATATATATATATATATATATATATATATTGTTAAAACTAAAACAATTGTGTATCTGAAAATTACTCGAAGCATCAAAGTGGCAACAATGAACTATTTCTCATTGCTTAAGACAAGTCCGCGACTCCATCCGATATCAACAAACGAGCTCGGAACAGATAATTTGTGAAAAAACTCCTTGGAGATGTATTGTTGTGTGATAAGCGTTCATTATCCAGACGGTTTTTGTTCCAATGAATTATGGAATGATCAGAGTGGAAATATGTCTGGGAGCCAGACAATTTTTGTTTTATTTTTTCCAAGAAAAATTCCAGTATATCAGGATTTGCTCTTGAGTTACCAAATGATCTTTTGGCCTTCTTATAGAGACAGTATGAAGACACAGTTTTAGGAATCAAGTGGGAAATTGATTTTCACCTTTTCAATGTATTCAGTGTAAAAGCCGTTTACTTAGCTTAAAGCCAAACACGTCGATTCTTCTAGTTGAACAGTGATGTTGGCTACGTCTGAATATATATGTAACGAAACAATAATATATATTCTGTCTAAAGACTTCATTGCTTTTCTTTTTCTTTATCGGAGTAATGTTGACATGAGTTCATAAATGTCTATCAATTACACACCAGGAAATGTGGTTTACTTTTGGTTTTGTTTATATTTTTGCTCGTGTTGTTGCTTTTCCATTGATTTGCACAATCACATAGGCACACACATCCCGTGTTTGTTCACAAATACGCACTGTCACAGTATTATTTCCTGGATAGTGTTCGTATTTACCGAGCCAACCTTAGTAGCAATATGTGGCACATGGTCGTTTTAGCGTGGTGTCCATACGTGCCATATCGACTAAGGACAAATGCCTTTCTCTGGCTGAAAGTTCTCTTTTGCCTCCACATCTCAATCTCTCCCGCTCTCTTTCTCTCTCTCTCTCTCTCTCTCTCTCACACACACACACACACACACACACACACAAACACAGTAATTATATATATATATATATATATATATATATATATATATATATAAAGAAATATAGTCTTAAGGGGTGCTATATTTATAGGGATAATGTGCTCAATATCAGAGATAGGGCGTATGTAAATATAAACAATAAAACAATCTATTAATTGAGGGACCTAAAACATATCATCTTTTTTTTACAGCGTTGATAAAACATCAAAAACAAAAAAGAATAACTAATACAAAATGAAAGAAGTAAAATAAGTTAACCCAAACAAATATATAAATAAATAAGTAAATAAACAAGCCACTCCCGCAAAAATAACCGCCAGAATAGATTACCCACAATGCACCACTGACCCATATTGCATCTAGCATGAAACAGCCTTCGCCTCTGACTGTTGACTTCAATGTTCACTTTATATATATATATATATATATATATATATATATATATATATATTATATATATATTATTTATTTATTTAAATATTCTAACGCTGGATAAGATTTCTCATTGTTTCAAAAATAAGAGTTGAAAACTTCGGCTCTTGTTTTGAAACATGAGAACTCTTATGTAGCGTTGGAATCATATTTTCAAATAAATAATTATATTTATGCTCTACTTTTTGTATCGAGCACTATTTTTTAAAATAATAATAAAAAATACTAAAGAACTTTTGGATTATTTACCTAACGAGTTCTTTCCTATTTTTCTATATTTTTACACACACACACACACACACACACATATATATATATACATAAATATATATATATATATATATATATATATATATATATATATATATATATATGTATATCCGTCAGATTTGACAAAGGTAACCTTGCTGCTGCTCTTGAAAAGGACTTACAACCTATGGTTACATGTGGCAGGAAATGGCCTGTAACTTTTAATGACTCCAAAACGAGACATCTCATTAACAGCCATAGAGTAACTTTCCTGTCCACCATCAGCATGGCTTATGCTAGACTCATGGAGAACAACACTGCACCTCCATAGACTCACGTTGAACTAAAACAACTACATCTAGTCAATAGACACATCTACATCTACTGCAAAACATGTTTTGGTCACTGTTTCGTGACAGTATGTTTTTCTCGTCAGAGTCCTTCTTGCACATTTACAAATGTATCCATCGTTCGTGCACTGAATACTGTTGCCACATTTGGTCAGGTGTTACTGTGACTCAGCTCAAGATTCTTGAAAAAACCCAAAGAAGGATCTGCAATATAATCGATCCTGACTTGTTAGCTCGACTTCAGTCACTTTCTCACTGACGTGACATGGATTCCCTCTCACTTTGCTACCAATATTAACATGACTACTGCTCTGACGAGCTGTTTTCCCTGATGCTTGGTCCATGTTAGTCTAAGTGTGCTACTTGATTTGCATCTAGGTCCTACCATTTTACTGTTGTCTTATTTGAATATAACTGCAGCAGTTTCTTTTCTTGGACTTCAGAACTATGGAACTCACTTCCGTTTTCTTGCTTCCCTGATAACTACAATCTTTGAATGCAATGACAATCACCATCTTCTATCTTCCTGAACCCCGTTTAGCTTTTATCCTTTCCTCGGTTCACCCTATACCGAGTCTTTTGTCTCACCTTCACATACTGTAACCCCCTGCGAATTAGTAGCCTTTCCTCCTTGACTATATATACAATAATATTTGTTCAAAACTGCTTATGTAAATTTGTTTACCTCTTTACTTATATTATTAGCACAGTTTAATCTCGTAAGGGAACAAAATGTTCTCCTTCAACATTGCAATATTCCATAAAGCACTCCAAGACGCCATAACACACATCACGCACAAAATTCCGATCTGAATCTATTTCAATAAATACTTTTCATATGCAATCTTTTACTTCTTCCACTATGTGCATATTTCCCTAATAAAACTCTTTCTTTATTACAGCCCCAAAATGATATCCATAGTTGTTAGGCCAGGTGGACGTGATAGCCATTAGATTCAAGCCCTTCTTCCGAACTAACGCAGTGTAAATTTTTGATTAAGGTAGTCACTTATTGACAAAGCATAAGGAGGAGATGCACTATCTTGCTGAAAGAACAGTTCGGTGCTGTTACCTCTGGTTGTGAAACAACTAGCAAACAATTGTAAGCCCACTTTTGCCCCACCTTGATTTTGTATATATAGTTTAATTTGTGCTATATTTATGGGATAATATGGTCAATATCAGAGATAGAGCGTATGTAAATATAAATATAAAAGTGAACATTGAAGTCAACACTCGGAGGTGACAGGTTGTTTCATGTTAGGTTCAATCGTCAGGCCTGACGATTGTGCCTCTGAGTGTTGACTTCAATGTTCACTTTTACACACACACACACACACACACACACACACACACACACACACACACACATATATATATATATATATATATATATATATATATATGTCTATTGTCAGCTTGGCGCGTTCCACAATATAAATAATTTTAAATGCATCATATAAATTACATTTCTTGCCAAACTAAGAAACATCTGAAAAGACATGAACCTCTGCCTGTAACTCAAAGATCAGATTGTTACGTGTATTGGCTTTCTCAACCTCTGTGTCCACTTGTGAATTTGTTATATTAAAAAAAGAATTGGAGCGATGAATCAAATGGTTGGAAATCTGATGTTACAGAAACATTCTCAGCGGAATGTTCTCCGTTGACAGTATCACAAATGGCCCACTGCAAAACATAATCAGACAGGAATCTCTTTGAAAGATATTATATCCACCATCAAGAAAACAAAATTGAAATTCCATAGAAACGTCACGAAATGTAATAAATTACCCCCTCTCATCCTACAACGTTTTACCTTAGGCAAAAAAAAGTTAGTCAGAGAAAAATGGACGGACAACAGCACTGAATTGAACTGGGAGACCATTCATAGAGACTCACACATTAGTATGCAGCCATTATATATGACAGAATCAGCGTCTCGATTCTACGACCAAACCCTGCTATGGAATTGATAATGTATTTAAAGGGTTAGAGATGTTCTGAAAAAGTGGATACATGTCCGCATACAGTGATGGTTAAATCATATCCGTATGCATCCCATTGTTAAGGTATTTGTTAATCCGATTTGTTTCAATTATATTGCTATTTCCAAATCGAATATCGATTAAATAAAATATTAGTCGAAATTTCTTTCGTTGTTCACGTTCTTATATTTTTCGAACATTTATTCGACTTTACGTAATCACAACACGAAGTAATAAAACCACTGAATGCTCGCAACCATGCCAAGAGATGTCAAATGGCAAGTTGAAAAAAAATAATGAAAATAACGAGAAAAGAAAATAACGATTTTCAATGTTTAGAAATCAGACAGTCGGACGTCGTAAACAGATGTAGCTAAAAATATTTACTGTAATAAACATCTCGTAACTATGCTGCAGTAAAGGAGAATGTTAAAAACCTCGCTAATCAAAATCGGATATAATAAACCAGTAAGATAACAGGAGTTATTCTCCTTTATAGAAAATCTGCGAACGGAAAACATATTTCAGAAGCAACTGTCTACAGAAACACTTATTAATAAAGAGGATATTAACTACAACACAATTAAAGAGACAAATTAATAATGGGAAGGTGAAAAATGAAAGTGATAAAAACTTCTGTTTATCATAAAATGATTGTAAGAGATCTATGTAATGAACACTTAAATTGCATAATTTGGTCAATTCTTTTGAATGAATTGTTCTTTATTTCTTTAGACCCACAATGTTAACTGCACATAATCTATCATGTCAAAGTGACGAAATAAGGATATCGGACGGGAAATATTGTGTTACTACAATCGTTAAAGCCGACAGCTGAAGCCTTACTAAAACCTCGGCATTTGAAACTACAGCCCGGAAAACATTTTTTTTCAACCACAAGTCAAATTCAATTACGAAACAGGCATTAATAAAATGAATTAGTAATGCAAAAAATTCATATCAAATTATCATGAAACGGAGTCATAGAATATATGATTAATGTATGGTCAATCATAGAATTGGCTTTCGACTTGGAATTTTAAATAATACATATATTAGAAATTAATTATACTCCAACAATCTACAAAATAAAAAAAATCGTTTTATATTTTCCAAGTAGGTAACAGAAACATAACATTTAACATTCTCTATACATTTCCATATATGTCATAGAATAGCTTTATACATTATGAACATAAAGAAAAAAAAAAACTATACTTAATCGATGCGTTTTGTACTCTGCTGGACATTATCAAGGCAATGTAGCATTTATTTTGTTGCCCGTTATTTATAAACGTGTTTATGTCATTGATTTATCAACTTTTAAATTTGAGAACGTTCATGAATTCCAATTAGCTGGTTGAAAGGTCAGTCAAAACATGTGGAAGATACAAAGTCTCATAATTCAGAGTCTGGCAAAGAGTTGTCGGAGTTAGCTCCTCCTTTAGCTCCTTAACCCTTCACCAGGCGTCTCTCTCTTCCCTGTCTATAAATACTGAGTGACCCTTCGCCACGACCTCTTTTTTACTCAGGCTTTCAAACTTATACCGCCTCGCAGATGTGAACTCTCACAGATACAGCTTTTCCCAAATTCTTGGAACACGCGAAGAACAATAGACGTACGTACGAACACTCACCACAACACACACGCATACATAATATTCACCACACGCACTCTGTCAATTTAACTGTCCACTCAATGTCTTTAATACATATATTTGTTTACATATATTTATTGGTCTTGTTTGTTTTTTTTGTTTACTTTGGACTTAATCAAAGTCCAACTTTCTCATTTAGTTGGACCCGCTGGCAGGAAAATTCTTCCCACATGTCTTCTTCTACAACACATACTCATCACCGCCACGGTCCTCTATAGTGTAAGCGAGTGAGATTCAATAATTTGTTTTAAAATGAATATTGTTTAAATTGTGATTAAATGTTTATGGTATTAAAAGGATGTATATACTACATCTTCAAACACATGAGATTATGGATTCAAACGTTTCCCTTTGATTTCACAACATATTTGGTGTTGTGTATGTTGGCTTGGAAAATAATTCTTTCAGGAAAGGTGAGATTGGGAAACAACACTGGAGTGTAGATATTCTCAGATAGAGTTTATCTGTAGAAGGGACAAAATGAATAAAGGGGTCTTTATCAAGGCAATGTAGGATTTATTATGCTGTAATGTGTCATAATTTAAAGTTTGGTAATAAGTAAAGTGAGCGAGTAATATTCAATATATATTTTAAACGAATATTGTTTAGATTTTGATCAGTATTATGAGATGGAGATTTGTGCTTATATTTTCAAGGCTAAAGTAATTGATTTAGCAATTTTCTTTTGATTTTGTTGTGTATGTTAGCTTGGGAAAGTAGTAATTCTTTCAGGAAAGGTGAGATTGGAAAAAAAATAGAGCGTAGATTTATATTTTTCTAGGATTCGATAGAGGCACCTCTTGAGAATGTGCTTTCTCATTAAATTGGTTTTTATTTTGATGAGTGTGTCATTTATTTAGATTAAAATTGTGATCAAATTTATTTCAGTGTATCACTTGTGTATTTGATAATTTGCTATGTATAAGGTTGTTTTCTTGTTCATACATTATAGAAAAATCGACTCTTTTGAATCATTTAACTACATATATAAACTCAATCATTTTGCATGTTAACATTCCCTGCATTAATGTTTCGATGGTGACACTACGGTTATCGTCAGACAAAACAGATTCGTTGATTCCACGTTTAAAATCTGATCCCATTTAGAAGCTAATTCTCTCTATATACACATGAATCTACATCATCCTGCACTTTGCAAAAGTTTGCCATTTAGCTGATTGACGTTACCTTCACCAACACGAATCCAGAATTTCTTAGGCTGATCGACAATCTACGCTTCAGTGAGTATCAGCAAGTAATTGCTCATATTTCTCGAATTTTCATTTTTTATGCACTTATCATTGGTACAAGTTTTTTTCCATATAATCTGTGTGCGTGTATACCGTGCTCCTGCCTGCGCGGATGTATATACGTGTTGTGTATCGTGATCATTTTTCATTTTTTTTCATTTTATTCTTTCTCCACTTTACACTAACTCCTTAGCCTTTTCTCTTTTTTACCTTTTCCACTTTTCTTTCAATTCTAGCTATTTGTTGCAATTTATTTCCGTTTATTTCTCTAGACATGTTACCGTTTTAAAATTTTGAGGGTTCTAGTCTTTCTTGAGTTAGGAAAATTATTTTTTTACATAAATAATTGATATTAATGATTAAATAATCAATATTTTATTTGTCTTCATACACATGCCCATAATATAATTCGCATACGAAATAGAAAAAAGCAATATTTTACTTTTCTTACATGTCATGTTACACCAAGTTGACAACAGGCTAGTGTCAACCGAAAAAAATTACTTAATAAACTTCTTTTCCCATCACAACAACAAAATAAAATCAACTAATCATTGGATTCTATTTAAGAGCCATCAGAATTTGCAGCCCTTAATATTTACACGAAGAGGAGAAATATAATCAAAATACATTCAAGACACTTCAATATATATATATATATATATATATATATATATATGAGGATATTACACTGAAAACATGATGAAATCGCTACACAACTGCAGTCGTGATTCGATGCGTATCAGCTGATTGTTAATTACTGGAGGGTGTACGATTTTTTTAGATTTAAAAGTAAAATACAAGCCTTTTTACGAGAAAGAGAAATATGGTTTGGGGTCATGAGGTTTGTGGACTTTACTCTGATCACCCAATCAAATATTACCCACGTTAAATTTAAGCTAAACGGAGAAACAAAAATTAAAACATCTTTCTTATAAATGGGCCATGACCCGTAAATTGGCTGCTAACGACAACCAAACATATAGAGACACATAAATGGATTCATTAATTATACAAACTAGAGGTTTCCATTATCTGAGAAATAAAAATGGAGTTTGGAGGTAAATTATCAAAATGCTAAAGTAGTTGTATGCATGTGAGTTTACTACATAATTTATTTATTGATGATATATAAATAGCTTCTTTAAGAAACTAGTAAATAATTAAACGTATAGAATTATTTTGTAAATTAATAAGCAGCTGTTGAATAAATATTCTTGCATAAGATGTTTATAACAATAACCAATCAATGTAAAATGCCAAAATTACCAACCAAATATGAATATATCCGTAGAAGATATTACTAATACTACCAGGAGATTAATACAAAATTATATAAAATCCAAATTAATCTTACAAATAGAAAAATAAAACATGCATGTTGCAACGCAATACATCTAAAATATAAGAAAAGCAGAAACAAGTTTAAATTTTTAACTAAATTGTAAGGAGAAGGAAAAAAGAAAAGGTAAACTACGTTTCCATCTTACTCTTAATTCATTCCTTTGATTTGATAAGTAATAGTTTTTTTAATCTCATAATTTCCCGTTATGAACAACAGGAAATTATCAGATTAAAAAAAAGAAAATATAAAGTAAACAGAGAAAACAGCGTTCATACAGAGATCTACATGGCCTTGCAGTTTTTAAAAAATTCCATTTCATCTTAAGAGTCTTTTAAACTCCAAAAATATTTAGAAAGTTATTATTTCTGTAAGTACTATTGGTGAATGACAAGGTATGTTGATACCACCTAGTCTTGAAATACTTCTTAGTACTAGCAATACAGAATTTTTCAACCGTCGGATTCTCTATTGTAGAGATAGTACAAAGATAAACAAGAGATTTGTTCTGCAATCGACATTGGTCAGAATTCCTACAATTATACCAGCCAGTATCAATAATGTTATATTCCTTGGAAAGTTTATTATGATCCAGATTATTAAATTGGCTTAAAATTCTATAATTGTGTAACTTTATAATATTCTCAAGATTATTATTGCAGCGTGTTAGTTTTAATGTGTTTATGTTAAATATTTTACTAAGAGGGTTATTTTTAGGAAAATTTTTAACAATTAATTGGAGTAACTTAGGCTTAACTTAATACTGACTAATTGATTACATGGTAGTATGTACTAAATTATCTTCTTAATTTTTTTGTTTGGACCACTGTCATCATATTTTTTAAACTTGATTTCAGCGTGCTTATAACCGTTATTCTTTAAAACTTTATTATACAGAACGCTATATTTATGAAACACATATTTGTCCGATGAGTGGTTCTTAATACTACGTTCTACAGACGAATGTATATGGAGCGGGGTTAGAATTGTGGTGAATATAAATTGGATTGGTATTATTTTTCATATCAGGTTAAAATATGAAGTTAGATTCCGTTACTAATATATTTCAACCTTATATGAAAAAATAATACCAATCCAATTTATATTTTGCTTCTTTGCTTAGTTTAAATTTAACGAAGGGGAATTTTTGATTGGTTGATCAGAGTCAAGCCCACAAACCTTATAACCCACCAGCCTTTTTTTTTCGAAAAAAGGTGTTGAATTTTGCTTTTAAATCTAAATAAATCGTCCACTCGCCAGTAATTTACAGTCCACTGATAAGATGCATTAAGACGCATCGAAACAGGACTGAAATTATGTATCGATCATAACATGTCGGTGTAATATCCTAAAGTAAATAATATTGTTCAACTTGTATTGAGCCCTCATTTAAATTAAATGTTACGAATATTGGAATTGTAGTCTATTCGTTCTCATCTTACCTGGATATATATATATATATATATATATATATATATATATATATATATATATATATATATATATATATATATGTATATATATATATATATATATATATATATATATATATATATATATAATGTGTGTCCGTGCGTGTAAAAGAGCGCATGGTGGGAGAGATAAGGATATAGACATTTTTATATGTCAATGAAAGTTTTGGCGGATAGATATATGACAAAGTGTAAAAAGCTTTCGTGTGGTGCGTTTATTCCCTTAGGATTTTACAGGTTTATTAGCGTTAATGCTACTCCACATGTGCACGAAAGAGACTCTGGGAATTTTATTGTTGTTGTCTTTTTAATCTGTTTTCAGTATATAACCGGGCCAGTGTCTTTTACATTATTTTTTTCTTTTTGTTTCCATCATTTTGTTAACAAATATTACACATCTTGATAACATGAGATCTGTGTGTGTGTGTGTGCGTGTGTGTGTGTGTGCATGTGTGTGTGTGTGTGTGTGTGTGTGTGTGTGTGCGTCGGTGTGTTATGATAGCCAAAATATATTAATGTATGCAAATTTGAGTTTCAATGTCTCAGTACCTCCTCTCTTCAATCAATGTAATGTGTTGTCATCTACTGCAGATACAACAGAGTGCCTCCCCCAGAAATTTTTCTATAGATCCTCTCCCGACTCTTTATGATTCCACCCCCACCCCCGCCTAGAAATGAGTATCTACTTTGGGAAATGCACATAACTTCCTCCATGTTTTTGTTATCATTTCTAAGTTAGCTACCCACAATGCTTGCTGATTCGACAGTATAAATGCAATTGCTCCCGAACATGCAGAAGATTTCTACAAATTCTTCAATAAATGTTTCGCTGCCTCTTGTTTTTTTATGGATGTTGGAATTCATCCTATGGATTTCATCTCTTTAATAACTCTGACCCCTCTAATTACCACTCTATTAGTATCTTACATCTTGTTGACAATGCTATAATCAAGGCCGAAATGATTAAGCATCTGACTTCACACGATCTCCTTTCGGATAAAAAATATGGTTTCCGTTTCTCCAGGTCTACCTACGATTTGTTTGTTAACGGCCATTACTGAAATTTTCAATTAAGCTTTAAGTAAGGAAAGCGAAGATTCGGCCGTGAGTCTAGAAATCTAAAAGACGGTCGACATGGTCAAACAGGCTAACCTTCATCACAAGTTAAAAGTTTACAGTGACTTTGGACAAATATTTGATCTAATCACATCGTTCACCAAAAAGAGTGTAATGAATATCATGTTGAATGGACACCCTCTTTGTTCATTTCGTATTAATGCATGAGTCACCAAGGGATCTATCCTCGAACCTATCCTGTTTCTGATCTTCAATACAAACATTCTAGTTATCATCAGTTCAACCTAGATATATATTCAGATAACACAACTACTTACTCTTAGTAGCAATTCTGACAGACTCGACAAAGTAAAACTGGCAGTTGCTCTGGACAATCTTTTCCAATCAGTCGTTAACTGGAGCAAAGAATAGCTTGTAAATTTTGAAGCCTCCAAAAAAAACTGTATTTATTCAATGTCCCCAGAGAACATTTTCTGCCTGATATCAGCATGGATGACAGGAGAGCAATATATTGCAACTTATTGCGCGCAAGTTTTTCCAATGATTTGAAGCAGAGCGATTATATTGAATCAACTGCTAGGTTTAGTGCCAGAAAAGTTCGGTCATTGTGTCGTATTAGCCTTAAAGGGAAGAGGTTTTATAAAATTAACCTGGGTATTAACCATATGGCATTAAATTGGGATTATATGAAGAATGAAGTCTCAAATAAACTTAAAAAATGCTGAAATCGAGTTTTATAAAACAATTATACATATCTAAAAAGTATGTTCCTATTTAAAAAAATAACATATCAAAATTAGAAATGAGATATATTAAAATGATTAAAAAGAAGCCATATTCAGATAACTTATATTAAATTTAAGTAAGAATATATTTAAAGATGTGTTAAATCAAATTGTATGCAAAAACAAACCATACCTAGTTATATTTAAAACAACAATTAAAAAAAACATAAAAAAATGAATATATAAAGAGATGTAAATGATACAAGAAAGGAGAGTTCTTAGAACAGGGAATAATTATAAGATATAATTAACATGGTGAAGAAATGGAAATATAGAAATTAACAATATTTATACATTCAAAATTTGAAGAGTTAGAAATTTAAAATGTAATAAAGTAAAATCTGTATTCTAGAAGCTTAAATCTGCGTCTATGTCGACATTTTAAAACTAATTCATTCCTTTGAATTAATAGATTGTTTTGATTATTGTAGTTTATAATTCTATCTTATTCATCTAAACACAAGTATAATCTATACACACATACAGACACACACACACATATATATATAATTATATATATATAATTAGGATTAGTAAATTTCTAATCAATATATCTTTAATAAAAATACAGGATTGTACAACAGGGCGGTCCAAAAAGTGATTTTAAAAATATATTATCGTACCTGAACACAACATGTTACGCTAAAGTTGATAAGAGTAATAATAAAAGTATAAAAAGAATTATATGGTTCAACCTACATTTCTGTAGGTTATCCAAAATTAACATCGGACACGTGTTAATAAAACTAATTAACGTATTCTTAAAGTAATTAAATAAACATTTAAAATTAAACGCCCACTATGTAGAGTCTTCTAGCGAAAAACGATTAAAATAAGTTATTCCTGTACAAATATGTATAAAATTATATTTTCCCATAGTAAATTTATTCTTAAGAAATCCCATGGTATCAACAATTTACCTAGTCTGGATACCCCATGTAATTGTAGAAATAGTGAACTCTGTCGAGCAGAAGGAAAATGTAGAGCCTCTAATATGATTGACCAGGCAGCCATTTACCTTAAAGAAAACAAGAACAACCACAATATTTATATTGTACTTTACATCAGTGAATGGAAAAACGATTCTATCCCCATCAGTATTCGTTTACCAACCCAAAATTGAAATTACAAACTGCACTTTTCAAAAACTTTGGAAATAAAGGGAGAAAGAACTGAATGCAAAATCGTATGTTTTGTTCAAACTCCTAGTAATTTTAAAGGTAGATGTGGTCTATGTCTACAAGAGAAAATTAGAATTATTAAATTTGGAAATGCAAATATAATTTTCAACTAAAGGAATGAATTAATCACTAAATGTTGTCACCGAAGTAGATTTAAACTAATTTTGCCTCTTACTGAACTTGCATGAATTGTCATCAATTAAAAATTGCACTGTATATTCTACTTTTCCCTACTTTCTATATCATACCAAAATTTCTCATCATTTATCCATTACGAAAATATATTTTCTCTATCACTAAATTACAATTAATACCTTGGTGACCATCAATATTATCTTTAATATTACCCTTACTGTCATTTTTTCCTATTTTTCTTACTATAAGGTATATTTATAGAATTATCCGTTATTATATTTTTCATTTTTTTATTTTAATCGATTTTATTTAATTTTGACTTATCTTTATAACTCCATATATTTTGCAATTAGTGATGTTAATTTATTTTTCATTCATTTCGTTTTATTTTTATTTCTTTTCTTCCTTTCTTATTATTTCTAATTTTATATAGATTTTCCAATTATTTTAAAATAGTTTTTATATATATATATATATATATATATATATATATATATATATATATATATATATATATATATATATATATATATTTGCGTATATATTATGTAAATATATTATATATACATATTTGCGTATATGTTATGTATATATGTGGTGATGTGTAAGTATACATATATATATATACTAGCAGTAGAGCCCGGCGTTGCCCGGGGATATAACAGTAAGAGACAGATCAAGTATCCACCATCATAAAGACTGAAAAATAAAATTGACAAAGATTATTTTTTAAGGTTGACGGATACGCATGTCTTAATTATTTTTTTTTTTACAAATTGGTCAAACCCAAACTCAAACAAAAACATTGTTTTCAGTCGTTATGAGTCTACTGATTGAATAGAATTTTATTATAAACAATTGTCTTGTAAATGGAATTTTTAAAGCATTCTGAATGTAAAAATAAAGAAAAAAGTGCGCAAGACAATAAGAAACACTTCATGCCAAAAAAAAAGTGAAGTTTTGTTGAAATCGGTTGAAAAATGTAGGTAGCGTTTCTGCAATCTTTTAGTTTTACAATTTATGATTTTTACTTATTGAATAGAGTAAAAAGAATGCATATTTTCCTTGTGGTGATTCATAATTAGAATTCTGATTTGAATATATTTTCCACTCATTGTTTCTAATACAAAAAATATTAACTTTATTTGGGTTTATTAATTATGATCTAACAAATCTTATTCATTTAGTAGCCTTCTCTGTAATATATAATAATCTTTTACGATTTATGATTTTTACTTATTGAATACAGTAAAAAATTGGACACTATGTGTATTTAAAGTAGTTTCCCGTTCCGGTTATTATTTTTAGTTAGGACTTGTGTATGTTTAAATTTCATTATCTTTCCCTAAAGATAAAGAATTTATCTGATGTTTGTATTCGTACAATCAGTAGAGATCGTTAGATTATTGTTTAAGGTTGACGGACACGCATGTCTTAATTAGTTTTTTATTTTTTTTATTTTTTACGAATTGGTCAAACCCAAACTCAAACAAAAACATTGTTTTCAATCGTTATGTGTCTACTGATTGAATAGAATTTTATTATAAATAATTGTCTTGTAAATGGAATTTTTAAAGCATTCTGAATGTTAAAAAAAATAAAAAAAAAGTGTAAAAAAGAGAATAAGAAACACTACCTGCAAAAAAAAAAAAAAAAAAAAGTGAAGTTTTGTTTTATCAGCTGAAAAATATAGGAAATCCGTTCCCATATTTAAAGTAACCCACACACACAAACAACCCGATGTGAGTTGTCACCCTTCCATTTTCACGATGTCTCTTAATAGTGTTTTCAAATTCATTTTGTGCAAAAACAATTGTATTTTCCCCATTTTTGGTGCTGTTAGAACCACCACAACGTAATTTTATGTAGTCCTGTGAAGTTTTTTTTAAATTGGTTGAAAAATGTAGGAAATCCGATCCAATATATAAACGTTACAGACACACACACACACACACACACACACACACACACACACACACACACACAGAGAATCTGCGTTTTATAATAAGTAACATATATGTATTAGTATGTATGTTTTTATATATATATATGTATATATGTATGTATATATTATTACTTATAATTTATTCATAACACAAATATTGTCAATATTACAGAGAAGTGCTATATAAAAGGATTAATTTATGTGATAATTAATAGTATTTTAATAAAATTACGTTATGATAATATACGAGAACAATATAGGCATATAGCTTTTATCATGTTTTGTCGTTATGTAATAATACATAATTATGATGTTTATGTAGGTTCTATTTTTATATAATTTAATAAATTTTTATATATTTATTGTAATCAACTGGTATGGCTTTTTATGAAGTATTTAGAAATTTATTAATCATACAATATATATATATATATATATATATATATATATATATATATGTGTGTGTGTGTGTGTGTGTGTGTGTCGTCCCCGGTGTTGCTGCGCCAAATGTGACGTCTGCCTGGCCGCGCCCGCCGTGCTGTCTTGGTCGCGGCGCCAATTGTGACGTCACCCCGTCTGTCTCCGCGCCGTCGCCGTCCTATCCTGTCCTGTGACGACCAATGTAAACTTCGTATTGGTCGCGGCACCAAATGTGGCGTTCTCACCTTTTGCTGATTCGGATGGGAATCTGGTTAGATTCGGTATCAGCCTTGTCGTTCCCAGCTCGCCTCCAACGTCTGGTTACCGAAGTAACTGTTTTGATTTCTAGTGTAACCTACCCATGTTGTGATGTCATCTTAGGTAGACGAAATCAATCAGTTGCCCGGCCGTAATGCAAGTCGAGTCCGGACGCGGGTAACACCGCACAAGTATATGTAAAAGAAAATAAAGTAATAACTCGAAAATTTCAAATGTGTTAAAAAAGGATAACAATATTTTATATCTGGTTTCTGAATACAGGACTGCATCTTTCACCCAAACCGCTATTTGAATTCGTGACACTTTGTGTTTCTTAGGCGAGTTTTAACGTCTTAAGTTGTTTGTTCTTTAAGAAACTGGTTCTTGGTGTATCTTCAGGCGATATTCGTAAAACTTGTTTTTTGGTGTATCTTCAGGCGATATTCGTAAAACTTGTTTTGGTAGTGTGAGTCTAAGTCGTTCTTAAAAAATAAATTGTTCTTGGTTAGAAGTTGAGGTCGAGAATGCGCGAATCTTAAGTCAGTTTCCTGCGAGGCGTCTGCGAGCTCTCAGCTCACAGCAACTGCTTGCCTGTATGTCTAACCCCAACCGCTCAGCTGCGAACTGCTAACTGCTGCAACTCGTTGCGACTCTGCTTATATGGACGCCGACCAAAACCGGGGTGGGCCTGTCGGAGTTTGATGTTCCTTGATAATTCTAAATCCGCATTAAGGGTTTTTCTTTGTTCTCGGTCAGGAAGAATTATTAATTTCCACTTTAATTTCTCACCCATACCCTCAGAGGGTGTCAACGGGTTTCCCCTCTCTCTCACAGTGGCATCTCACACCGATCTCTTCAGGGGGCGTCAACAGGCTTCCCCTCCTTCTTCACATGATTACCTTTGCATACCGCTCACGCCAACATTCAGCCAATGGGCGCTCATCGGCGTGTGTGTGGCCGGACTAGCCTCGGTTTATAAAATCTTGCTCAAAGAAAAAAAAAGTATCTTCCTTTTTCTTTTTCTTTTTCTTTTCTTTCTTTTTCTTCTTCTCAACAACAAATCCTTACACTCTTATCTTAACCGAATGTCACCTGGAATTTACAATCGAGACTTTTCGCCAGCGTCAAGTGGGTGGTTTATCTGGACGTATTTGCATTCCGTCGCTAATTAACTGTTTCGATAAAATAATTTTCGCATCACAGCCAGCTCCGACACAAAACAGACGCTTTTTCTCAAATGATACCTCCGCAGATAGTTAAGGGTTTAATCTTTCCTTAATGGTATTCTGCGGTGGTCCAGCGGACATTTTTCTCACGACCCAATTAATTTGTATCTCCTAGAATTCTGCCCTGTAGGCCATCTGACCGACCTGAAATTTTCACCATTGCCATACTCAGTGCGCAGTCATAAATCAAACGCGACAGACCCGCGACCTTACTTTCTTCGCTAATGAAAATAAAATCTTTCCCCTTTTCTTTGTTAAAAAAAATAACATCGCTTAGTGTCATTTCGTGATGGATTCTTATCACCTAAATTTAATTCTCGACTTTTTTATTTTTTTCAAGCAACCCTACATAGTGTCACAATCCTCCCCTAGCCTATTTGTCATTTACTCGTAAATGACACCTAAAGCCAAATACAGTATTTAGCATGCACCATGCATCTGTCCCATGCAATTCTATTCTTCTTTTCACTTTATTCCGTTCTACATGCAAATGTAATGTTCCTTTCATCTTCTTCTGTTCTACATGCAAATGTAATGTTCTTTTTCATCTTCTTCTCTTCTACATGCAAATGTAATGTTATTTTCATCTTCTCATATGGGGGAGTTCTGCGTTTTCTGCACCTGGGCGGTCCCGGTTGCACCTCTCCCAGTTTCTTGCGGCTATTGCTAAGAGTACAATTCCTCTTCAGGTGTCCTGATCTCCTACAAATCCAGCACCGTCTTGTTCGACAGTTTACCGCAAAGTGGCCCACCCGACCACATATCAAACAATTTACTCTTCCTCTCTTCAACTGGGCCCCCCTCTCTCTTATTCCTGAGGGGACCTGCCCTCTACCTAAGTGTCTCTCTTGATCACATGTCAACGTTTTACTTTCCTGCTTTTTAAATGGGCCACTCTCCCTCTTAATTCTGGGGTGGCCCGCTGGCTTTTCCCTGGTTTTGTCTTTTGGGCTCGGCCTTCCTTAACGATATCGCTGGGGTACCTTTTCTTATAACACATCACTTGGCTAGGTGTCCCTTCTTCCCACACCTAGTACATTTATCCTGTTCGAGGTCTTGGGAAAATGAAAATTCGTCAGACATTCCGCTGCTTTGTGGTCCCTCATATCCACATGTCCAGCAGACTACCAGTATCAAGAGGATACATTTATAGAACCTATTCTTTTTGATAAAGACTTTCTTGTGGAATCTCCTCCCCACCTCAGGCTATTTCCTCCTCAAGCTTGACCTTCCGATTCCATTCGGGTGTCTCAATTTTCCCCCCCTTCCGACCAATCGACTTAGCTGTTGGCTATTCTTCCCAGTTTATTTTACTTTCTCCCAAACTCCCTGGATCTAAATTTTGGCCAGCTCCATTGCTGCTGATAATCTTAGCGGTCCTTCCTTCAAAACATCGTGACGAACACGCTCGTCACTGAGCGCTTCCACATACAGATCGGCCAACTGAGCCTGCATGACCGCATTATTTAATTACATACCTCTGGGAAATTTAATAACGACAGCTTCTCCGCTCGGGTCCCCAATTCTCCAATTATTTTCGTCCCTCAGCTGCGTCATTTTCAGGAGGGGTCTCATCTCTTCTATCGCCGTCCCCTCGTCAGTGAACTTTGAGTTAAAATTCTTCCAGTCTTTCCCATGAAAAGGGGGCTCACTGGCTAAGAGTCCTCTTTTATAATCTCAGACGCTTTCCCTCTTGTAGCATCATACGCCAAATTTTTTCATGTTTCTTGGTCTGAGAGTTCATATATTACGCGGCACTTATCCAAGATTGCCAACAAATTCTTAAAATCCCTTTTACTACCGTCAAAGGCTGGGACCCTCGGTCCACCCAACAATTTTCTTAGGTCTGCCGGGAATCCCTGTTTCAACCCGCTCTTCCTCTATGTCTCCCCTATCTGGTTCATAGTCAGGCATATTTAACACAGCAAAAGAAAAACAATCAGTGCAGCAACAATCGAAATTGGGAGATCAACCGAAAATAGTTTCTTACATGACAGACGATTTTCAGCTCGTTCTTCTCAGGTTCCGGGTTGTCATACTAGAGTATCTGGAACCGTATGGTTATAGTTAACCAAAGTTCTTTGGTTCCTACTCTAGTCTGTTTCAATTTGAGTCCTTGAGACGCCGTGCGTTGTTCTGGTCGAATTTTTCTGCAACTCCTGTGGGAGCGGCTGGTCCAGGGTCTTATCCCGCTGTCAAGGCACCAATTGTGACAACGGCTGATCCAGGGTCCTGTCCTGGTCACGTATATATATATATATATATATATATATATATATATATATATACGTCTTGCATTTAGTTTTGTATATGTTACACTGACATTGATCATATTAAATTTGACGGGATGATCATTTTCGGAATTTTGCTCTTTCGCCGTAGACATATATATCTTTCTTTTTTAGTTTCAAAAAGAGGATAAATTATTACTCACTGCATATTTGAAATATCATAATTGTATTGAAGACAGTCCCAGTTATTCATATTGCATATTTACTTTTTCGTCCGTGCAAATATGAAAAAAAGTTATAAAATAACAGAATTGTTTTAATCATATCTAATCAATACTACAGATGATTCAGATGATTCGATAACAATGCTTAAAATGTTTTGCAAAGTTATTTCCCTCTGTCATACTGGCTAAAACTTACACAAAATTATTAGCGTTGAGAGTATCCAAGAGTTCTCGAGAACATATCAACATATTTTCATTATCACAGCAAATTGCTACGAGACGAAGTATAGAATATCGCACAACAGGGTTACTTCTTTGTTTTTGCTAGACAACATATCTGACGGATCATTTTAATGAACCTGAGACGAGGCGTTTCCACAACTGTGAAATTAACGCCCACTTAAACATGCGTCCGTTTCTGTATCGATAATGAGCGATGCATACAAACATGCGAAATACACATAAACACACATACACAGACCTCTCACACGCGTGCTCCCATAAATATATATAAAATGCAAATGTATATTTACATTGTTTTCTATGTGAACTTATCCTGTAAGTTTATACGTCATACAGCGTGTCGCTGAATTTTTTCTGTCGCCATATTTACTATGATAAAGCCGCAACCGTTTATATTGATCAGCAAAGTTATTAGGCTCAAATACAAAATGATAAATTGTCGCCAAAAGTGATATAAGACAAAGGAAAACAGCTCCTGATTCCATTTTCAAAATTAGTATTAATTTATTTAATCAGAAATTTACAAAATCCATTTCGACACAATCCAGTGGTAGATGATTGCAATCGCTTCATGCTGTATTTCGTACTAAATCAGCATATAATTCAATAGATTCGGTATCGCCTTCGTTGGAGAAGTCATCAAGCTAATCTTCAATCATATTAAACTTATTTATTTTAATATATAAATCTACCTATGTGATCAATGCAGAGGCCTGATGCTAAAAGCATCGACTCTGATAGAAATTAGGATGAAAATTAATAAATTTGGTGGAGTATAATTTTCATCATTAGGTTACAAACACATTTATTGTATCTACTTATTTTAGACTAGAAAAATCCCCTTGCCATTGTTCCCTCTAGCGTAGTATTTTTACAAATCCTTGCAGTGAATTCAATCTGAAACTGACAAATAAAACATGACAGGAACACAAACGAAACGTAATCTTGTTCTACTTACGTATAATACGATTCACGCCTAACGGTTGATATTCAATTTCCATAATCAATTTTGCTGAGACAGAAGCACGTTTTTTCATGCCAATCAAAGTATTAAATCCGAAATGCAATGGAAGATAATATGCTTGCTTAGAAACCTTCCCAAATTGTACAAACAAATTTCTCTACCCTTAGGTTTTCTATTAGCGAACGTATTTATTTCTGAGATAATTCTTATCTACGTTTTTATTTTTATTAATTTTTTTTTTAATTCAACTAAGTGAATCTTTGCTGAGAATAATTTGATTCCATTTAGAAATGTTAAAGTCTTAATCCATCCGAATTCCTGCAAAATAATTCCAAACATTTTGGATGTGTACATCTGTTTACGTACGCTAATTACTGATCGAATCATTTTGGATCATTTAGAAAGTTTACTGAATAATCGAGGACAAACATAATTTTAACAAAATCTGATACGCTTTACAAAAAAAGCCCACGTTTGGGAATTTTCAACAATTACTTAAAGGTACGATAATTAATTAGAGAAGGTTGATATAGGAACATATAATAAATCAGTTTCGGAAATTGGTGAATCAATTATTATTTTCAATTACGATCTATTATTTAAATATTGTTAATTTGGTTTCAATATTTGAATAGTTGCGATGTGGACGATATTTTCATTTTAGCGTAAAACAAGAAAGAAATAGAAAATCTGAAAACTACATTTCCACAAAATGTCGTCCTCAATTTTACTTATGAGCTTAGTGAAAAAAATAAACTAACTTAGATGTTATCGTTGATTTTAGTAATAATTCTTTTAAAACTCGTTTATTAAAAAAAAAAACAACTAGTAAAGACTCTTGCCATCCGAATTTCTCTCGCGAATGCCCTCTTAGATATAAAATAGGTGTTATTAAAAAAATCATCAAGATAGCACACGAGAACTAATCCACTCGCATGCTTTTCTTTAAAAAATTAAACAATGTAAAGCAAACTCTGATTAATAACGGATTTCCTAAGCAACTGTTGGATTTCCACATTTTCTATCTAAGGTAGCTAATAGCAACGGCGAGAATAGAAACATAAACAATAACATTAATATTTTTAATAAAAATCAGATGAACGAAATTATAAACAGGATGAATGCAGAATTAAGAACATTATAAAAAAATGCATAACACCAGTTGACAATAGCAAAAGAAATAGATTAATTATTTATTACAAAAAATTTAAAACCTCTAACCTTATAGTTAAAAATAATAATTCATCTCCTAGAACAAAATTAAATAGAGCAATTATTATTTACAAATGTAAATGCCCTGTGGCACCATTTACGAGGCAGAAAAGGAAAAGAAAGGAAAGAAGGCAGAAAGAAAGGCGAGACGAATCGTGGGTAATCAGCAGAACGCACACACATGGCTAAGAGACAATGAATATATTGATAAGTAACAAATGGCGAAAAGGTGTCATTACAATGACAGGGAAATTCTGAAAAAAAAAGAAAGGGAAAAAAAAGAATCAGATGTGTTTTGATAACGGCTGTGTTATCTGGGGTACGTAAACAAACGGCTGGTCGACTGGCCAAAGAAAAAAATTCAATTGAAAATGTTATTTCGATAAGTGACGAAAAACAGGGACTTTGGGATAGATATGAAAAAAATTAATCGCGTCACACACGAAGTAACCCACTGACCGATTTTTCTTGCGACAGAACATCTTTGGCCTACGATAATAAAATTATGTTATCAGAAATATGTACCGAAAGAAAATGAATGGGGACCCAGAAGTGTTTTTTCTTTTCTTCGAAGCGACAGACTGACTGAAACTTTGGAGATGTTTCTTTTTTTTGAGGCCGTGTTAAGGAGACCCCCCATTCTGATAATTGGCGATAAAATACCTGACAAAAACCACGTGTAGGACAAGAGTTATATTGTCCCGTTTGCGGCTAGGAAATGATAACGGCGATTAAGAGGAAGAAAAGGGAAAGAGAAGAGATAATTTTTTTTAGTTAAGCAAGATATTTTTTTTTTCCTGAAACAAAGCCACGGATTCGTCCACGCCGACTAAGACACATCATTGGTCAAGTGGTGATCACCTGACGCACGAAGGAGGCTGTCGACGCCTCATCCAGAGTATAGGTATGAGAAGCTGCTACGAAGAAGTGGGGAGGGCAGTTCACGCCCTCTGAAGTATGGTGAGAAGGTGGGAGTGAGAAAAGGTTCCCAAAAATGGAAAAGAGTGGAAAATCCCTAACCAGAAATAAAAGAGGTGGATATGTATTTAGAATTATCGAGGAACCCCCGACACCGACAGACCCACCCCGGTTTTGGTCGGCGTCCATAAAAGCGAAGCCCCTACGAGCAGAAATCAGTTCGGGCTCCAGTTTCCAGAGTTGAGTTCCAGCAGTTGAAACCGCCTCGCAGAGAGTTCAGCTGACCAAGATTCACGCAAATTCCGGACTCCTCTTCAACCCAAGAACAATTATTTTGAAGAGCTACTTAGATCCAGACCACCGAAATAAGTTTTTTTTCGACTTTCGTCCAAAGACACGCCGAAACACCAATTTCTTAGAGAGCAAACAACTTGAAGCGTTAAAACTTGCCTAACGGAAAACGACGTGTCACAATCCACAGAATGGGTCGGGAGATAGATGCAGTCCTATGTATCGAACAAATAGACAAAAAGTTTGTTACCTTTTTCTTTGATACTTTGAACTATTTGAGATTTCATTTTATTTTCTTTTATGCATATTTGTGTGGTATCACCCCAGTTGAACTCAGTTTGCATTACGGCCCCGACTACTGATTGATCTCGTCTGCCTAAGATCAATTCACAACGTGGGTAGGCAGACTGGAGATCAATGCAGTTACCTTGGTAACCAGGCGTTGGAAGCGAGTTGGGAACGACGAGGCTGATATCAAATCTAACCAGATTCCCACCCGAATCACCAAAAGGTTAGAACGTCACATTTGGGTGCCGCGACCAATACCAAGCCAGTTGGTCGTCACAGGACGAGACAACACGACTGACGCGACAGGCGAACGTCACGTTTGGAGCAGCGACACCCGAACGGAGCAGCGAGGAGCGAACTGCTGGCGCCGCGGCGAGGACGTCACAATTGGTGCTGTTTGGGGACGTCACAACTGGTGCCGTGGTAGATCAGGATAGAACGTCACAGTTGGCGCTGCAACCAGGGGACGACGTCACACCCATTAAGGAATTGTATTCCTGATCAATCAAGATTCGTAAATAATTAAATAGTCCACACTACATCATGTGTGACACGCAGATTCACTCTACACATTTCTGAAAATAGCTCAATTAGATCTCATTTAAATATTCATGGAGACCTACCGGACACTATTCGTAACATTCTTATTGACAACACAAATATAATAGCGTCATCTACATGTAAAAAAGGCTAAAAATAATGAAAGTCTTATTAATAAAAACAACAAAAAAAAAACACACTTAATAATATTAACTTTGAACATGGAAATAATATTTGAAGGTGTTTTCAAAAATGAAAACATTTTATAAAACATACATAAAACAAACTATTTCTTATTTTAACAGTTAAAATATAATCCTTGAAAATGTATAGCCGAAAGTGCTCGGATAAAAAGAACATTCGGACAGTTTTTATATAATTTATCATCCGAAAAGAAAATTAATTACTAGATCGCATGAGAAATTGTATAAAAAACTAAATAAAAACACACACATATATATATATATATATATATATATATATATATATATATATATAAAATTGAACATATTAGTTAATATTTTTTGGCGACATGTCTTTTCATTTTATATATTGCATATAGCATGAAACAGACTGTTTATTGAAAATGTTGATAAAATGTTCATTTTTTTCTGTAGTTACACAAAATAATTCTAATATTGATAATATTTTTATTCCATAAATATAGCACATCTTAAAACCATATTTCTTCATATATATATATATATATATATATATATCAAAATTTCTCCGATTTAACCAGTATTATATATATATATATATATATATATATATATATATATATATATATATATATATATATATATATATATATATTTCTATAGTATAAGATGTATATTTATAAATATGTATATTTTATAAGATATATATGATACAAGGTGCATATTTATGATTTATTTAGAATGGGTATAACATGACAAGTGGAAAAAATCACAGTTTTTCGCCGACGCGTTTCGTTTTCCAACTTTTTCAAGGCAAAAATTAAATCGAAATGTTTTTGATTTTTTTCCAGTTGTCATCAATTTGTTTTGTCCACAGAATTCATCCGGGAATTTAACTAAACTATCGACAATGAAAGGAGAAAAACTCTTAGTATAAAGAAAATTTGCATGAATCGGACAGATTCTTACTCAGAAAATGTTGGAAAACGAAATTCATCGGCAAAAAATCGAAAATATTTTTCCACTTGTCATCTTATACCGATTTGTCTTGTCCACAAAATTGATCTGTGAATTTAACTATATATATATATATATATATATATATATATATATATATATATATAATTATTTATTCAAAAATAATAACATAAATATGTTATGAAATGACTACAAAATAGCCATTTTGTTTCAGCACTCAAGTTTGTATCATGTGTTTGATGAATTGAATATACATTCAATAAAGGGCTAATAAACCCTTTATTCCACATTCAACACCATCACTTGTTAAGACACTGGAAGTATTGAAACAAAATGGCTATTTTGTAGTAATTTTATAATATATTTATAAGTCTCGAATAAATAATTACGTTTGCCCTACTTTACATTGAGCACTCTTTCAAGAATAGTATTTGTTGATTATTGAAATTTATTCCGTATACACTAATATGCTTTTTGATATATATATATATATATATATATATATATATATATATATATATATATATATATATGTGTGTGTGTGTGTGTGTGTGTACTGTTTGATTGTTTTTTGATAGATTTACGCTGATAGTATTACACTGATATTGATGGTTTTAAAATTGACGGTATATTTTTTGAGGAATTTTTCGTCTTTCGCCATAAAGTTATGTCTGTTTCCTATTTACTTTCATTTTAAAATAGGCTAATTGTACATTCTTATTTCTTATTACTCACTGCAAATTGGAAATATCCTAATTGTATTGACAAAAGACCCAGTTAATGAGATAGCGTATCTACTTTTTCGACAGGGCAAATATGAAAAAGTATCAAATGAAATATAAAGTAACAGAATTGTTTTAATCATATTAATCAATATTTCGAATGATTCGTTAACAATATTTAAAATGTTTTGAAAAAGTATTTCCCGCTGTAATACTGAGTAGAAAATGAAAAAAATATATTAATATCTATGTTATTTCTTAAATTTCGAGTGAATATTTAACATCATTTGAAATATTATCAGTTATCTTGGTTTCGGCGTGATGAGCGCCGAGATTTCCCGAGAGTTACTGAGAACATATCAAAATATTTTCATTATCACAGCAAATCCCCTGCGAGAGATAGTCTACCATTATCACACAGCAGAACTGCTTCTTTTCATTCTTTTTTTTTTTTTTTTTTGCCTGGCATCATTCCTGACGGGTCATTTTAATGAACTTGAGGCAATGCCTTTCAACAACGTTAATTGTTAAAATTATTTTCACTATGACTACTGGCCTCAACGTCATTTTTTATTATCACAAACTTTTTACCAACCAGCGATCTTCTTCAGGTGCTTGTCAATCCGGGTAACATTGAAAGAAATTCAAAATGAGAACTTTATTTAATTTACATACGTAAATTACCGTCATTTCACTGTCAATGGCGTGTTTTGTTCTATAGTATCTGGTATTGTTTGTACGATAGAAACATGAGTAATCTATCCTATCCAGCCTAGAGAATGAAAACGGATTTTTCTATTTTTCTGAGATGAGTTATGCACACTATTTACATTATTCAGAGTATTGTCCTCATCTTTGTCGCCATATTTGTTACAATGTGTTGGCCGTTGTACGCTCAGGCCTTCTTCAGGTGGTTGGAATGTCAAACTGAACCCTTTATTTGGCTCACTCTGGTAGACTGTTCTAGTTCCACCTGCAATGTTTAATGGATGTCAGTTATCAGTTATTTCCTGTTAATTCCCCTCTGCAAGTTCTCCACTGCCTTAACCGGGTATTGAACTCACACTCTTTGGGTTCTGTCACCGGATCTAGCCAACGCCTTTATCCACTGTGTCATGTGTCCTTGAGGACATCTGTGGGTGTATTCCTGGGTATTATAAAACTAATGTCTCAGCAACCATTTTTTACCAGTGCTCATATTGCAATTTTTTGCTGTTATCATTGCATGTTTTTATCTCCTGAGGCAACAAAGCATATGAATACAATATGGGAACCAGTAATAAGAAGTGCCAGAAAAAATTGATAATAACAACAAAAATTGCAGTATGAGCTCTGGTAAATATATATGGACACAAAGATGAGGCCAATAGTCCGAATAATATAAATAGTGTAAACGAATTTGCTAGGAATGCGAATACATGAACCATGTCTTTAATTCACTAAGTAATTAAAAATTATAAATCTACTATTTGTCCCTGTATTGTCTGAAAATTATAAACATTCATAATATATTATAACAATATTAAATAAATGGAAATATACATACCATACATTTATGTGTCACTAGCGCTCAAACGTGTTACCACCCAGAATCTGTAAAAGAATCCTACACATTTGTCTCCATACAGACGTAAGTATACAGACTGAAATCTTGTAACACATTTTTCAACGCCTCTTGCTTATTTTGACGCAATACTTTAAGAAATCACACTCTGGTAATTGAAAGAGTCATGAATCATTCCAACATGTTTTATACATGTTCAATGGGAGAATGGTTTGACAATCGTGTCGGCTAAGGAAGTTGCCAAACATCGCACATAACATAATATTGAGTACACGGAAAATATGTGGCCACGCATTGTCTTGCAGGAGATGGCACATCGCCTTCCTGTTGTAGAAACAACATCAGAACAGCTTAAATCATCTTCTAGATGGACAAAACTCTGTTCAACATTCTCTCCGCAAAGTCCACAAAGGAAATCGGGAGTGGTGACATTTTGCATGACACCGGGAAAATAATTTCATTTCACAAGAACAATTTAGAAGTAAATGAAATAAAATGATATTCACATGGCGCCAGATCATCGCCGAGAAAGGTCAATATATAAAAATATCTATCAATTTTATTTTTTATTTAACTCTCTCTATCCCTCTCTCTCTCTCTCTCTCACACACACACATACATATATATATATATATATATATATATATATATATATATATATGTGTGTGTGTGTGTATGTATATATATATATATGTGTGTGTGCAAGTTAATCTTATTATTATTTACTTGTGCTTTTGTTTAAGAGGCAACGTAAATAATTTCGCACCAGTAAACACATTATCGTGACGCTCCGTTTTCCTTGCGTGACGGAATATCGGATGGAATGGCTTTACTGCCTCCAGGCTCAAACGATGGCAAATCCTGTCACTCATGACGAAGGCAGCTGCAGATTAGAGTGGCCGGAAAGACTGCATTGTATCAGATCGATTCGTAGGATCAGCAAGAGATAATCTATTATTCACTAAGCAAATCCGATGTTCAGGTGTGCAATCATACGACAGGCATACAAATGCCTGGAAATTCGTTGTAAGTGAGAGCTTGGCACTCTCGAACGACTAAAGTTACACTGAATCGACTTATCTTGACAGATACTGATTTTTCTTTCATTTTACAATGGTTTCAAAAATCATTTTAAATTAAAAGACATGCATCTCTTAAAGTTATTTTTATCTTACTGTCGGTGAAAATACTTTATTTAAAAAAGTTTTAGCGGAAACGAAATGCATACGTAGCATCCAGTAGCTACCGAATGTCTGTTTATGAAGAAAAAAAGTGTTTAGTCGCTTCTCCATCCAACAGTCGCTGACCAGTGGTGTTTGCTAACTAACCATAAAAGCAGGCATATATTCTGGGAAAGGGCCACACATGGCAATATTTTGTTTCTCGTGCTGTTATCATCACTCAGTTGCGTTTCTGTCTTCGGTTAGGCCCCAAATCATTTTTGTCTCCGTCTGCTTTCAGAACGCAATTGAAAACATATTCAAATGTGCCCGGTCCCGAAGACCAGCTGCTCGAAACAGTACCCCCTCATTGCACATTGAGTGAGAACAGGGGTTGGGAACTTTTGGGCTCTGGTCCGGGTGTATGCGCTCGGGTACCCCATATGAAATCCATGCTGTGTTATATCTTGTTACCAAAGTGAGACGAATAAATACCAGAGTATAGCAACGTTGATTGCACAACGCGATTCATCTGCGTTACCAAGGATTTTTGTTCGTGTTACTCAGTGTCGTTTCAAATTCGTTCGTCCTTGTTTGTGGTTTCGGTGTCTGGGCTGTGTTCATCCCGTACGTGGTGTTCCCATGTTGAAATCTTTTCCGTGTCCTGCTCGTCGTGATCCAGTGTTTGTTTGATTCCAGAGATTCTGAGTTTACCGTCTCTCTCCGTTAGGAGATATCCAACCAATAAGAAGAAAACTCCCTCCAAAGTGTGTATAGATTTGTCTGAAAGATATTTGCCAATAATGAATAGGAAGTAATCCAGGAGTCTAAAACAAGAACATATTTTAGTCCCCCGAACAGCACCGCGGAATTTTCGCTAGGCAAAGAGGTAAAAATAGCAAAAGACCTGGATGGAATATCTGAATGCTGAAAAAAAAACCTCATGACGAACGTGAAGAAAAGGGCTTTCAACTGCGACAAATATTGGTGATTAGAATGTTTAAAATTCTTTGTCCATTATCAACAAACAGGACTCTAGAATACAAATAACACCACAAGCAGATCAAACAATATCCGCATTCACATAACTAAGAATTGCCGAAAAACAAGAGCATCTCCATGAAATATCAGAATGTTGCCTGCTTTTGAATTCTCAGTGTTTTTTTGTTCGTTTTCGAACATTGGTTATATACAAAGGAATTACAGTGAAGAATCCGAACAAGGCAAGAAATTAGATGCTACAGAAGCGTTACGACATTTCCTATGTAGACCGTATCTTAAGGAATTCAGTGCAACACACCATCAGACAAGTAAAATGCCCGTTGAAAGACCTCGTATATATTAGTTGAAATAGGTTGCACCAATTTACTGTAGAAATAACTAAATGCAATGACCGCTTCTACTCCAACATTTTCTTTTCTCGTAATTCCCGCCCGTGGAACGCCCTGCCATTTGCTTTCTTCCCTGATAACAAAAATCATCAAAAATTAAATACAAAGTCAATCGCCCCCAACTATCTTATTTAAACCGCTTCAACTTCTTTATTTTCCTCAATACTCTCTATACTCAGCCTTTTCTCTCACTTTCACTCCCTGTAACCCCTTGAGTACTAGTAACATTCTCACCTTACTTGGGGTGAAATGATTAAAAAAAAAACAACAAAAAATGTCACGAGAAAATAATTCACTGCCTTCCTATAAGGTACTACCTTAGACAAACAGAGGAATGATAGGCTGGCAATATTACTGAGTGGACAGGGAGATCCTTCACAGAAACTCAGATATGTGCACGCAAACGAGACATATGAAGGGAGATTCTCAGATGGTCAACTGCGCAATGACCCTACGACCACAGCCGGTTATGGAACAGATGGCGATGTTGTTAAAGATGATAATTTATTCATCGTGTGGGCCCTACACATTTCCCCGCACAACAACTAGGAAATGCTATGCAAGACTGATTAAGAAACAAATGGTTTAATTAAAAGATATACCGAGATACCACTCGGGTTAGTTTTCTAGCAAAAAGGAAAATGAGCTTCTCTTGGGACATCTTGATTTGTATGGACTGAAGAGGAAAATACCTGTACTCCCAGATAGAATATTTAACAAATCAAAGTCCCTAATTTATTTTCAAATCCATAAGACTTTCATATGGTTGTTAATCAAAGAACTATCAGCCATCGAGAAGGCGACGCTTCTAAATTCACTCGCGTCAAACGAACATTGTGGTATTACCGCAACTTCAAAGAAAACCGACTGACTGCTACTCATAAATTCACTAATTCGCTGCTTTCATTTAGAACGTATGTACATAAAGAAAATACTAATTAACAATACACCTATACTCCTCGTTTCAAAAATATAGGTATTTATCAGAATACAGACTCATTTTAACGAGGTTAAAGGAAAACAAATAACTGTGATCTCTAAACAATATTTCTAAAGACAGGTCTCATACATTTATGTTAATACTAACATGAACCTTTGTTTATTGTTTGTCTATTAACCCCAAATATGTTACTTTTGAGATTTACCGTATATAATATTTTTTCCATTTTTTTCTCTGGTATTAGAAAGTAAAAATGTTGTTCCACCTTCTGTAGAGCCGATTTCTCTAGGAGAATCATCGTCATCTTTCATATTAAATTTGGGTCCCCTAACGTCTTACTTCATGGTACCATTTCATTTTAAAGAACGCTTAAACATTTTTGGTATTTTCTAATACCTAAAAAAATAGAATATATGAGTGTAACAGAAAAATTGTTCAAATCGTATTAAAGCAACTTTCTTCATCTCACAAAACGTTTAATATCTAAAAAAACCCACTAAACTAATTGTTTCTTTTTTCCAGATATTTGGATAAGACGTTTAGCAATCGTGACACCATTTCAGGTATGAATTACTGAAAAAAACTCATTGAATCTTTTAGGTAGAAGGAGAACAGATTAAAATCGTTTTGTGTCAGCCTCGGTTTCTTCCTGAGCAATGGTGAGAGGTAAAAGAGCATTCGAGCCTTCAGTTTTCGTACCGATATGCACTGCACTGGCTATAATAGTCCATTCAAGAACCATCAAAAACCATAAAAACGTATATATATATATATATATATATATATATATATATATATATATATATACAGTTGCAAAGGGTTGATATTCGGGCTTATACTAAGTTCAAACTTACTAACTCCGATCCTTAAACCCTTTCCTCTTTAAGAGATTGGAGGATGGGAGGCAAAAATATTTTTCTTACTAGGGGTACATGTATGTACATATATGTTTGCGTGTATATATATATATATATATATATATATATATATATATATGGACAAGTGACCGAGTGTTTAGAACGTTCGAATACTGACCATGGCACCCGGGTCCGAATTGCATCATGGTTGAAAGAGGCTTCCTGATGTTATCGGACTGGAGAGATCGATCCCCGCGTACGGCGCTTTGTGAGTGAAATTGACGGAACCCAAGCACGAAGTCACAAGTCACCGTGATTGTTCAAATTACCGATCTCGTTAGAAATTGTAAAAACCGTAACTAAGGTCTGCTCAGCATAATTGCAGTACAAACCGCAGGTGGGCTCTGTGAGTGTTGAATACACACAAATACACCTGAGATAGATTCTCCAATAGCCACCTTAGTAGACTAGTATCGTCGAATACGATTGGCCAGCTATACATATTTTATATTGCTATGAAATTTAATTGCTTCAACTATTATGTAATAACAATCCTCTTGTGTGGTATTGAATGTTAAGCAATCTGCTCAAAAATGAAGCAAAAGAAGCATGTGAAATGTAATTCTACAGATGGATACTGATAATACTATGGACGGGCTGCATAAGCAACGAAGAAGTCTGACGTAAGATTGAAAGAAAAAAGACACTTGGGATTATCGAGGCCAAGAAGTACAGGATAATGAAGCCTGTCACTAAACAAACGGGCTGGTGGAAACGAATAATGAAACGTGCGGTGGCGAATGGCTAAAAGTTTAAAAGGGCTACAAGATATAGGAGGTTATAAATAGCCATGATCGCCTACGCCCTGAAAGGACAATTTATGTAGAAGAACAATGCACAAATTCTGCTTACCGATATATTTCTCCTTATATGAATAGAAACACTATAATCTGTCTCTTGATAAGAATTATATATAAATGTACTAATTTGTAAGAGTTATGTAGGACAAAAATCCTATGTAATTCGTTTCGCTATTCAAAATGAATTCTTCATGTTAAATAGTGTTTTAATAAATGCTATCATATATATATATATATATATATATATATATATATATATATATATATATATATATATGTATGTATATATATATATATATATATATATATATATGTATGTATGTATGTGTATATGTATATATGTATGTATGTGTATATGAATATATGTATTTATGTGTATATGTATATATGTATTTATGTATATATATATATATATAAGTATGTATGTATATTTATATATATATGTATATATATATATATACATGTATGTATATATATATGTATATGTGTGTATATATATATATATATATATATATATGTATGTATGCATGTGTATATGTATATATATATATATATATATATATGTATATGTATATATATATATATATATATATATATATGTATATATATATATATATATATATATATATATATATATATATATATATATATATGAGAGAGGATATAAAAATTTAAAAGACGTCGGTTCTAGATAAACATCGAGAGAAAAGCTGAATATGCAAGGACATTTAACTTTAAGTTTATAATTTCAATTTTGGTGTCGGATGTGTCAAATGATACAGCCTGTCGGCTTGCTACCGATTTGGGTTTTATTGTTGTTTCTTATTTGCGTTGTCTTCTTTTTTGTCACTTCCCACCTTTAATGTTATATGTAGAATTTTATGACATATTCTGCCGATATATAAAGGACACTGACAGTTTAATAAAAAAAAAAAAAAGAAAAAAAGTGAGATCAAGTCATGGATAACATGCTTAGAAAAAGAGCTTAAAGCAGACGCGTGCTTTCTGGTTCACACCGTACAAAGTGGTCACATGCGAATGTCTTTGGCTTTGAGGCTGAGATTCTCTTTGGCTTATCCCCCCCCTTTATCTGCGCTTAATGATCAAATATAAAAATCTGAATTAAGCTCTCGTGTGAGCAATATCTAACGCGAAGGTCGTATGAAGTGGAAAAGAATTGCTTGTCACAAAAGAATACAATATTTCTGAATTACGAATTCAAATGAGCGATAAGGACCTCATAAATAATTACATAGATCACACTACTACATGCCTATCCAGATGACTTACGTTACACCTATCCGAAAACAGCTCCATGAGAACGCATTTAAACACAAACACAAACACAAACACAAACTTACCAGGCGCTATTCAAAATATATTAATAGAAAATACAGGAATAATAAGCTGATCCATGTAAAATATTAAAAATAATGGAAGCCGTAATAATGAAAAAGAAAAGGCCAACTCTCAGTAATATTAAACTCCGAACACAGCCACAATTTTTTAAATGTGTCCGGAACATAAATAAAAATCCCTATAAATGCAGAAATATATACACATCCCATACAGCCAGTTAAAATGTAAAACTAAAATCATCCTTGATAATGATTACAAGTAGAGTCGAATATGCCCGGAATTACAGAACAGTTGGACAGTTTCTATACACTCTGTGTCCTAGAAAGAAAACGCTTGTTTGAACACAAAACATTAAATAGAATGCTTAATCACAGTAACTCTTTAAAAGGTATATATATATATATATATATATATATATATATATATATATATATATATAGATAGATAGATAGATAAATAGATAGATAGATAGATATTAGTGGAAAATATTTACGATTCAATGGAATAAATTATGACCATGGAATATTAGTGTTTAAGCTTTTTTTATATATATATATATATATATATATATATATATATATATATATATATATATATATATATATATATATATATCAGTTTAATTAAAGACAAACGACAAGGTAATGAGATTAACCATTCTATTTAATTTTTTGTGTTCAAACAGATAGATGATAGATAGATAGATAGGTAGATAGATAGATAGATGCCCAAAACGACCTCATGTACTTAGTCAACTGGGGAAAAAGATGGCCTTTTAATTTTTACGTCTCCAAAAGTAAACTTCTCTCCATTGATCATATTAGAGACTTGTCTCTGCCTTGGATAAAGTGCTCAATTTAAGAGATAGAGCGTATGTAAATATAAATATAAATGTAAACATTGAAGTTAACACTCAGAGGGTCCGAGTGTTGACTTCAATATTCACATTTATATTTATATTTACATACGCTCTATCACTGAAATTGAGCACTTTATCCCATAAATATAGCATAATTTAAAACTATATTTCTGCATATATATATATATATATATATATATATAGAAATGGACAAAGTCCGACAATTTATTTATTAAAGACATTTTTATGTTTAACGTTCTTTTTTTATAGATACAAGTATTTAAGTAAATGCTCTGCTTATAATAAACTGTATTAAATAACATTTACCGGCCTGAATGTCCGAGAAATTTTCATAGATATATATATATGCGTGTGTGTGTGTGTGTCAGTGTGTGTATGTTTGTGTGCGTGTCTGTGTTTATGTTTTACTCCTTCAGAGTAAAACTTGTTATGCGAGACAAATTAAGTGGATATGTTCTTATTTAAATGTGAGATTACTCCCTGTCTTAAAGCAGCAGGTACTTATTTTCTAAAATCTTCATATTTGCTAACCTAATACACTTATATTATGTTGCCATTATTAGCGATCAATCTTGTCCTTTCAGGTGTGCTGTCTGGAAATATTGATCTCTTGGATGTTTCAACGCTTATAAGAAAGCGTGTAACTAATTCATCGTTTGGCCTGTTTTCTATGCAAACCCCATTAAATTATGCTGAGTAACATGGCTAGCGTTTTCTATACTATATCTCTGTAAGAAAAACCCAACCCAGACAAGTACAGAAAACTTTGCTGTTTAAAGACACGCGAATAACAAAATATATAAGTATATTTCCATCTGATATTTTGGTAAGAAAGCCAAAGCTTCTTAGACGAGAAAAGAAAAGATCGATTGACATTTTTTAAAGTGTCCATTTGCTTTACAACATGTGTTTATTCACATGACAGAAAGCATTTATCTATCAAAGCTATTTATAAATGGAAAGAATGGAGAAAAACAAAACTTTATATCTGGTTTATGACGACCTGCTCGATCTACAAAGATGGTCCCCAACAGCTATATTATGAGTGGGCTGGTTCCTTCTTAAAATTCCTTAAACATGACAGTAGTTATCTGATTGTTTATAGCAACCATATTTGTTTTTGTTTTTGTCTTTAAATCGCATCACTCCATGCAAGGCAGTAAAGCCACTAAGATAGCAGGAGTTACATAGTGTGAGAATATTAGGAACCGAAACATTAATAATAAGCTGGAAAATGATAGACTATTTAGGAGTGCAGTAGATTGCGAATAACAATGTATTTAAATTTTTGCAGATTAAAGATGTCTGCAATGCCTGGAGCTGGAAAGGTTTTCCACAAGCGGTAAATGCGAGAAACGAAAATGTTAGGGTAAAACTTACGGTTATATCTAGCCAATACAACAGTACATTGGTGAGATCACGATGCCAGCCTAGTACTGCGCTTAAATTTGAAAACGTCTATGCACCATAGCGAAGAGGTCATGTGAATAAATACCATAAAAGTACTTAGAGAAAATAAAGAGGGAGGCAACCTTACGGAGAAAGCGACTGAAGCCGGGCCGCCAGAACAGGTTCGATACTATTTCTAAATTTTCCTTGGATTTTATCAAGGTACTATAGCAGGGGCATCAGACCATATGTAGCTGCAAATTTCTAAGCATGGACGAATAGTAGACACATATCAGATACATTCTGGAGAGAAAAATTATGTCGCACGACACAGTGAATCGACATTTTTTAGCAGCTGACTTAGCATTTGATTCAATATAGACTCTCCATTTCATGTCAGCTTGAGAACGTTAGACCAAAGTCGCAATGCGTCACTTTCCCGGAGGTTAGCATCAGCCATGGAGGGCAGAGAAAAGTCTCTAAGATGATCAATGGAGAGAATTTTACTTTTGGAGACGTTAAAATTAACAAACCATGTTTTTCCCCAGTTGACGAACGACATGAGTTCGTTTTGGACATCGACTCTCATTTTGAACGTGTTGGACTGAGTCAAGAGTAATAGTTGTGTCATCATTCTAGATTTTGAGACTTGATGTCATCGGGAAGGTTATTAATAAAAATTAAAATCAGAGTAGGAGAAAGAATGGAGGCCTGAAGGACACCGGTGTTCATAAGAAAAGAACAAACTGAATTGGCGTTCAGGATTACCTTTATTTCACGATTCGATAGAAAGACTGGATCAGTTTAAAAATATGTAAGACCTGTATGTCGAACACTTTCAAAGACTTTCGAGATGTCCAAGGCTACAACATGATAGGTTCTTTCGTTATTTCTGTAGTATGAAATTGTGCTGAAAAGGCCATAGGCTGAATATGATATGATGTTATAGCTGTGAAATATTGCATGCACTAATTTCAACTCTTCTTATTAATAATTGCATTGTTTCTTTTCTGTTAAACAGATCTGACTGTTCAAAGAAGATTTAAACTTTAACTGGTAGCAAATTCTATTGAAAATAGACAATATCTGGCATCGTGGTATTATTAAGTATTTACAGAAAAAAGCGTTTAGCCCGGAAGGTCATACATACTGACATGGTTGCTACATTAGTATGCAAAAGTTGGTGGATGAATATACGAGGGAAAGTTTTGAAGATGACACAAGGTGTGGATGTTCTGCAACTGTCACGAGCGAGGAAACCATTGATCCTGTTCAACATATAGTGATGGATGACACCCAATTGACTATAAATCAAATAGCCATGACTTGAGAGTAGTTTGCACAATGAAATTGGCATGTGTTTTGATTTTATCGCCTTCAGCTGAAGATACAGAGATAATACATCCAGTGGAAGCATCCATTCTCAACAGACTCCAAAGAAAGCCAAGGTCCTTTCATCTGCAGAGAAGGAGATGGACACAGATTTTGGGATGAAAAGGGCATTGTGTTTACTGATTATCTTCAACATGATTACAGCATCAATAACGATATATAGTGGAAGTTATTCAATGATATTAAGACCAAACACCCGAGAACATAACGAAATGGAACTTATTTCATCAGGCCAATGCTCCAACTCGTAAGTCATAGAGGAATGTATACATAGCGACTTGGCGGGGAAGAGAAAACTGACCTTACCTAATTTCATTTCATCGGCCTGAAGTTCAGCTCCTCTAGATGAGAAATTTATACTTGCTGGGTGGTTTGAGGAAGTGCGTATGTAAATACGCTTTGTTCATTTAGGTAGACGGTTTCCATATTTTTTTATTGACACACACGCACACACACACATATATACATACACACACACACACACACACATATATATATATATATATATATATATATATATATATATATATTAGAAAAAGATGTGTCTGTGGGTAGAGAGATAGAAATATAGACAGATAAAACAGATATATATATATATATATATATATATATATATATATATATATGTGTGTGTGTGTGTGTGTATGTATGTATGTATGTATTCGTGCATGTTTCATTAAAAACGACAGACGAGTCACTACGGTTGAGCATTTTATTTAATTTTCCTTTATGTTCGAACAAGGCCTTTCTCTCAAAGCGTGTGTAAAAACTGTCCGAATGTTTTATAGTTACGAGCGCTTTCGGCTATACATTTAGCCATTATCAAGGACGATTCAGTTTTTCAGCTTAATTGAGGGAGCGCATTATTTGTATGTTTTAGTGTGTTATAGAAATGATTTTAATTTCCATATACGGTTATGCACATTCACTACGAACAATAACATATTAACTACGAACAAGGCAACAATGTGCTA
Organism: Acanthosepion pharaonis; assembly: GCA_903632075.3. NCBI lineage: Eukaryota > Metazoa > Mollusca > Cephalopoda > Sepiida > Sepiidae > Acanthosepion > Acanthosepion pharaonis. Next base: position 634,833 of record CAHIKZ030001686.1, read on the forward strand.
ACCGTATTCGGAAATTAAAAATAAATAAGTTGTACTTTGTTTAATTTATAAGGCATATAAATGCAGTTAGAAAAAATATATATTGATGAGATAATGAGAGTCATGTAGCCCTGCTCGGGACCCCCAATCAGTCTTCTCACACAGTTGTGGGTGTCAGGGTAGTACATACTGACCCTTTTTGTAAATACATTCTGGAGTGTTGGGGATTTTTTCTCTGAAGTAGCTGTCTTCGATTCTTGGCTATTTGGCCATTTCATCCTCAGTGATTTTCGTTTGTCTTTTTGTTTATGTTGTGGTTGTAGATAGCGTAATATAAAATTGTTTTCGTTCTACAATTAGAAAGGATTTCTGTTGTATTTATAATTATTTTTTCATATATTGATAGGAGTAATTATTAATATTTTTCATCCCTGTAATGATTACAGTTTATGATAAATGAGGATTAAGGTCTTCCTTTTCCCAACTTGCAATTTCCAGCTGAACAACATACACAACTGGTTATAAACACAGGTGTATCTCTGAACCAGTGCTATATGCTTGATGACAGTGGTTTTTATAAGAACATAAATATACACATAATATATAACGTTTATCAACGTCTGACTTAGCACAATATGTTCCAATATTGCGTATTGATTTTTTTATGCACACTAGGTAGTAATGATGTCGGGAAATATATCCACATCACTCTACCGAGAGGAATGTTCTAAAACACATTGAGATGCCACAATATTTGAAAAGAAACAGGGTGGTTAAGTTACGAAGTGCTTAAACCAATCTTCCATGTGTAAAATATTCTAACGACTGTTAGTGGACAATACTTATCCGTGTTTCTATCCTGCCAGCACTGCGGCTAAAAACGGAATTTCTTTGTTTTATCTAACAATATATATCAGCGTCTATTTCAGAGACGTTAGAGATGAATGAATGACAAAACTACAGGTACGCTACAAAAATTTGACGATAAATTTGTCAGTTTGTTGTCGTACTACGAAATACATGGTAAAAAATGGTATCTGTTTTAGTTACATTATCATGGTAAGCTTCAAAATACTTTCATTTCAGGTCAACACACACACTATATATATATATATATATATATATATATATATATATATATATATATATATATAAATGACGTCGCACACTACGAAATGGACAAAGTCCAACAACTGTTTTATAATACGTTAAAAATTCTTGTTTAAAACCAGAAAGATCGATCTTTCTAACCAGGCGCGCCTCTTTAGCTAAACTGGTATTGCACACCCGGCTATTTTGACGGTTACTTGTAGGATAAAGTTTCCATTCCTGTTGGAGAACACACATTTTCTATGAAAATTTCTTGGGTGTTCAGGCCGGTACATATTATTAATTCTGTTTATTGTAGGCAGAATATTTACTTAAATATGTGTCGATATAAATAAAATGTCTTTATTTTTAATTACACACACACATACATACATACATACATACACACACACACACACACATATATATATATATATATATGAATGAAACAAGTGTGAAAATCATACGTGGCCGGGGAATTTTAGCCCGGCAATAAGGACGAAACATTAAAGGTGAGTATAATTTTATTTCTTTTTTATTCATTCCGTATCCTGAAGTGTTAAATTCTATCTGATATATATATATATATATATATATATATATATATATATATATATATATAATTATTTATTAAAAAATATGATTCCAACGCTACATAAGAGTTCTCATGTTTCAAAACAAGAGTCGAAAACTTCGACATAATTATTTGAATTAAATTGAATTAAAGTACTAAGCGCTGTTCTATCTTCAAGCGAAATTTTTACTGGAATAACTTATTCCTGAAATTTACGTGTTTTATAAGCATATTCCTTATTGAAATTAAGATTACTATGGTAACGGCTAGAGCAATTGTTTAAAGAAAAGGGGCGTAAGGGTTAATAATTTGTATCAATATCTCAGTTACATTCAAAGACATCAAGTCATGGTAAGGTTGGGGTGTCTAAATTTAAAGCGGAAGATGACATCGTCTAGTCTCGTTAAGTGTCGATGGAGATTTATTTATTTATTTATTTTATTTTTTATTATTCAGAAAGGGTTTTGTGTATATAAAAATAAACTCTCGTAAGTCGCTAACATTTGTATTTTTGACGACTTCATAAAGGGTTATCTTTTTTATATAGGGCATTGAGACTATTTATTTAGACTATGGAATTTAAAAATTATTTTATTGTTTGTTTGTTTTATGTTAATTATTTAATGCGAAAATTTGATGATGTCGGCCAAAAAACCGTTAACTGCTTTCTATTGTTTAACAGATTTTTATTATTTAGAAACTTAATAATGTGTAGTTTTTCATGTAGGCATAAAGGTCATGGGTCATCCCAAGTTTTACAAGTTCTAGTTTTGTTTAAAATTTTCCATTTTACTTTTGGTGTTTTATTTATTTCCTTCAAATGCCAAAAATATTTAGCTAGAGATGTCTGATTTCTTTTATTTATATTGTTGAAGGAGCACTTATGGTGCCTCCATCTGGTTTTAAATTCATTTTTCGTAGACCCAATGTATATCATATTAGTATTAGAACTCTCAATGGATGAGATAGTACATTGGTATACCACAGATTTTACGCGGTATTTATTTTCCAATGGGCAGTCTTCTGGGTTTCTACAATTACATAATTTCTCACTATTTTTGTCTAATTTTGTAGGGTTTTTATTAATACTATTCTGGCAAAAAAATTCAGGATTTTATTATTGTGTTTTTTTATTATATTTTCTAGATTTTCAGAGTGCAGCTGTAACTTAATTTTAGGGTGCTTTTATTAAATATTTTACTAAGTTTAAATTATTGGTATATATGTGTTTTTCAATTAAAGCTAAAAATTTCTGTCCAGGGAATTTTTAAAACTAATCATTTTTTAAATTTTTAGATATACCAAATGATTAATATTAATTTTGATTATATGGTTATGTTTATGTGGTGTGATAGTAATTTGTAGTAGGGGCTAGTGGCAATAATAATATAAATCGTTAATATTTATTGTAAATTGTTAGTAGTGATTAGTGATTCTGGTGGGAGAATAATTAAAAACTATAAATGTAATTATTGAGATACAGTGCAGATAAAGATTGGTTGTTGGTGTTTTATTTTATTTTATTTTCTATATTTATTTGTTTATTTTTATTTATCATGAATCCTGGTAATGGGTGTTTTTATTATGATTACATATGGAAATTATATCTAATCTTATTGTTTTAAGGTATTAAATATGCTGGGGGAGTAATATACGTTAATGATTGTCCATAAATTTATATGTTAATAGTAGGTGTGATGTAAAATGATTGTGCTGGGTGTTGGTGGTAATGATAATATTATTAGTTAATAGTTATTGTAAATGGTAAAAGTGATTACTAATGGTGGTGCAATGATAATAACGATAGATGCAATTATTGTGATGGTATCTTGAAATTAAATTTTGATTGAGTGGGTTTTTATTTTGTCCGTTTGGTATGAATTCGGATAATAGGTACTTTTTCTCATGCCTACATTTGAAATTATCTCTGATTTTTTGTTTAGTAAGTGTACACAGTTCTTGTGATATTAAAATTACTTTTTAATAGGCAAAGTAGGAATTTGAGGGCCATAATGTTGTTGTGGCAGGGTGGAGTTTTTTAATATTTCCCAATTTTTTGTTGGTGTGATATTTTTGTCTTTTGCTGCCATTTAATATGTAGATTTTGTAATGCTGTAAGAATATTTCCTGTTGGTAAAATGAAAAATTGTGATTGTTATTCCTCATCTTGAATGGACCTCAAATTGCTTAGCACTAATTTAGTGCATTATGTAGTTGTTTGCATTTATCTTGGCCTTGTATATTGTGTTCGTAAGTTGGCAATTTCCTGAGTGGACATGTTGTTCTATTCCTGCAGTAGTCATGGAAGGGATCCTTGGTTTAAGAATTTTGAAGGTTGTCAAGAAAAATTTTTGATTATTTCTGTTATGTTTTTTGTAATAAATGTAACTGATTTTTACGTTATTTTTTGTTAAATATTTTTTTGATAATTTGTTTGAATGAAAGTGAATGTTTGATTATTAAGAAGGAAGATCTTGCCTATGTTCGTTTTAACGGTTTTAAATATAATTAAATTAAGGATAAAATACTGTTTCTCTTTCTGAAAAAAAAAGAGGGAAATGAAATATATTGTAGTTGTTGTGTGTAAACTTGCTTTTTAGTGCTTCGTTGTATGGTGTTTTTTGCTATTGAAAATGTGTATGTTAGATGAAAGAAAAAATAGTCTGCGGCTGACTGATTTTGGTATTTGTTTGATGGTAGAAGGCGGGTGGTTGGAGGATGAAAGTACGTAAGTTGGGGTGTCATTTTTTTTTTTGTATGGTTCATATGAATTTGTTGATCAGGTTAAGATTTGACGTCAAGGAAGTTTACTGTTGTTGTATTTGCATTTATCTCTATTTTGAATTCAATATGTTTTAGGTCGTTCATTATTTTCTTCCTGAATATGTCTATTTTGGGGCCATTGGATTCCCTTATTAAAGATAAGACCGTCATCTCCGTATAATCCTGTGTTCTTTCTCTCCAGGATTTGGCCAGGTATGAAGGATGAGTATGCCTTAAAATTCGCATAATACGATCCATCGTATTTACCCAAAAAACTTCAAACAGGCTGTAGTTTTTTTTCTTTGAAGTATGGTTCATTTTTTGGAACAGCAGGTATTTGCGGCAATGTTTGATTATTTTTTATATCTCCGTCCGTAAAGTTTTTACATTATTTGTGTCAGTTGTATAGCTTCCATTTAATATGTTTTCTGTAATGGAAGGATAAATATCCACAATGTCAAATTGGATGAAAGTGGATTTGTTCTTGTTATCTATCGTTTTAAACCAGGATATGATATATATATTTTGGTTTACCCAAAAAAACTGGTTGAACCTAATTTTTTCTCTTAGGCTGGTATTGATATTTTCTAGTATTTTTTAAATTTTTCCTATCTCGCTCTTCGCCGGGTTATTTTACATGAATGTTTTTTTTTTCTACGAAGCATGCGAACATGCGAAGAAATTTATTCACTGAAAAAATATGACATGTATACATTATTTTTAAAAAAATATGACATGTATTCATTCACGAGACATTCAAAAAAATCTTTTTTTCCTCCCAATCTTTGAATTTCAAACATACAAATGCGTATGAATAGACACAGTTTTTATGTGTACATATATATGTCATATGCATCTGAAACTGCCCAAATATGTTTATATATTTATTGAGTGGACGGACGACCAAGTATGTATATGTGTCTGCATACATCGATATTTTATGTTAGTACGATGAATGAAAAACGACGAAAAAATTTGATAAAATACCACCAATACACAGCAATCTACATAAACCCAAAAATTTAAAAAAATAATCATTTTGTCTGACGATCTGCTAAAAAATGAAAAATATGGTCACAAACTCACATGATATCCAACCAATATATATATATATATATATATATATATATATATATATATATATATATATATATATATATATATCAATGATAGTTGTATGTACATGTGTGAATGGGGGGACTAAAAGATTATGATAATTGGGGAAAGCTATGAAAAATACAAGGAAAGACTGATTATATCCATGGCAAATATTTATTATAGCTTGCAGTGAGATCAAGATTGAAATTGAGAAGCAATATCATCCTGTCGATTTTTTCATTAAATTACAGAACGTCAGCAGAGACACAGATATTTAAGTTTTCGCACAGTCTATTTTACACGCGCGCGCGAATTATAACAAATATTTATTTTGTGTGTGTGAATATTGTGTGTGTGTGTGTGTGTGTGTGTGTGTGTGTAAATGTTGGATGCCTGTGTGTACATGAAAATTTACCATTAAAAGTGTATTTATCCATCCACAAGAAATGAATATATATAATAAATTCCATTCAAACCTCTCTTGTCAACATTGAAAAATTTATTCATAATAGAACTGAACAATGACAGTATAAACAAGCCGGATGTTTTCTTTTTTAATAAAGCATTATTGCCCACATACGTACGCACACACACATATATGCCTAATGCCATGTCGGTTGGGAAAATCATACGCCTCTTAGTACTTCTGCATGTGGATATATTCCTCCCCCGTCAATGGAGCGTCCTGGGAACGACAATAAAGTAAATCTGCATCCTGGGTAAGACGATAAACTACGTCCAGCAGCAATGACTCTGATCAGGAGGCTTTGAGGAGCGTGGAACTAACCTCTTAAGTGCTGATGTTCTCAGGACCACCATGATCCGGGGTAGTAGCACCTGTTAAACTTCCAGCTTTGGACAAATAGTTAACCCCGAAACTGGGCTAAAAACAATATGAAAGTGTAAAAATAGGTTTTAATACCAGAAATATTTTGTAAAAAATAATTATTATCAGCAATAAATTTTTGAAGAAAAAAAAACAATTACCAGCAATACATTTTTGAAAAAAAGTGTATTACCAACAATAATTTTTGAAAAAAAAAAATACCTCAATACAGTTTTGAAGGAAAAAGTTATTACTAGAGATAGATTTTTGCAAAACAATATATTACCAGCAATAAAAATTTTGTCAGCATTAAATAACCCATATGCCCGAAAAAAAAGAAACCAAACCAAACCAAACAAAACAAAACATATATACCTAAATTCAATGAGAACGTTTTGCTGAATTGTTTGAGTAACATTGTTTTTCTCGGGTACCGTGTTCTGTATATCTCTGTCTCTAAATCTGCCTGAAAATCATTTGGGAATCCATATCAAGAAATACATTTAGAGCTGAATGAAACATTTGCATGACTGGAATTGCAATCAATGATGTATGGAAATATCTTAGAAAATAAGTTAAATATAAAACAAATGAATAGATACACAGAAATGTTCGAAATGCACCAGATACTTTGTCACCATATTTATCACAACGTTTCGGCCGTTGTACGCTCCGGTCTTCTTTAGGTGGTTGGAATGTCGAACTGAAACCTTTATTTCGCTCACAGGGTTAGACTGTTCTAGTTCCACGTGCCATGTTTAATGGTTGTCAGTTATCAGTTATCTCCGGTTAATTTCCCTCGCCAACGTCTCAAGAACACATGGCACAGTGGATAAATATGTTAGTTCGGTTCAATGGCAGGACCCAAAGAGTGTGAGATCAATACCCGGTTAAGGCGGTAGAGAAATTGGATAACTGAGAAATGACATACATTAAACATATAAACAGTGAGAGGTCGATTTTCCTGAAAAAAAAAATGTTTTAATACAAAGATATTTTCATACGACAATCAATTCCGGATTTTTCTCCACTGAGGCGCTTAAACTCATCATAACGATTTCCATCTTGATAAGTAGAATAACATTATTACTGTTATTGTTGCTATTATTATAATTATTATTATTATTATTATTATTACTACTACTATTATTATTATTATTACTATTATTATTATTATTATTATTATTACTATTATTATTATTATTAAAGAAAGCAATATCCCATTTAGTTAACCGATTTGTTTAAATACTCCGAACTACTTCAGATAAATTGTTCACATAAATTTAAGAAAAAATCCAGATAAAATGAAAGATGTAAAACAAAAATCTAAAAATATCCCGAATTTCCGAAGAATATGAAAATAAGTAAATTTTCCTTCAAGTACACACACACACACACACACACACACACACACATATATATATATATATATATATATATATATATATTTGTATGTGTGTGTGTGTCAAATCCTAAAAAAACGCGTGTTTATATATATATATATATATATATATATATATATATATATATAAATATATATAATTTTGCTTTAAGCAGCAGGCACACCTGGTGTCCATCATTGGCACTAAATCGAACTATGAAATCATTTCTGTTTGGATTTTCCGCTTCATTGACTGATAATGATAACAACCGCAAACTATTGGCGTTGGCTTACTTTCTTCCCAAGTAACAACTTATCGCCAATCATCGATCATAAATATTCATTTTAAAATTGCGGGTTGGTTTGAAATTTCAAATAAGATTGCATGAAAAAATGAAGTCTGATATAGAATGGAAGAAAAATGTTTACAGAGAAATAAGAAACTGAAGAATATTATGAACAGCCAAACAAGTGGCAAATAATAAGGAGTAAAAAAGGAGAGGAAGAAAATGAAATAAAACGAACGTGTAGAGGACCGTCTAGATTTGCATGTTGTTGTATTAGAAACACGTGCGTTTACTTCCTGCTAGAAAGGTCCAACTACAAGAAAATTGCGGACTATAGTTGTCCAACCGAAGATGAAAGGAAAACAAACAAGACCGATATATGCATATTAATAATATATTATATTAAACAACAGAATTTTACAATGGACATAAGCAATAACATTTACGTGTGTGTGTGTGAACATTTGTGTTTGTTCGTTGCTAAATGTTCGTATTTTGGTGAATGTTCGTACGTACTTGTATGTGTGCTTAATGTTCATGGGAAAACGCGGATCTTCTAAGAGATCTTACATTGTAGTCGCTGAAATGAAGAAATGAAAAAGAGAACGAGGCGAGAAGTCACCCAACATTTATATTATAGGGAGAGTGATCCCTAGTTAGAATTAAGAAAATAAGGAGGAGGTAACTCCGACAAAAGTACATCTTGAAAGAAATAATGCGAACGAATGAAATGAAAGAAAAAAAAACTAAACAACGAAACAAAAAGAAGGGAAAGACATAAAGAAAAAAACAAACAAACAATATGACAATGTGACATTAGGTCGAAATTAGGGGGTTCCCAGTGAGGAACGAATTAACTACTCAGTCGCAATTGATCTAGCGAGCCAATCATTTATTTTACATTCAACATCATCTCTTGATATGACACTGAGAGTGTTGAAACAAAATGGCTATTTTTGTAGTGATTTTATAACATATTTATGTTATCATTTTAAAAAAAAATAATTATATCTGCTCTACTTTGTATTGAGCACTCTTTTAAGAATAGTAATTGTTGGTTATTGGAACTCATTCCGTATACACCATATATATATATATATATATATATATATATATATATATATATATATATATATATACATGTCTGTGTTTGTGTGTGTATATTAATTAGTACATATATATTTAACCTACGATTTTGGTGTGCCACTATAGTTTCGCTGGGTAAAATATATATATATATATATATACAACCGAGCTGTAATTATTGATTCGGCTTGGCTTTCATTATTTGGCATAACGCATCGGTTCCTACGAAAGTTATTAACGCGTGTAAGAACTTTTATTTATTGTTATCGCTGCTAGAAGAGAGAGGACGGATGTGTCAGGGACAGAGTATTGGCGAACAGTTCAACCAACCATGATATTTTTCATCATGGCATTCCGGCCAAGTGAGCTTCAGCGAAATCATCAGGATTCAGAATGCAAGCGAAATCCTGATTTTCCCAGTGGTACTTGTGCGGTTTGATTATGAGAAACCTTAATCTCATTTGGGATATATATCATAGATTCCAATTTGCGAAATGACATTCTACTTAAACAATTAATGTACATCCAGCAACTCCCCACTCTCTCTCTCTATCTCTCTCTCTCTCGCTCTCAGACACACACATACATACGTGTGTGATTGTTTAAATAATTCAGATATAAATGAAAAAAATATATCTACGCTTTAACTAAGTAGGAAAGTTCCTGTGTGTGTCACAATCGAACCATGTCAAAATGTATATCAGCACCATGTTTTTTTTTTAAATATCTCCTTTTCCAAGTAAAAAAAAAACATTATAAGCAAACGTTGAAACAGAAATTTCTAATATTTAAAACAAATAAATACATAAATAATTCGTCAAATTAACTTGAAGTAATAAATAATAATTACATTAATAATAAAATAAAATTATATATAAAAACATAAAAAATATCTCGTTTGCAATTATAGCAAAATTTACTCATTTTAACTTAAAACATAACATTGTGTCATTTATCGGCCTCCATAGTTTAGCATGACTTTAAGTGTTACGCTGAAGTATATCAATTGAAGTTTATAAATGTTTATAAATATCCCACTTAACTGAAAAACTTAGATGTTTTAATAATGTTTATAAATGCACGTTCCAAAATAAAATCCTTACATCAAATATGATAAATTCCATGAGAGGACGCTTTCAAATATATATATATATATATATATATATATAATTTTTTATAAAAAAATTTATAACATAAGTATGTTTATAAAATCAATGATTATAATGATTTTATAACATACTTATGTTATAAATTTTTTTTAAATAAAAATAATTATATCTGCTCTACTCAATTATTGAGCACTCTTTTAAGAATAGTAATTGTTGGTTATTGGAATTCATTCCGTGTATACCAATTATATACTTTTATATATATATATATATGTATGTCAATGTGTGTGTGTGTGTGTGTGTGTGTGTGTGTTGTGAGACCGGAAACTACCTACACAATAGACACTTCCAGGCCTATATTAAGTATGCGACACAACACTCTAGAGTCAGAGACACAGAGAGAGACAGTGAGAGTCTAGTACGACTACTAGTGTTAGACACTAACTTATAGTAAGCTCTGCTTATGTTATCTCTGTAACCTGTTGTTAATATATCTTTCTTACATCTAATCCGTGTTCTGTGTTTTACTTCTGTGGTCCCAACTTTGGCCCCACATCAGTGTGTGTGTGTGTGTGTGTGTGATACAGCGAAGCAGTACTATCAGTGTGGCTACACATCCGATTGTCTCAAGCCGGGATCCAAACCCGACTGATTTAGTATCAGTCGTAGATTTTACCCCCTCAGCTATTGGAGCAGGGGAGAGATCAATTTAGACGTATTTATTTTTAGACAAAAACAACAGCGACCGGAGAACTCAATTCGTCTAAACGAAGAGTCTTGCATCAGCCGCAGAAATAATCAGTGCTTATAAATTCTCTTTTCCCCTCGAAGAGCAGAAAACCGAAATAATCTTTTCAAAAAAAGCATATATATATATATATATATATATATATATATATATATATATATATATATATATATTGCCCAATCATAACAGCATACGATACGCAGATTACACAGTGTCATGGTAGGCATCAAAAGAAGACTGCAAGAAATCCTAGACAATATAGTAAGGAAAAGCGAGAAGAAAAGACTATCTATTCTAAAAATGTACAATGTAGATTTATTAGAGCAGGAGATAGACCAAGATGCGTAATAAGACTTGGAGACTACAGAATTATCCAAGTACCAAGGAAATATTTTAACACATGTCGAAAAATATATGAAAAGAATTAAAGAGAAAATGTGTAAGAAACAAAACAGGGAACTGAACTGCTAGATATTATCAATCTTCATATATAGCATTGAATTTTAAACAATATACTCAAAGATGAAGAAAAAAAAATTTGGTACTGTAGAATGATTATTAAAATAGTGTTGACAGAGCATTGGATCAATGAGAGAATTTTAAATATATTTAAAAAGGACTCTTTACTTCCAAACGGATAGATACATCTGAAATTTCTAGGACGCATTTTGAGGAGAGAGAACTTGGATGCTTTAACAGTCACTGGATAGGAAAGATGGACAGAGTGTAACAGCGAACAACTTAGCAAATGCAGGAGAGAGAAAATGAAAAGTGTCTATCAACGTGCAAAGGAAGGCAAGCTAATCTACACGGCAAATTGGATAGAACCCGATACAATATTAAATTGGTTACCTCCTTGGTCTCTGAAAATATTTTTTGTAACATTCACTGAGGCACAAGGCGTTACTGGTTGTGAGAGAATATGAAAAGAAAATGAAATCCATTTTAGGACTGAGAACAAGAAAAGAACAGAGATTAAGAAGAAAAATGATAACGATTAACATTGCATATAAAGTTTTGTAGATCAAAGTTGACTGGAAAGCAGTGATATAGAAATGATTTCTATGAGCGTGAAGTTCGAGAGACGAAACTGGTAATGTAGAACTTACATCTAGCGATTTCAACAGTAAAATAATGGGATTTTGCAACCAATCTAGGCAGTATCATTCGAATCGGAATGAGACATTTGACATATCTAGTTCATGTTATGAAGAAAGATGTCATAGATGTTTTAAATAGGATGAGAGGTTGACAACGAATAGCTGACTAAATGTATTCATGTAAATTCAAGTTAACAAAAAAAAGTTCTGTCCGTTTTTAAAGGAAAAAAGAAAACGCTTCACGCTTATATTTAGTCTTTGAAGTAATCGCCATCGGCATCCAGCACCTTCTGCCAACGTTTCTCCAGCTATTCAATGCCCTTGCGGTAGAACTCGGGGTTGGCGGGGGGTATTGACGCAAATAAATCCGTGAAGGTTTTGCGCAAGTCGGCTTTATTGGTGAAGGATTTCTCACGAAGATGATTATCCAGGGAGTGGAAGTGGTGGTAATCGGATGGCGCAAGGTCAGGTGAATAAGGTGGATGGCACAAAGTCTTCCACCCAAGTTGCTGTATGGCATCCCTGACCACTCGCACGACATGTGGCCTGGCGTTGTCATGGAGAAAAAGCACACCCTTGCGATTCACCAGTGTTAGCTCCTTCTGGCGCAATGCCTGTTGTACACGTTTCAATCGCTGCGAGTATAGGTCTCCAGTGACCGTTTGGCCCGTTGGTAGCAGTTCATAATGAACAATTTGACGACCTGTCCACCAGACACAAAGCATAATCTTGCGTGGGTGTATAGGCGGTCTTGCGGTGTGAGGGACAGCATCCTGAGGAGACAACCAATGTCTGGAACGCTTGGGGGTTTCGTACAGAACCCACTTTTCATCACTGGTAAGCACTCGATTGAATAAGGATGCTGTACGGTAGCGAGAAAGCAGCGATACGCAGGCTGCCACTCGTTGTCCCTTGTGGACCTCCAACAGCGTTTGCGGAACCAACTTGCTCAGTTTGTACGTCTTAACTAGGCGGTGGAGGTGAAGTCTAACTGTTTCATCGGAAACGTTGAACGGTCTTGCAAGTTCAGCGCACGTTAGACTACTGTCCTCTTTAATGGCCACCTTCAGGACTCCGTCATTCAAGACCTGTGATCGTCACTGCAAGGCTCATCATGGAGAGACAAATCTCCCGAATTGAATTTTCAAAACCAGCTCCTTGCAGTACATTTATCCACAGCACTATCCCCAAACGCTTGACATATGCGGCGACTTGATGTAGCTGCTGATAAGCCCACTTTGATGTTGTAAAGCAAACAGCCCCGCACGAGATCTCTAGACACTTCCATACTTCTCACAGCTGTCCGGCTTATAACTGATGGCCGGGCATGGTGCGCATGTTTTTTTATAACGTCTGATGTTCCTACTTCCGGCTGTCCGAATTTGAAAACAATTGCTACACGTATTTCGTATATATTTCAACTTCATTCCATGACTAATCAACAAACAGACAGAACTTTCTTGGTTACTTTGTAGATCGAAGAAACGAGAGATATACCGATATTAAGGAGAGAAACATTACTAAGAGTAAGAAAAGATAGGGAGTTTTGGAAAGTCAAAATAGCACAGGACTGAAGCAACACGGCCTATAAAAAAAGTAATCGTGGAAATTCATGACTGGATATAGTAGGTTTTTACTTTTTAAAGTTCCATAGGAATAACACGTCATATGATTATTTACATAATTTGCATTGTTCGGACTGTTCTGCCAATTTTTATAGATATATTCACGACGTTTCGGCCGTCGTACGCTCCGGCCTTCTTCAGGTAATTGGAATATGACATTAAAAGTATTAATAAGAAAAGATGTAAGAAGAAAAGGAAGGTTGTTTTTTGTTGGTTTTACATCATATCTACCTTAATGGGTATTTAATGCAGACAACTATTTTTCCTGGTAATATTTTGTTTTGTCAAAAATCTATTTCTGATAAAATTTTTGCTCAAAATGTATAGCAGGTAATATTATTTTAAAAAATTTAATGCTGATAATATTCTTTTTTTCAAAAACGTATTGCTGGTAATATATTTCTTTCAAAAAATATATCGCTGGTAATAGTTTTTTTTTTTTCTTTTTCTTCAAAAATATATTCCTGGTAATAATTTTGTACAAAGTATTTTTGGTATTAAAACCTATTTTACACATTCATAATGCTTTTTACATCAGTTTCGGTGTTAACTATTTTGCCATAGCTGGGACTCTAAAAGGTGCTACCAACCCGGGTCATGGTGGACCTGGGAACACCAGCAATTAAGATGTGGTTCCACGCTCCTCTAAACCTGATCAGAGGCCTTGCTGTTGGACGTAGTTTATCATCTTACCCTGGACAGGAAAAGAAAGGTAACTGAGCACTTAGAGGTCATGACTTCATCTATATGGCATCGAATGTTAAACCATATACTCACAGAGGAAGAGCAGATTTTGCGTCAAAGATTTGGTACTGTAGAATGATACTGAAAATAGAGTAGCCGGAGCATTCGAACAATGAAAGAATTTTAAACAAATTTATTGTGGGCGACAGAGAATATGCCGACAAAATGAAGCTATATATATATATATATATATATATATATATATATATATATATATATATATATATATATATATATAGATCGCAGAAAAAAAGATGTGACGATGTTAAGGAGAGAATCATTTACTAAGAGCAAGAAAAGATAAAGAGTTTTGATGAGTTAACACGACCTGAAGTAACACGATAACCCTAAAAAGAAGCAATCGTGGAAAGTCATAACTGGATAGTGTAGTCTTTCCTTTTTAATGTTCAATAGCAATAACACGTCATTTGATTATTTACATTATTTACTTTGTTCTGACTTTTCATCTCATCTTTATTTCCATATTCACGACGTTTCATCCGCTGTATGCTCTGGCCTTCTTCAGGTGATTGGAATTTCCAACAGAACCCTTTATTTCATCCATCGGTCTAGACTGTTCTAGGTCCAAGTACCATACCTTTTCCGGATGTTACAGTTATCTCCCTTTAACTCAACTCTCCACATTTTTGCTTACCTCTGCACTAGCCAGGTATGAACACAAAACAACTCATTAAGTCAAGTTACTTGTTGTATGCAATGATTTTATCCACTGGACCTTTGATTGTAGCTAATTAAAAAAAGATAGCATGGTTTATTTTTAAGGACTGGAGAGCGTTTAATTGAGTGGGGACAATGTACCAAACGAAAGTATTTATAAACTTATGAATATAATATTTAGAGATATATCCGCAGTAAATAATCAGAAGTAGGGCTCCAGAAAACCTAAAATATACGGATTTATACAAAATAATAGGACTTTTAATATTTTCAAAACTCTCCTTTCGCTAATATTATTTAAACCCAAACTACCTTTATATTTAGTGGATTCATGTCTTTTCCAAGTGAGACGTGAATTAAGAAAATAGACTTGGTTTGAATTTGAACTCTGCACACCGATTTTAATTCATAAGAAAATATAATTAAGCGACCTGCATATCAACAACATATAATAATGAATAACTGATATTAGGAATTTTAAAGCAATCGCTGTAGTCAACTTTAAAAAACAATACTTTTCAGATGTAAATCATATAACGCCTGAAAAGGCATATTACTATTTTGAATACTGTTTTTAGGGTAGGCTTGTACGAAAGTATGTTGTCAGGATCTCCGATGCTGGATAAGAATCCGAAGTTGAAGCAGTATCTTTAGCCTCGGGGAGTATTACAGAACGCGGCGAAGAGGTGCAAAGCTTGAATAAACATTTCTATCCAGTCACGAAAATCGAGGAAGTGTCTCTTCCCCTTCCATGCCCAGCTGCATTTTCAATATTTCAAAAATCTCGTATTAGATCTCATGGATACCAAGACAGATATTCGTATCCGTGTGTTTTTGCATCTTTGGATGAATTCAAACGCAAAACGAAAATATTCGAAAAGAGCTTCAAGAAAAAAAAAAGAGGTTGCAAAAAGCAAAACGTGAATTTACTGCGCGCCAAACCGACTCACATACATACATTACTGACTACCTCTTTCACAGATCCGAAAACTTTCCCCAATAAATTTAATTTCATCATTACTGGGCGCCCTTTGATATTTTTTTTTCTTGAAATTCAGAAAGAAGTTTATTTTTTTAAAATTTGAATATATACTATTTTTCTAATTTGCTTTTTATTCATCTTTTGATCTCAAGTGCTTGACGCACTACAAACACGCACACACACGAACACGCGTACACATACACGCACATATATAATAGTGTATTATTGTATTTAGGCAGCAATACCTCTTTTATATATGTTTCGTTAAATACAACCGATTAGGTACTGAGATTAATCATTCTATTTTGTGTTCGTACAAGAGTTCTCTTTCCTGGAGAGTAAGTGTGTAAAAACTTTCCAAATGTTCTGAATTCCAGGGAGCTTTTGGCAATATATAGAGCTATTATAAAAAGGATATTATTTTTAGTATTCAACTGAATGTATGGGTTGAGTGTATGTATCTAGAATTATAGGGATGTTATGATTCACGAAGACGGTGAGCACATTTTGACGGTGATCATAGTTAATGTTATTGACTGTTGCCTTTTATTTATTATTAGGGGTCCATTTTTTTTATCCTTTTTCTTTACATGCGGATGAGGATGTTATGTTTGTATATACTACTAGTATTTTTCGAATGGAGTCACCATTACATCCAGGTAAGAATATAATTTATAAATACAATGAAATAAATATATATATATATATATATATATATATATATATATATATATATATATATATATATATAATAAAAAATTTTTATATATATATATATATATAATAAAAGGCTTAAACACGAGTATTCCATGAAATAATTATTTCTATTGAATCGCAAATACGTTCCAATTCATCAGAGATACAAATTAAAAAGAAAACAGAAAAAACATCTATGGGAATAAAAATAATATTTATTAGAGTGTATGTATGAGATTTTGGGACGAATGTTAGAGTAAATTTTTCCTATAGCGAGGGGTAACAAACGAGAGAAGAACAGGAAGGTCTAAAGATTAAAATTTAACAGAGAGAAGTTTTAAAGAGCAAATCAAATACGGTTTAAGGGTTTGAGAGAAATATGAATATCATTCGGATGTCTAATACATTAAAGATACACCGGAAAAGAGTCTACATTTTGTGGTGACATACACACAATAGACGATATAATCTTAAAGATCAGAAGATGAGAGAGGGAGAGGAAAAGAAAAGAAAAAGGGGTGGAGAGAGATGGGAATTGGGAATAACTAAAACCGAAGTGCATTTATAAAAAGGGAATGCTGTGTAACTGAAGATTTGACAAAATAATATCGACTAAGGAAAAAAACATATATAAATATATAAAAAATATAACGATTATCTAAAAGTAAGGACATATTTTCGTATTTACACACATACAACAACAATATTTTATACATACATACATTATGGACATAACAATATATATCATATATATACATATAAAATATATATATATATATATATATATTATTTATTAAAGACATTTTTATTATGTTTAACGTTAATTTTATAGATACAAGTATTTAAGCAAATGCTCTGTTTATGATAAACAGTATTAAATAACATTTACCGGCCTGAATGTCCGAGAAATTTTCATAGAAAATATTCGTTCATAGAAGGATTCGAACCTGCATCCTATACGGAACCGTCATATACGCTGACGTGCCTTAACCACTCGGCCATCCATGAACCTGATGGTAACAAGTCGATATTTATTTAAATTCAATCTTCCATGAATCTCGTACATTCATAACTGTCTCTGGCGTATCGAATGTTTAAACAAATGACGTCATAAAAAATTAAAAAATGGCGTGTATTATATTAAAATAATTTATTTTAACTAAATCAAAATATATTTACACGAATATATATATATATGAATATATATATATATATATATAGGTTAAACAATTTGAGTACACGGTAATAAACCATGCAGGTTCGAATCCACATGAAAACTCTCAATCTGTTTTTTTAATACATAAATATATATATTTATATATATTGTCGGACTGTATATATATATATATATATCTGTTTATTATGAAAACATATAAATATATTTTTACCATTTTGAATGTCTAATAAACGGACGTATATAGGTTATCTATGAACAATATTTTTATGGATTTAAGGCCATTTGAATTTATTGTAAAAAACGAATATCTTCATAAAACTTTTGTTCATTAAATTTTAAATAAAAAACTGTTTAATAAAAGTGTGAGCATTTAAAAACAATTTATTTATAAAATAAATTTTTATACAATAAAATGTCTTATTAAATTATATTATTTTTAAATATATTTTATATATATATATATACATATATATATATATATATATATATATATATATATATATATATATATATATATTTATATATAGATGGCACATAAACTAATATAAAAAATAACATTGTGTACATAAATATATAAATGTATATATTATATATATATATATATAGAATGCGTGAATGATTTGAAAAATTGAAAAGTTTCTATAAGCCAAATTTTCATGAAAAATTTTCGATACAATACATTTTTTAAATGGCGCAAAAAAAAAATAGATCCTGTAAGACGAAAGGCGTTACTCAATGTGATAAAATATAAAATAAAGAATTAAAAGGATAGTACAATGCCATTAAGAAAACAGAAGATAATTATTGACATTGCGCATACATTTTTGAAGATCAAATTTTACAGGAAGGCAAGAAAATGGAAGAGAGTTCCGTAAGCGAGCAGTGAAAGGGAAGTAACTATTAGCGTAGAACTTGAGGTTATATCTAGAAATATAAAACGTAAACTGATTAGAACTTGCCGCCAAATGCGCTTTTATTCGTAAAATCTAGGTGTCCTAAATGATTGTCTCAGAAAAAATATACCATGAAAGTATTCATAGAAAAGGCTCGGAGATGTTATGTTATGACGTTGGGAATGTAACTGAAGCCGAGTTGACCTGTTAGGACCATTAACATTGCTGATTCTTCTTTGTATTTTATAAAGAATCTCGAAATGCTTAGAAGAAACACCATTCCAGATGTGACAGCAATATTCACTGAATAGACGAATGGCATACTTATAACCATCTAATTTGTGTCTATATATTTACGTATATTTCTGTTTGTATGAATGTGTTTATATATGTATGTTTGGGTATATGTTTATTGGTGGGTGCAGGTATTGGATGTATGTTTATGTATGTATATGTATATACGTTTATATATGTATTTGGTTGAATGTTGTTGTATTTATATGTATGCACGTATATATTGGTACTTGTTATTATACATAGATATATTTATGTATATGTTTATATGTAGATATGTATATATATATATATATATATATATATATATATATATATATATATATATTGTGGATGTATATGTGTGTCTTGACACCTATTATATATGAGATTGTCTGTGTGTATGTGTAGGTATGGAAAGTTTGGTATGTCATTACTTCCACAGTAGTTAGTCTATGTGTGTATATATGTTCATATGTGTATTGGAGCATGTACTTATATTGGTGCATATATTTATATATATGAGTATGTGTGCATAAAAATGTGTGTATATATGTGTGTATATATGTTTATATATATGTATGTGTACTTGTTATGATAGATATGTATATGTGCGTATATGTGTATGTTTATATATTTATGTGTATGTATTTCTGTGTGTGTATATGTATGTATATATATGTATATGTATGTATGTATATGTGTGTTAATTTGTGTTTGCTGCCGCGTGTATATATGTGTATATATGTATATACGTATGACAGTACACTTATTTCTCTGGGTTTCTTTACCCGGTTTTTCTTCGCCTAATATATAATGAAACTATTATCAACTTATATGATTAAAATATATTTTTATTGATATTTGTGGTTTTAGAAATTTCGTTTTAATATATTAAATAATATTATTTTTAACCATTTTTATCTTTCTATATTTGCTCGTTTAAGCTATATTTTAATAAGTGGTTAGCATTTGTTTAATGATACTTTAAGTCTTAAATATTTTTTGGTTGTGGTATCTGATTGTCTCGGACAATGTCGGTGGATGTGTGTATATGTATTTATCGGTGTCTATGTGTATGTAGAGTGCATTTACATTTAATTGTGTGAGTGTATAGGTGTTTGTTTCCCCGTTTCCTTTTTTCATAAAGGGCTGTGGAGATGTTCCTCTCTCGTGGCTTTTTTTCTGTGTATATATATCTAAATATGTCTGGGTGTTTATGCATTATAATCTGATTGTGTTTTTGTTGTTTTGCGCATGAGTTTAAGACCACATTCACACACTTTAGAATAAAAAATATATATACATGTATTGTCAAATGACCGGATATATTGTAGCGTCTTGTCGAACGTAATTTCAACGAAGAAATAAATTGAATAACATATGTATTATTTCTTTTCTCAAATTTTTATAGTTTTTAAACATAATAGTGATTAAATTTGGATTTTAAAATTTGCAGTTTTTAATTTTAATATTAAATTTTATCATATAATTTTATAATTATTGGTTAGTATAAATTCTTTTTAATATTACCCGTATTTTAAAGATCTGAATAGCTATTATAACATGATTTCGTTTTCAAGCTTTTGAATCTTCCTATACTTGGATTTTGATTGGTTATTCTAGCTTTTGTAACAATGTTTCCCCCTAGCGAAGGATCGTTAATTAATTTGAAACTTTTAAAACCATTTATCTTATCTTCAACATCATCACTTGATAAGACACCGAGGGTGTTGAAACTAAATGGCTATTTTTGTAGTGATTTAATAGCATATTTATGTTATGATATTTTTTTTTCATAAATAATAATTATATCTGCTCTACTTTGTATTGAGCACTCTTTTAAGAAAAGTAATTGTTGGTTATTGGAATTCATTCTGTATATACCAATTATATACTTAGATATATATATATATATATATATATATATATATATATATATATATATATATATAAGTTTATATACGTTCGACTCAAAAATATATCTGGCACCTAGTGCCAATGAGAAACACTAGGCCGTCATGTCTCCCAAGTCCATGTTGTCTGCTAACATTTTCATTCATTTACTGTAATAATCGGAATTACTATACGAACCACTAATGTTAGCGATTGGTTTACTAAATGTCGCTCTACAGCAAACGCTGCGATGTGATCTTTATTTCAAACATGGATACCAAGCAATGCACAATTACATATATCTTCTAATGTCGACTTAGATTCTCATTCTTCCATTGTCAATCTATGAACTCGAAGATCAAAAGCGTTTCGAAGCCATTCGACGCCGAGTTTCCCGAGCAGATAAGAATTTCCTTGGCCTTCAGCAGAAAATGTACCGACTGCTGTGCAGCTTTTGATAATTGGGAGTGGAAGAGGAAATGGCTTTTGAAGGATCGAAGTTTTGGGGTCAAAACCTGAACTGGGCGGATAGTGTGTGAAAAGATCTGACTACAGGTCACTAAGTGCAGGAAGATTTCAGAATCACTAGAAATGGATTAATGGTATCAGAAAGACAAGACGGAAAATAAAAAAAAAGGAGGTAAGAGTGTAGCTTTTAAATAAATACATTTGGATGCACTTTAAGATTTAAAGGAATTGAAATTTACAAAACCATCTATATACCTATGCGTTTTCTTTATTGTTTAACTTTATTTTACTAACGATTATAACAACGACCAGAAAGTATGCACATGCATACATACTTATGTGTGCGTGTGTGAGTGTGTGTGCGTGTGTGTGTGTGTCTCTCTGTTCCTATGTATGTGTAGAGAGAGAAAGGGAGAGAGAGAAAGAGAGAGAGAGAAAATAACCACAAGGAACAAATTATATATGATCATCTTCATTATAATAGATCTCTAAACCACTAGATATTAATTTTGCTGTTAAAAAAAAAATCGAATTCTATTTTAAATCAAACACACGTAATCATTAAATGTAACCTTTATAATACAACTCTATATATATATATATATATATATATATATATATATGCGAGATCTTAGATGAGATTGAAAAATGAGGAAGATCTTGCATGAGATTGACTGTACTCGTGAAATCATTTTAATAACAACATTTAGAAATTGATCCGTAAATTCGAGAGGATTACAATAAATATAAATATACATAATATATCCAGTTGCTTCAGTGAAGATATGTCGCTTACCTATTTTAAAGCACATATCCAGCAGCTCATCACAATCACAACACCTGATAATTTAAACGTAACCTTGAGAAGAGGTCGATTGAAATAGCAAAAGACAACTTCAAAAACTCTTAGTAAAAAGCACAAAATATCCAAAACAGACTAAAAATGACTACCACTGTCGAACAGTTTAAAAACATCCTACAGAGAATTGCGGAAATCGCTAATATTATATATATATATCTGATGGATTGGATCGTATTTACGATTCCAATAGAATAAATTATGACCATGGAATATTAGTGTTTAAGGCTTTTTATATATATATATATATATATATATATATATATATATATATATATATATATTGCTTGGTATATAGTAAATAATATAAGTAATCATAATACTTCATCTCACGGATATAAACAAATATATATATATATATATATATATATATATATATATATATATATATATATATATATATTGCTTTGGTATATAGTTGCTTATTTCATGCAGTACTGTGCCTATTGTAAAATAGGGACGCATGAGACCCGGCTTCGTATTTCACCATTGGTTGATTTATAAGGTTTGGTTTCCCCTGCGTGCGCCACTTTTAGTAAAGGTTTGAAAATAATAGCACATGTTGACCTAAACCGTGTGAGTAAAATTGTATAGAAGGAACTTTTTAAAGGTCGTAAATGTTTTTACCAGCTGGAAGTCGCAAATTATTGCGACCAATGGTTTGACCGTCCTGCCTCACTCAACTTTTTAACACTTTATTAATTGTTCTCATAGCTGTTTTTCTATTTTTTTTTTTAATATCCCTAATTGTCATAGTATTTTTCAACTTAGAAATTCTATATGAATATGGACGTAAATCTCCCGCGGAAGAATGTGAGATAAATATATTTTCCTCACATTGCCGACTTAATATTTTTTTTTTCTTTTAAGTAAAACTAGATTATGTAAATCGAAACTATGGTCAATTATGATAAACGACTAATGCATTAAAAGTATTGTGTTATAAAAGATCGCTTTGTGTTCAACTGTTATTTTATTTATATTTAAACCTTACCTTTGTATTTATTGGGACGTTTATAAAAAAAATCAGTTCTTCATTGTTTTTCGTTGATTTGTTTTGTATTTTGTTTTCTTCACCTAAATATATATGAATCCATCCATGAAGATATCATATAAACTGGAGATGTAAGAAAAATAATGTCTGTCTAGTTGTTTCTGCCTGTTTGTTTCATGCCATGCTATGAATGTAAGAAATGGTGGTACGTTTGCACGTTTGCTTTTCGAATATGAAACCCGGCTTTGAATCTCACCGTTGTTGTTTCGTCGAGAATGATGCCCCACGTCTTTTGATATAAGAAACGCGTTACGTAGGATAATTACATTTTTTTTCATCATATCTCCTACCTTTCGTCTTATTGAGAACCTGTATGTCATATTCCCCAATATAACCATCTTACTAACAAGATTAACAATACTGATTTGATAATAGCAATAGTAAAATTGATTTACTTAATAAAACTTGACATCGGACAAATAGATTTAATCCCACTGGGATAACAGAACCGACATTTTGAGCCTTTCTTTTAAATATAATTACAAGATTCATGGTATATTTGAATTAATAGATAATGATATATTTTTAGTTTTAAATACAGAGGAAAACTTTTGTTCGTTACTGTATTAACATCCAACAGAAAAAAAATAGAATTTTATTTCATTTCATATCTTTTTGTTATTGTGTTTAATTTATTCAGTGCTTCTTACTTATTGCCACAGAAATCATTTTGCAAAACGAATTAATTCCTTATCGGATCAGTGATCCATTGTTTTCCAGATGTTTGGTTGCGTTGATTTGAATTAGTTCAAATCAAGTTTTCCTTCCTTGTCGAAACGTACGGTTCGTTGAGCAATATTCTATCATGATAGTTGATTGTGAAAACAGTCGAAAATATCTCAGACAAAAGTGAAAATAAAATGATCATGAAACAGTTTGAACACAGAAGTTTTTTTTTTATCTCTGTAAAAATATACATCAAAATAAATAATGGCGTTATTCTTATTAAGACTTTCTTATGGTAACAAAAATTTAAGATAACGGGTTAAATTTTGAACATGTCACTTCATATATATGCAGCATGTAAATAATTCGTCATTAAAAAAATGATACACATCGTTTCTTTTGTTAGTCTCCCCAAATGATATCGTGTATTTTTACAATAATTGGCTGAGAATTAAGCAGTTTACTTGAAAACTCTGTTTGGCGTAGGATATCTAACGAAATTTGCAGTTAACATATACTTCAATGAAGTTTCAAAATGGTGATCATGCGGACAATCATTTTTTTATCTATGGTGGATGATGGCTGTATTTTATTGCTAACATCACCGCCGGCAGATAAGGTAATCATATAGACTTGTGTATTTTCTTCAATAAGTTCCAAATATATCATGGCTGTCAATTAAAATACAGCTGATAATTACAGAGAGCCTCAACTTGAAAAAACACGTAGCTGCAACGAACTCCTTAAGAGATCTCTACTGCATTACACAATTTTCTACCTAAAATAGCTGCGAATATGGGTCATATGGCTAGGCGACGCGTTAGTAGTACTCTTCCACAGCCCAATTATGATATCCATAGACAACCAATGTGAGGAGCGAGGACGTAATTAAACACGACGACAGTCAATTGTGGGATTGGTCCATCCTTCAGATTAATGAATAAATCCTTTGAAAATAAATATCTAATATTTTTCAACCAATGGGTCGCGTTCCCACCGATAATATAAAAAAATCCTTCTGCGTCATCCTTTTGAAAAATATATAAGCGAAGTCACTAGGCTAGACAAGCCAATAAAGAAAAGGAGCAGCAACATACTGCAACATACTGTCGACTGAGCGGTATGAAGGAAATTCTCTAACTCATTAACCCGTCTTCCTCAGCGTGCTACATAGCATTGACACTCTTTCTCACTAAGCTACGCGACACTTACACTTTCCTCTTCACTTCATCCCTTGCAGATTTTTTCCGACATACACCCAGAAAACCAACATTTCTCTTCATCTTAACAAACATGAAACTTTAACATTCGTACACACTGAGAAAAAATTAGTTGTGAAAACACAAAAATAAAAATATTTTATATTTTTATATTCAAAAACATTTCTCACATTTTTCATTCCTATGGGTTGATTCAAATTCGCAACAAATGTTCTATTAATCATAAAGATCATAGTGGCTTCATCCTTGGTCTACATCTTCATAGCACAATGGTATTCCTTGTACAACGTCTATCACATTAGGTAATCTGTTTAGCGGCACCAACATTTAATTTGGATATGATATGAGACAATGGTTGCTGGTTACTAAAGATAAAGTTTCCAGGTAGTTCCGTACTTTCATTCTCTGTAGACCCCAGTTCTTATACCTGTGCCTCTGATAGATATCTAAAGTTAACATATGTGACATAGGCCGGCTATACTTTATCGAGAAGTCCGTCGGGTTTTGCAATATCGGAGATACAGTGAGATGTGCTACTCGCCTTATGTATTATTCTTCGCTCAAACAAAGTTAAAGTTATCTGGTCCACATAGCTCTAACACCTCAACCATCACGTGTATATACCTTCTTTACTTATATTTTAGTTGAAACCTCCACTAAGTTTTCCATACCTGAGGTTTAAAAATATTTTTTTTTAGAAATGAAAAAGAATAGCTTTCCTTTTATCCTTAATTGAAAGTTAAGTGGATTAAATTTACTATTTCCAATAAAAATATACTCTGGTGTATTTCAAGCAGAAATCATATTGATTGGGATCTCAACATTTTTGTTGTTTTCACAAAATCGATAAAAATCGATAAATATCGGTCATTTTGACAGATTTGTAAATAAAATTTAATTCTCGGCTTTAAACATCTTCCAAACATAAAATATATATTTGTGACACGTTAGTTGGGGGAAATTAGCGAATTTATAGTTGAATAAATCTGATTTGAAACAAATATTACTTAAAGCATAAAACAAGCATTTCTTAACCACGAAGTTCTTGTTTTTCTGACGTGTTGATTGACGTTAACTATGGGTGAATAGATTGAAATAAATTTACGAAATGCGTTTGTTAGGTTTTTACCTACCTAGTAAATTTTTAAAAAATTAACATAATATTTTCAGCATTTATCTAATATTCTATTGAATTTTAGTTACTTAAATTTATATATTTATTTAGCCTTGCGTTTTTAGCAAAATATCTCTCACAAAAAAATAAACTTAAAAAAATAAACTAACAAAGGAACATTTTAGGAGTTAAAGTAAAAATAATTTGAAAGGAAATTTCAAAATGAAGCACAAATAAAAAAAAAAAGAATTTCAAATCTAAATTGAATAGAAATTTAAAAATTCCTCTTGTCAGTAGTATTCCATTGGGTTTTGTCTCCAGGTTCTTTCTTTTTTAAAAAAAAAAACGTTATTTAATTGAAGTATGACTTACAATAAAATAAATACATAAAATAAAGAAAATTAGTGAAATAAGAATTTAAAAAGTAAAAAAAAATTCCCTTAAATTTTAAAGTTGAAAATTTTGAAGGGTTGATTTGCACAGCTTGTGGAGGCGTAAACACAACGACACACAAAAATGAAAATGAAAGAATTGCACACTGCCACATATTTGGAGAGGACACTTGACGGACATCCATACTTAAGAAAATCGGAAATAAAAATAAAAGTTATTTAAAAAATATGGGGGTAAGCGACTTTTATTAAGCTTTTCAATTTTTGATTCGTAAATATAGTTTTCAATTAATGAGAATGTCACTTAACAGGATTGAAGTCATGCAAATTTTAAACGATTTAAAATATTATAATTTAAATTAAAAACATGAAAGCAATTCTTGTAAAAATTCATTATTAATGGAAACACATTTTTCTTAAGACAATAGCGTCCTTAATAAATCTTATATATAAAACAATTCAAAGTTTTTCTAATTCAATAATGTCATAGTTTTATTACATTTTTTATTTTGAAATTAAGATCTTCGGTTACTGGGTGATCAGTTTTTCAAAAAAACTCGTGATTTAAATTCTCCAAGAAGTTTTGCTTTTAACTAATGAAATAATTTTTGAGATTGAAATTTAATTTCACGAAATTTCAGGAAATTAAATAAGTGTGGTGGGGGTGGGAGTACCCTATGCTCAAAAAAGACAATATTTATTATCAAAATTTTCTAAAAAACATAACAAAAAAAATAATTTCATTCATTTGTAAATAAGTCCTGAAAGTTTCATTAAAATCCGACCATTGATTTTTGCAAGGATTTTCAAATCAATGTGTTTTACCTGAAAAAATTGGCAAAACACTTCCCGTAAATATTACGTCGACTGCTGACGTAAAAAAGACGATATATTAACAATACTTTCGAACTTCCTAGATAGGATGAAAAAAATA
Organism: Acanthosepion pharaonis; assembly: GCA_903632075.3. NCBI lineage: Eukaryota > Metazoa > Mollusca > Cephalopoda > Sepiida > Sepiidae > Acanthosepion > Acanthosepion pharaonis. The sequence goes on from CAHIKZ030001686.1 coordinate 662,544, forward strand.
ATACTTAATAAAAGAAAATACTTTGATCTTTCCTCTTAATAATAACATAAAGGTTTTGATGATAAAACTTTGTTTTTATTAAGTTTAAGGGCTTTTCCCATCGTCCTAGGCTGCTTTTTTTCAGTGAGCAAGTAAAGGTACCTATATTTTCGGAAGGACACCCATTGTACAATATGTATATTTTTGTCGCTTCAGTTCAATATCAGAAAATATCTCTGAGATGAGGTATTAAGATTACTTGAATTATTTACATTATTCGGACTGTTAACCTCATCTTCATTGCCATATTCACAACATGTCGGACATTCTTCTTCAGGTGATTGGAAAAAAGATTTTGGTTGGATCCAGTGACTAGACACATAGTTTTGTGAGTTCAATACCAGGCCACAGCAGTGGTGAAATATCATTTTAATTATATTCATATTAACTATATCACAGATTGCATTCAAGGTTATAAATGTAATGACCTAAAATAGAAGTGATTAAATAGCTTACAGCGTTCATTTAAACATCACATAAAAAATGCGGAAGTAACGGGAGAATAATTCCTTGATTGCGACGATGAAATATTTATCTATGAAATTCAAAATGGCTGTCCACTAATTTGGGTCTCAATATCCCTTAATCGCAAACTTTGTGGAATAACCAAAAGAAAAAAATTCAATCTGAAATCCAATATACAGAGAGGAAATATCTGAATTTCTAAAATGGGGAGTTAGCATTACTTATACCAGTACAACTCGAAGTTTGGTACTCTTAACGAGCCATCGGCTGCCGGTTCGCGGAGAGGCTCCAGGAAACAAACAACAGTCGTCACATTCCACGCCACAGGAAATTGCAGGGATATCTAACTCATTTATTTTAACCATTTTCATTTTAGTTTTATATCTATTATTGTTACATTTTTTAATTATTCACTCATGTAAATATTCCTTGTTATACAATTTACGAATGCGATATAATGAATAGCCAGACAACGAACTGAAATAAGTATTGCAACATCATCATGAGCATGTGTCTTGTGATTGTGTGGGATCTACACATAGGAATGCCAAAAGGTTCTTTTCATGAACATATATTTCTAAAAAAATATATATTTTTTAAAATCACTCTATAACAGGATATATTTTAAAAAAATAAAAATTGGTAGATGGTGCCCCTCAACTCCTCTAGCTGTATTCGAAACCATTTTTCTCCCTCCCAGGAACATTTAAAAAAAAAGAAAAGAAAAAAAAAAGTCGATAGGCCACATCTGATAGTTTGAGAAGCACAGATTTACAATACATACATTCGGACTATTGTCCTCATCTATGTTGTTATCACAACGTCTCTGTCGGCTATGACTATCTCTTTAGGCCTAGCATTGAAATAAATATGTGAGAGCCACTAATAAAGAAAGAAAGAAATTGACAGCATGTCTTCAACAGCAGCAGGTGTAACAAAAAGAAAAACGCTTCTGTTAGTTCAATCAAGCATGGCAAGCAGCAGCACCGATCAGCGGTCATGTTAGGCTTAATGCTACAAGTTTTTTACGGAGACGGTATTTTAGCCGATTAAAGCGTTGGTTCATGAAGTTGGTGAAATACTGATTGTGAGTTCAATCCCTGGGACGGGTAGTGTGTACTCAGACTCAGTGGAAACAGAGCGAGTAATAACTAAGCAATAAAAAAATAATAACTAGTCGTGATATGCCAATAGATGGGAAGTTGATCGAGGACAATTTTCTCGTTTACACTAAATACAATTCGGAATTCCTTGTGAGTTACCCGGATTGAAATAAACCTAAAGAAGAGTGGGGCTTACAACGGTGGAAACATTGGGATGACAACGAAAATAATCCGAATGTAATTAATCCACAAAAATTTTTTTTTAAAATTTACAACGTCTTAATGCACACCAAATATTTTTTTATTCAAGAGAGAGGGATAACATATTCTTTTTTTTTACAAGTCTACCTCTCTATTTCATCGCTAAGGAATTTACTTGTTATATAGAGGAAAATTGGGTAAAAATATGTAAATTCTTATTTTCCTGTGGTGGATAAAAAATTAAGAAAAAACAACAACAAAAAACGAGATATTACAAATCTGTTTCTCTACTTTTTTTCCATTTAGCTTTTTTTCCAAACGTTTTTTCCAAGTTAGATTCTGTTTGCTTAATAAAATAATATCATATTCATTTCTTTCAGTTTGTTAATTCATGACTTTTCAAGGATTATTTTATTACGTTTTATATTTTATTTACTCTTTCATTATATACATACATACATATATATATATATATATATATATATATATATATATATATATATATATATATATATATATATATATATATATATATATATATATATATATATATATATATATATATATATATATATATATATATATATATATATATATATATATATATATATATATAACATTCAATGCTTCGTTGGAAGCAAGATACGTTAGTTTTCGTTTTCATCATTGTTGAAACAAATGATGTCATTGAGTTATTCGTTTTCTATTTAAACGAAAAATTGCCGAGAGACGAAACATACTCATCCCGTGGAGAGGACGGGGTCGGAGCTCTCTAGCGTTTCGCTTCTTTTGAAAATTCAGACAAAGAATTTCATGAACTTCTCAGATGAATCGCAATGATTCCCAAAAGTACATCATCATCGATTGGAGACTTCAACCTGGTTCTCGCCGACCGATTGTTATATTTTGTTTTACCATTCGAACTTGGTCTACCTTTCCTTGCCAGTCTTAACTTAAAGTAACGCTTGCATTATTTACATTATTTGGACGGTTATCCTCATCTTTATTGTCATATTAACAACACCAAGTAGTGAAAATCTGTTTCATGTCTGAAGGTAATCTTCTGTCCATCTGCTGTTGACTTCAGCGTCCACATTTATATTTATATACGTTTTTTTCCCTGATACTGAGCACGTTTACTCATAAATATAGCATAACTTGAAACAATATTTTTATCACTTACATTATTTACATTATTTGAACACTTATCCTCATCTTCATTACAATATTCACAACGTTTCGCCCGGTTTACGCTCCGGCCTTCTTTGGGTGATTGGAATTTCGAACCGAATCCTTTATTTCGTCCGCCGGTGTAGATTGTTCTAGTTCACGTGCCATGCCTAAACCGGATGTCTCATTTATATCTCTATTTCTGTGTAAGTTTTTGGTCATGACATGTGGTCTGGTATTAAATTTACAACACTTCCTCAGGTGTCCAAGCACCTGAGGAAGAACGGCCGAAACGTTGTGAATATGGCAATGGAGATGAGGATAACAGCCCGATTAATGTAAATAATTCAAGTAATCATAATTCCTCATCTCAGAGATATAGGTAGATATTAAAGTAACACGTTTAAATATTTTCGACAGCTTTTGTCCCTGTTCGTTGCCCGTCACACTACTTAAACTCTTGATTCTGACCTTTGAAATCTTACTGCTTACCATTTTCTTAATCGGCCATTTTGCATTACCTTATCTGTAAATGTCGATGGAAACCCGGAATGAGAAATCGGAAAGTCGATTATGAATTCTTGTTGTTTTCCTTACATTTACTTAAGCGCAAATATCCTTTGGAGTGGTATGAATTCATCATGTCCCCGCAGCGGAGGATATAGTTTAATAGTAGGACATTTATGTCATAAAAATCATTGTTATCCTACACAAAAAAGTAATGCAAAAGATACACACGCAAAAAAAAAGAAGAATTCTTCCAACCCATATGTTACGGCTTTAAAAATTCCTACAACCCATAATATGTTACGGTTTTAAGAATTCTTACAACCCATAATATGTTACGGCATTAAAAATTCTTACAACCCATAATACGTTACGGCTTCAAAAATTCTTATAACCCATAATGTGTTACGGCTTCAAAAATTCTTATAACTCATAATGTGTTACGGCCTTACATAACCGACAACGCTGTAAAAACATTTCAATCAATTTTTATTTAAAAGGTAATATTTTAATAGATATCGTTTTTGAATAAAAGTTCTTTTTATCAGTTTAAATTACATCGACAGACCCGCGTATTTGACGGAAATAATTTCGGATTAACTTTTATAGAAATCGATTAATTCCTTAGAATATAATAGACTATCGGCCGTTTGAGTAATTTTAATATCCTATTTAATCTACCTAAATGATGGAATTCTGATGTTTGACAGTATATATTTGAATATTGTTGTTGTCCTCTCCGCTCAGCCATCAGCAAGCATTCATATAAGTGGTGATTTCGGTGATGCCATTATCAACCTCGTGGTATAGTTAGGTCACTCAAGCGTACCCGATGAAGAAAGTAAATGCTGTCATGATTCTTCATCACAGAACAGTGGACCCAGATAGTGGGTACGCTTATACGTAGTAACGATAAAAACTTGTCTGTAAATCATTTGGGTCAAATTGGTAAAATAATTGCTTTTCTTAACGGCAAGTCCAAATCAAAAGAGATAAGAAGCGCGCTTGCCTTGTTTTTTTTTTTGTTTTTTTTCAGTACATTTTATGATCTTGGAAAGTCAGTAAACAATTTACTCTATTTGCATTTTTGCTGTATGGAGGGTGATAGATAACATTAACTGTAATAATAGAAAGGAAAGTATTACAAAAACAATTGAATACCAGCGCAAATCTCAGCTTTCAGCTCTTTCTTTACGTTAGAAATTCGCCTTGCGATCTTTATTATTACAGAAAATACAAAGCATCAATATATGCCGATATTAATTAATGTCTCTCTTTTGGGCTCGAATACTGATCTCAATTCGATGTGTTATTGAATGGAACAATATCCAGATTTTAACACTGGGAATATTTCACATTTTTGTTACAGCAATTCCGAAGCTCTTGGAGAATTTCTTAAACTAATTTTTAGACAAATCAAGGACCAAGATCCACTCCATAAAGAGTGTTACATTGTATTGTTACTTGAGCGAAGAAAAAGCAAGAAGTGAAGTTAATTGTGTTATGCATGGAAGATACTGGTTACTATTAGATTATAAGTGGTTACTATTTTAGTGTTGTAGAAAATATTCAGCTATGAACCTGATCCACAAAGCAGCAACTCATGGAACTAAGCTGTCCGTGTGAAACTTGGAATAAGTAGTGAATGTGGATGATTTCGTTAGAGCAATTTTTTCTTCAGTTCCAAACACACTGGCTGAATTATATAACGTTCAGCACATTGTAATGGCTACTCTTCCAAATGTTGAACATCTTCATCTACAGGAAACGTTTTCGTTGCACGTGATGTGTCTCAAGGAGTAACGTCATGCTGAAAGATTCATTCTGTTGTGGTAGGATCCACCTAATTTGCATAGTGGAGTACCGACCATATAAATATGGTTGGCACCGGGAAGTCGGGGGGAGGAATCAAGAGATTCAACCAGAGACTTTGCCCGACTGCGACTAAGTCAACACATTCTCCAGGAACGGTCTTCCCAAGTTTATACAAAAGACTATATGTAAATATTGTCTACACTTTCTTGTTTCAATACATTTTGTTCTAAGTACATTTTGTGTTGTATTATTATTCCATGCATTATTCAAGTTTCAACACATTCATTTCAGTAATCTGCTTAAACTGTGTTAAACTAATATAGATTTCGGTATTTTGTTTTCCATCAACATTTACAATATTTTTCTACCATCATTCTTTTGTTGGTTTCTTGCATTACATTCAGCACCTTATAGGTTCTTTTCTCAGTTAGTTATTAAATCTGTGTCAATTATATTGTGACTGCTAATAAAGAAACCTAATTCTCTCAAGATCACTACGCTGTAAAGTCTAGCAAGATGACACTTCCTTGTTTTACTCTCCGTTACATGTTCCTGGATTTTCTGAACTACTTTTATATATTAGGTTATTGTCAGTGATGTAATGACTTGTTTGTTTCAATTTCATGAATTCAAAGATTAGCCTCACTGTCATATTTTCGTATTATTAGTCACTCTGTGGTTTTGCATTTACGTCTATGAAAATATCGTGAGCACCTGAGATACAGGGCACTCATGAATATTAACGTCATGTTATGCCATATTTCTTCCACAAAAACCAGAATTAAAAACCTCTGCCTCGAACAATGATCAATAATATCAATGAGATGCGTCTAACTTCCGCTACTAGATCGACACTTCATGTTAAGTGAACAGTGCTCGTATTAAAAGGTAAATAGTATTTTGTTCATATATATATATATATATATATATATATATATATATATATATATATATATTGTGTGCATTTCGGCAGCAATTTTCATTGATACATATTGCATTAAATAATATAGACAAGTTTTATCGATTTATTTGAAGCAAATTCCTTTCATATCGTCTGATAAGCTTAATAACATTATCATTGAAAGACAAAAGAAAATCACCATATTGTTAGATTTTTAATACTATCTAAGCTTTCGTTTTACATAAGCCATCATCAAAGATGAGAATTACATTACAATAAACCGACTCTTGCTGTTGTTATGTCCGTGTATTGCTATTTTTTTGTTATGTAATTACTTAATTATTTAATTAATCGGTCGCTTTAAATCCCACAGGCCGGTAGAGGTTAATTTTACAGTTTGCAAATAAACATGTATGTCAGCTCACACACGTGTACCAAGTAAAATAATATTTTCTATTAATAAGACATATGTAACTATAAACATTTTAAATTACAAAAATACATATTATGTTTAGAAGAAACAGAAAATATATCAGAATTGGTGGATAACCATTTTAGTCGAAATCGGCCCCCAAAAAATGATAGTAAATTTTCAAGACGAGATTTAATGAGATTGCTACCACATTAACTTGAATCCGTAAGTAACATGCTTAACGCTTATTTGTTGTTGAGTTAGTTTGCTTATTCCTGAGTCTATAAAGTCAAATATCACGGTCTTGTATCAAGGTCGGAAGGTCATAATGGAGGCATTCTTTGTCATAAACAAGCTTGTCAATGTAGGTAAAATCTGAGATTTCACATATATATCGATCCATTGATCGAGTGATCACAGGTTTGATATCTATCTATCTATCTATCTATCTATCTATCTCTCTCTCTCTCTCTCTCTATATATATATATATATATATATATATAGATATATATATAGATATATATATATATATAGATAGATAGATAGATAGATAGATAGATAGATAGATATCAAACCTGTGATCACTCGATCGATATATATGTGAAATCTCTGATTACCCAATCGATAGAGATAGATAGATAGATAGATAGATAGATAGATAGATAGATAGATAGATAGATAGATAGATAATTGCATTTGCTTCATGGTTAGGTGTCCAGAGCTGTAGATCACACGTGACTTTAACTCGCCAGCAGTTCCTTGCAGAGCGCATTTTGCGTTCGCGTAAGATTGTAGAAATATCAGTGATAGGATTTGTGATTTAGCTGGATGTTGTTTCCAGGAGATGATAAATAGAGCACTCAGTATCAGAGTGTAGGTTCGATGAAGTTTAGGCACTAGGGTTTTAATTAATGTCCAGGTAGAGCCATCATGTATTAACACCATCTCAACAGTGATTCGAAAGAATCACCGCTTCAGTTTGTCTGGCAGAATAAATTTCAAGTTGGAAAACAAAGAATGCAAAAAAAAAAAAAACAAACAAAAAAAAAACAACAAAAAACAAAAGAAGCCTTCTAAACAAATAAAATCAGAAAAGTCTAAAGACACAAAGAATTCAAGAAAAGTGTAAAAGCGGGAAGGAATATCAAATACATCATTGCAAAAAGGTTGAAAATGCTAAAAAAAAACAAAGAAAACATGAAAAATCAAAATTATCACAGTGTTTCAAGAGGCAAAAAAGAGATCTATAAGTAAAAAACGAAGAAATGAATGAAAATAGAAAAAAATATACGCTATAAAGAAAGGAAGGAATGAAGGAAGAAAGGAAGGAAAAGCAAAGAAAGAAAGAAAGAAAAGAAAGAAAGAAGGAAATGAAAATAGAAAGAAAGAAAAAAAGAAAAAATAAATAAAGGAAAAACAAAGAAAGAAAGTATGAAAGAAGGAAAGAAATAAAGAAAAATAAAGAAAAAAGAAAGAAAGAAAGAAAGAAAGAAGGAAATAAATAAATAAATAAATAAATAAAGAAAGAAAGAAAGAAAGAAAGAACGTTTCAAGAGGCAAAAAGTGATCTATAAGTGAAAAACGAAGAAATGAATGAAAATAGAAAAATTACACGCGATAAAGGAAGGAAGGAAGGAAGGAAGTTAGGAAGGAAAAACAAAGAAAGAAAGAAAAAGAAAGAAGGAAAAATAGAAAGAAAGAAAAAAGAAAGAAAGGAAAAAGAAAGAAAGAAAGTATGAAGGAAGGAAGGAAGGAAATAAAGAAAAAGAAAGAAAAAAGAAAGAAAGAAAAAAGGAAATAAATAAATAAAGAAAGAAAGAAAGAAAAAAGAAAGAAAGAAGGAAGGAAAGAAGGCAGGAAAAACAAAGAAAGAAAGTATGAAGGAATGAAGGAAATAAAGAAAGAAGAAAGAAAGAAGGAAATAAATAAATACAGAAAGAAAGAAGTAAGGAAATAAAAAAGACAGGAAAGAAAAAAGAAAGAAAGTAAGAAAGAAAAAGAAAGAAAGGAAGAAAGACAATCAGAAAAAGAAAGTATGAAAATACAACAGTAAGTGCTATTTTGATTGCTTGATTAGTCGTATTTATTTAGCGTCATATCAACTTCTATGGGTGATTAATGCCGAAATGTAAATACTTTTGTACACAATTTTATTGTATTTTTGTAGATAATAAAGGTTTAGTGAGAGGAATATTTATAATCAACCCATAGTAGGGGGAAATGAGGGGGATTCCCACCTTCTACAAGAATACTTGCGTGGAAATGAACATATTGAACACGACTGGAATTGGAACTCGGCTCTCTGATTAACAATTTCGTGCACACATCCAAGCTTACAGCACATATTATTCCCAAGCAGCCACTCATCTGAGTAGGTTCGACGTTGCTTAACTTACGGGAAACGGTGTTTCAAAGTGATATGCTCGTAAACCACATCAGGGCAGAATGAATAAAAGAAATAAAGTCAGATGAAAAAGAAGGAGATAAACGACGAAAAAGAAAAAGAAGAGCAAATTAATAAAAGTAGAAACAATGAAGTTCGTAAAAAAAGAGAAAATTTAAAAAAAATAAATGAAGAAAGTAAGATAAAATGGGAAAAAAAGAGTTAAAAACAATCTGAAATTATGGATGTTATGAAAAGCAAGAAAAAATTTAAATATAGACAAGTAGAAAATATACAGTTAAATAAAAAGCGACAAATATAAGCTGTACGCAAAAGAATACTTGAGTGTCTCTTCAACCATATCTCATGATTTATATTCTTTGCAACGAATATCGCATAATAACCGAATAACAAATGCATTTGTTATTGAATTAAAAAGATTCCAGCAGGACAAAAAAATGTGGAAGATTTAAACGTTGGTTAAATGTGCTGCGGTTACCCGCTGAGAATGAATTCTATGCCTTAATCATAGATTCAAATCCATATACAATGGCTCAGTAGGAACAGATAAGAATTTGAACGTGAGGGAAACGTAAGGCAAAACAAAACAACAATAAAAAATAACACAAAATAATCGAAGGATACAAGATATCCATGAAAAGGCGAAGATCATCCTGACGATGATCAGAATGTACTTAATCAAAACTCTCTAAATAACAGATATCACAAAAAAAGATGCGGGTGATAGTCAACTATGTTTGAAACTGTTCGGAATCAACAATATATCTATCTATATATCTATCTATCGCTGTCTCTCTCTCTGTCTGTCTGTTCACTAAATATGTATATATATATATATATATATATATATATATATATATATATATATATATATATATATATATATATATATATATATATATATATATATATATATATATATATATATATATACATATATATATATATATTCCGACTGTCTGATGATCACGCATGCGTATTAAACTGGCAGTCGTGGTCGGTCGCTGTCCACTTGAAATTTGACTTATACACGATCGCACGCATGCAGGCACACACACACACACACACACACACACACACACACACACACACACACACACACACACACACACACACACACATATAAATATCAAAATTGGGAAATTGTTAGATTAAGCTCTGAACTGTTCTATCTTAGAGATGTTTAAAGATGTTTAAACATAAATCAGAATAATAATAATAATAATTATATATATATATATATAATAATAATAATAATAATAATAATAATAAGTGTGTTATATGACGACAACATCTTTACACTGTTCACGATAGATTATTCGCGATGTTCAAGGAACTATAAATACAGCTTAGCATAGTTCACTAGAAAGCACATTCTGGCTCTGAGATGTTGTTTCTTGCACGAGAGAGAAATGCAACCTCAACAGTGTGGCGTCGAATAGCATATTCTAGCCAAAATTATATTACATTTACATACATTTAGTCAAACCTCTATCATGCAAACACTGACGTTTTTAAATATATATAACCTGTTATTTTTTTTCTTTTTCTTGATAGTAGTTCTAACTTTTGCATCCAAATCTCTCTCTGTCTCTCTATCCATATATATATATATATATATATATATATATATATATATATATATATATATATATATTATAAATTAAATAATATCAAAACTTTATTTGCCATAGGTAATAATTTTTAATTTATCACTCTGTATGTAGGCCTTGAAGTTTGAGAGCCTCTCTTTTAAAGCTGTCATGAAATAAAATTATTACCAATGGGATTTTAAGTGTTTGACATTCTTTTAATTAAAATAATTTGCACTGTGTTTTTACGTAAAGGTCTCTCTGAATCTATATCCTCCTGAAATTCCATACGGATTATTATATTGTATTTCCCTATATATATATATATATATATATATATATATATATATATATATATATATATATATATATATATATATATATATATATATATATATATATATATATATATATATATATATATATATATATATATATATATATATACATGGCCAGTTGACACTGACAATCCGTATTGGTGAAACGTAGGAAGGTTTACCTGTCTCTTCAGGTTTATATGTAAGTTTTTTCTACTTAGCCTATTGAGTACTTTAGGAAGTTACTTTGGCTTTACTCGATTTGGATGTGTTTTTGTTTCTTTGGAGTCTTAGCTTGAATTCTGGACGATTGTTTTCGCCTCAATTTCATGGTCTTAGTTCTTTGTTTTTTTGTTCCTTATTTTTCCTTGGTTATTGGTCTGTTCAATTACAATCCAAAATGCCTAAGGTTTTCCCAAACGAGTATAACTATTTATATTTTATATATATATATATATATATATATATATATATATATATATATATATACGTGTGTGTGTGTATATATATATATATATATATATATATATGTATAACCATGTCTGTAATGATAATGTTCTTATTAATATAATGCTAATTCATGTCTGCATTTAATGGCATTTTCAAGAAGGAGACCGACTAAGAAGATGCGATCCTTAAACCATTTCTTCCTTAACTGATTGGGGGATGGGAAAATATTTTTAAAAAATATTTTCTTACTGGGGTACATGTATATGCATATATTTTTTTTGTTTGTGTATGTGTGTGTGTATACACACACACACACACACACACATATATATATATATATATATATATATATATCGCCTCTAAATGTTGACTTCAATGTAAAACATATATATATATATATATATATATATATATATATATATATATAGGTAGGTAGTATGAATGCTAATATCGGAGCGTTTGCTACTAAATCCACTACGCCCACTCTGTTCTTGTGAGTAAGACGGTTTTTAGCAACCCAGATGAATGAAATATAATACCTATCATAGGGAAGAAGCAATCTCGACGTATCAACGGACAGCTAACTAGAAGCCGTCTCTCAATAAATCATCGTGGAGAAGGCAACGAGAAACCATTCCACTATTTATCCCAAGATATATCATGGCAATTATCAAATGTAATATAAAAGCTAATCGCTTGGAGGTGACAGCCAATGACTTGAAGCAACAGCAAAGTGGTTTCTACAGAAATATGATGATGAAACTTCAGACCGAACATGTCAGCAACGATGAATTTTGGAGAGAATGAAAACAAAAGGAAACATACTTAAAATCAGGATGATGCAGTTGTATTTCTATGCCACCTCATGAGGAAAGAGGGTTTGGAATATTTGATAGTTACAGGGAAGATAGAAAAAAGAAGCCCAGAGTATCATACTTAATGGGTTTGAGGAGCAAATGTATGATAGAACAGGGTTTGGAAGAAAGAGAACAAAGCCAAAACTTACTGAGAGCTGCAAAATAGACGAAGATGTGGAATGCCATAATCACCTACGTACTGAAGTGTCACAGCACATAAAAGGTAGAACAATCTACACCCTCCCAATTTTTATCCACAAACGGAATATACAGTGAAAACACTTTAAAAACTTTAACATCTGTACTATTTCATCCACAATGCGAAATATAATGCAGGCAAAATATACGACCTCAAAAAATATAAAACGATATTAACAAAATAAACTAGATAAAAAGAGATGCGTAATATTACGTTCTAACTCTATAACGTCCACTATCCAAAACATTATATCAATTCTAAACCACATAAAAATGATTACAAGCACGTCCAGAATTATTATGGATATGATCAGAACAAGAAAAATATTCTCAACAATAATTTTGAAGGTATATATAAGCAGGTATATAGAAATAGATTACTCAAAGTGTTCTTCACAATATATTAAGGAAACTTAAAGAAATTTAAAAAGAACGTATCTATGAACACAAAGGAGATCTTATATACAATAATTTATCAAACGCATTAGTTATACATGGAACAACTCCACAGCTTTGAGCTAAAGATGTTTACATTTATTAAAAGAGAAAGTATCTTAGAAGGAAAAATCTCTTGAGTATGGCTATCAAACTTATCAAAATATAAATCTGCGCGCCGGACTTTTGTCAATATCTCCATTTCTGAAAGAATTACTACTTTCCCAAACCAAGATGCATGACTACAAAATGTTAAAATATTAACAAAAAACGGTTTTATCCATGACCTCTTATTAACCAAAATACATAACATATGACTTAATCCCAAACTGAAATAATTTAAATACTAATTTGCATATGTAAACAACATCGCTTACAAACTTTCGTTTATAAGCCATTGAATGTTATCACTTCATGTCCCCCATAACTTGCTTTACATTTAAGTTAATTTAATGAATATTTTTGACCGTTGCTATAACTAACATTTTGAAAAAAATAACGTTTTTGCTCTTGAACATAAAAACCACGGATTTGCCTAGAAAAGGTCCCTCAGAAGACGAAATGCTTCATCCAAGACAAGTTTTCCTTTTGTCTTTATTCATATTGTCTTTTTACTGATATACTCTATCTGAAATTTTACATATATATATATATATATATATATATATATATATATATATATATATATATATATGTATGTGTGTTTGAGTGGAAGTGTTGTGTGTGTGTGAGAGAGAGAGAGAGAGAGAGAGAGGATGTGTGTATGTGTTTGGGTGTCCAATTTAAAATTTTTGCATAGAAATATATGCAGTTGCAATCAGACGAAAGAATTGACAACACGTCCATTATTTGAACTTTGAGATTTTATCAGCGAGCTTTGGGAATCAACTTCATCACCAAACCAGCCGCAAACAGATTTCTTTGAATTAAGTATGTTTTACAAACGTGTTGGTCGGCTGGAAACCGGAGACTATATAGACAATTTCAGTTGTTGACAACTAAATTGCGTCAGTCTCACAGCGATCCTCTCCTTATTTACCATATGACGGTCGACTGAACAGATTAGCGCCAAAGCTCTGTGTCCAGACCCGACTGCTTTTGATGCCACCACTCCTAATTCTTAAGAATCCTCATCGGGAGATTGGCATTCTCATACTGAACAAGACAGTGATCTGCTGGAGGCGGCGTCTTTGATTTACATGAAATATTTTGACCACTGTCCAAATGATTGTTCTCTTTCCTCAGAAAGATTATTTCATTATGAAGTGTGCCTGTTCGGAGTGGAAATACAGAGGAAAGGAGATAAAAACTGACTTGGATCTGATTCTCCGGGTAAATGAAGAAATTAGTTCTCGACTAAAGTATCAACGCGTGTTAATAGGATGTGTCTTCCATTTGTCACTAGTGTGCAGTGATCAGATTTGCGAAATTATAAAATAAAATTTCTATCAATATTCAAGTGGCGAAGTTCGGGGGACTGATAGTAAACGCGCCGGCGATATTATATGCACTCATGTTGTTAAAGTTTTCGATTCACTGCCTTGTCCCAAACTTAACTAAAATTTTATACCGATGATCAGGACTTTGCCTGGGATACTATAAGATTATTATTTGTTCTATGTGCTGTTTACCTTCAGGACGTAGGCAAACCCCGTGCCTTCTAGCTTTAATAACCTTTTGCTATCCATCTCATCTCCATCTCATCATCCATTGAGACAGGAGGAGAGAGACCAAATTTCCAAACCAATTTCTTTGTATGGATAGTAAATCACGAATACAATGAGAACGGACTTCCCAAGAACCAAATCAACTAACACTGACGAAGTAGGTCAGATGATCGGAACAGTGTAAGAACCAGGTTAACATACTCTGGGTTCTTTAATGAAAATTTTTGACGAAAACTGAGAAGACAAAGGCGTGTACTATGTGAGACAGTGGTCACTAGCAGCCTAAACTAGAGGACACTAACCCGACACGCAAAAAGAAGGCACACACCAATTACAAAATCCGTCACTTCACCTCACCTCATTTTTTTCTCGCTCGCCTATAGCTAGCACTTATGAGACGGTTTTCACTTAATAAAATTTGCCGACTTCTACAATTACATTGCATGGTATTTTTTCATTGGTAAAGTTCAGGTCTATGAATTATTTTCTTTGCATTAAACCACAAGAGTTCGAATTGAAGAATATGCCCCATGCAAAACTACACATGACTTAAGTGAATTCCACAGCCTAACAGCGTTGATTAGAGCATAGATATTATCATTATGATTACAGAAAGCCGCTATCTAAGATCATAATTGATTTGAATCCAACAGGCATACAGTAATTTAGTGAGAATATTAGGTTTGATGGACTGATGTGCAATCGAATAATATTTATAGAAAGATTTACATTATATCAGTGTTCTCAGCAACAGCGATATCTGGGAATAAATTTTCTAAATTAAGTACAAGTTAAAACGCCTTGGTTTGGTTGTGTTCATTTAAGTATATGTCAAAATTGATGAATGCAGGCATCTTCACTTAATACATATCTAACTTCAGGAGAAAAAGTACTTAAAAAATTTAGAAAATACAATATATATATATATATATATATATATATATATATATATATATATATATATATATATATATATATATACGTTATGTAGTCAGCCAAATTCAATGAAACATAAATAGAATGATATACTGCCTAAATACACAATTATATGTGTGTGTGTAAATCTTAAAATATGTATATATATATATATATATATATATATATATATATATATATATATGTGTGTGTGTGTATGTGTGTGTGTGAATGTTATTAGTAAGTAGAATACGATACAAAAGTGGAGCTAATGATATAAATTTATCCACCAATCACTGCGCAAATGAACACAATTTTAAAATACTCCAAATACCAAATTATTTCCTGTATAATGCAAAAAAGTAAGGGCTATAAAATCGAACAAACAGAATAGATATATAAAAATCTACATATAATAATAATAATAATAATAATAATAATAATAATAATAAAAAATAATGTTCCACATTCTTGGATCCTTAAGACTTTGGAAATGTACAAAGTCTCCCCTGTGGTATTAAATTTTCTTAAGCACAGCATGGGAATGTGGAACACCAAACTATACCTGCCATATCCACACTGTCTGAGTATCCGACGTGGAATCTTTCAAGGAGATTCTCTGTCACCCTTCTGTTTTGTTTATCCTTAATCCCTCTTACACATGAACTGAACAACAGTAGCTATGGTTACAAAATAAATAAGAAAATATTCAATCACCTAGACGACTACATGGATGATCTCAAACTCTTTGCCAAAGACGACAATGAGTTGAAAGGCCTCCTCAATATTGTAAAATACTTCAGTGACGACATAGGTATGGACTTTGGATTAGATAAATGTGAATAAAAGTAACTTTCAAGAAGGGTAGAATTCCAAATGGGCGTAGAGATGCAACTACAGCACAATACACCGGCTGAAACTGCAAAATACCTAAAAAAAAGACAGCAAAGACAAATGCAACCGACCAGATACAGAAGCGATGGCAAGATAAACCGCTTTATGGCCAATATTCTGCCCGTACCAAACAAGCTGACGTAGACAAAAACCCGTACCCATCAGTGGCTACGTAGTGCAGGGGTTGAAAGCGGAAACTGAAGGTTTATCCTTGCTGCAACAGGACCAATGCTTGCTAACTAGGAATTATCAAGCACATATACTAAAATATTGTGTCAGCCCAAAATGCAGATTCTGTGATAAATATCCAGAAACGATTGATCATCTTGTATCAGGTTGCACGATGTTGGCACCCACTGAATATAAAACCCGACATGACAGAGTGGGCCAATATCTGCACTGGAAAATCTGCAACTTCTACGGGAAGAAAACTGAAAGAAACTGGTATGAACACCACCCAGACCCGGTTACGGAGATAGGACCTGTTACAATTCTATGGGACTACACAATACACACTGACAGAACAATCAAGGCCAACCGGCCAGATATTGTTATTAAAGACCACAAAAACAAAAACAGTGCCTCCTTATTGATATGGCAGTCCCTGCTGACTGCAATGTATCTTTGAAGATATTCAAAAAGTTGTCAAAATACAAGGACCTTGAAATAGAAATCTCGAAAATGTGGCATATGGGAACATCAACAATCCCTGTTGTAGTTGGAGCCCTAGGACTGGTTGGAAAAGATTCCAGTAGACTAATTGAAGGGATTCCTGGAAGTCCATGCCTCAAGGAGATACAAAAATTGTTCTGACAAGTACAGCCCACACCTTACGAAGGGCTTTTTCTATGTATTTTTTTTTTTTTGTCAGTGGAAAGTGTCATGATGAAATTTCTAACTTTTAGAAATCCCTGGGCGGGACCCGGAAAGTAAATGTAAACGCCAAATCATCAAAAAAAATAAAAATATAATAATATAATAATATATATATATAACAATAATACTAATAATATACGATGTAAAATGCGCAAACATGTTTGGGAATGGGTATATATATTGCCTGATTATTTATTTTCACTCCGTTCACAGATGGTATTGCAAAAATATATTCTGCTAATCCGACCAAAAAAGAAATTTTGACGAAATTTTATGAGTGAGTATCTTACTTTTCAGGATGCCGTATTTTGAGGAGATTGAACAATGACCCCAGATGTAAAATTTACTGCATTTTTCGTTGATTTTCGTTCTTTCTTTAAAGAATTCGTTAGTCACGTTTTCACTATCTTGTAGTTTGAGGCCTGTATACTTTTTGATTAATATCACTCTTATTGTTAAATACAAGTTGAAAATTTTTAAGATTTTAACCGAAAATCTGTTCCGCGTTTCAATATATATGATATGTGAACTTTTATACAATTAATTTGAAATTACATTTTTTAAAATCTTAAGTCTCTTTGACTTTATTTTACTTTATTTTCCTATTATTTTCCTTTTAATTTTTAACTTTTTTTGCATGCTTCCAGCGACACTTTCCGTAACTGAATTCAGGTTTTTATTAAATTAATCTCCAATGTAAATCTATGCCCACTTCTAACATTTCATCTGGTAGTGGTAGTTACGTTTTAAACTTAAAACATTATAAATTAATGCATTATCTCAAGGTTTTGTCGATGTCAAACTCTGCTACCCTAGTCTACGATCAGGGTATTACTTACATCCTCTTCCTAAGATCGAAGTGTTATTCTCTGGCAATTCCAACTTGAAAGGCTGGATTATCTGTATACTATCACCAGAAGCAAAAAGTTACCCATTGAAATAAAATCAGTGTATCAAATACTCCTTGCCTTATGTCAATGTATATGTTATCTTTTTTAGTGAATCAAAAAAAACGTTTTCAAAAAAATTTGTCTAGGAGCAATGAATTACCTCTACATTCTGAAAAATCGGATCAATAGAAAATAAAAAGATTATAATAAATAAATGTGATCTTAAGAACAAAACTAAATGCTTGCTGTCATTTTAGTTAGATCAGGACTATGTAACCGCGTTCAGTTTGTGGTAGTCAGCACAAGCTCACTATAAGAATGCCTTCTGAAAACTACAATCATGAAAGAAATGACGACCATTTTTTCGAAAGGCGAAATATTCCGAAGTTTGCTAAGTCCCGGGATTCCGGTTTAGCAATCCCGAGTCAATCAAGGGCGTCGACGAGGTCATGAGAAGACAGGGGGACAAGTTGTTTCAATGCAGTGTGTGATGTCATCTTTTCTCACAGTGGTGTTAAATTTCGGTTCGGTTATGTCGTGATAGTTCGACAATATTTCCGAAAATTCACAATTTCCTTCTGCTGATGCAACTTTGGGAGTAAGAAGTGTTCCAGACTTTAGTCAACCAATAGATTTGACGTCATTCTTTGTGTTAATCAATTGTTGTCTTTTAATATCGATTAACAGACCATAATGGTGCAAAAATTCCTCACCCAGTATTGGTGTAGTGATGTCGGCTACGAAGACAGTTCATTGGACATTATGTCGTAGCATCAAATTAAGTCTCATGCATATCTATCTATAAAAGGCAGAATGTGCATAAAAAAATTACACAATAAATCTTAGAACTTACACATTGAAATGCACCTGTAATTATCTTACAATGACCAGAAGGAACAAGTTTTATGGAATATTTATTAAAACAATAGTATTTTTTATGAAAAAATATTTCTTTGGGTCATTCGTTACACACACACACACGCACACACACACACATCCTGCATTTTATAGATAAAGATTTTTTTATTTATTATCTCGAGATAATTTGATATTTACCTCAAACACGAACTTCCTTGAAAAATAAATAATATTTTAGACCTGTTATTTTTATAGTAAAAATTAGTTCAAACCTGCTGATGAAAAAGAAAACGAAAAACAATGACCAAATAAAAAAAGGGGTCCCTATTCGGTAGTATTATTGCAATTTTATTTTAGGACTTTCTAAGAAGTTTCAAAAAATACATATATATATATATTTATTTTCACTGTTATTATAGATCGCCATTAAAGTTTATACAATATTTTATCATAAATTATTGTTAATTCAAAGTTCACTTTCGTGAGATCTTTTTTTTTGATTTTTCACCGAAAATTGTTTCTTTCTATGTGCCGTGTCCTTTCCAAAAGGCGAAATCTTTACTAGAAAAAAATTTTTTCTCAATGTTCATTTCTGTTTTCATAAAATAGACCACGTTCTGTCATCAACTTGTTTAAGGTCATAATGTCATATTATTCCCTTGTCTATTTTACCCTCTAAAACCTAAAAGTATCAGAAGATCCAGGTCTTCCTTCCTCATTAAATATCCCTCAAATTTCACCTGCCTCTTCATGATGTTAAGTATAAGAAGAATATTTGTTTACAAAAATGCCTAAGACCTCATCGTTGTTTTTGAATCTCAAAAAGATATATTTAGCATCTTTCTGTAGAACGATATCTAAGCCACCTTGACTCTATTCTACATCGTTGAGGAAATAGTCCAAAATTCTCTGTCGTAAAAGACCACAGATGTCACGTCACAGCTCAGTATTTTTTTCTTCGTGACCAAAAATATCCTTCTGTCTCACAGTACCCTGCCCAACTTTTGGAATGCGTCCTTGATTATCCCAATACGTCTACAGATCTAAGTGCCGCATTTACTTCCTCTGTCAGAAGTCTTCCCAGATATTTAAACTTCCGCGTCTCCGAGATTTTAGTTTTTTCAACCTGCAAATGGCATTTCGCACTCATCCTTTTTCTGATGACCATGCATTCCGTTTTCTTGTAGTTTATGCTTAGTCCCGTCTTCACAAACGAAGAGACAGTCCTGTATTAAAAAAAAAGATTATAAATTAAAATACAAAAAGGAAAATATCTGTATTTAGTGGAAGTAATACTCACAGAATGTCAAACAATATTGTTTATATTTAAAAATTCAAAATTTATGTTTTCGAAGGTTTAAGTTTTATTTCTTAGAAATCTTGGTCAACGATTTCGATTTTCTGATCAACATCATTCTTCTTCTTCTTCTTCTTCTTCTTATTATTATTATTATTATTATTATTATTAGTAGTAGTAGTAGTAGTAGTCAAAAGAATTTCTTTAGCAATCAATTTTTCGACCTTTTTTACCGTATTTCTCTTCCCCCATTAAACATTTTATTCTTCATCTTCTTCTTTTTCTTCTTCTTCTTTTACAAAACGCATGCATTTATTTAGCCAAAACTTTTATTCTGTGTACCGTTTCACTTCAGGACGTGCGCAATCATGGCTCTTCACAACTTCCTATTACATCTATCTCTGAGTAATATTTTTCTCTTCATCATTCGACTTACTAAATGTTTTGTAATCCATTTAAACAAACTGTAGGTTACTTTTTCTTTCCTGTTCTCTGCTTTGCTTTAAATGTGTCTTGTGTATGTGCCATATTCTTCATACAATCTTTCCTTAATGGGTATCTTAAAAATGTATCTCTTTCGTATTCTGAGTGGAAGCGCCCTTTTCCTTTTATAATAAGCATAAAATAGAGTCAAAATATCCTGTTTGTCATATTTTTTTTATATACATGAAAAGAAATGTTTTTAACCTAATTCGTTACCGATGGTAAAAGGTGTAGAAAACTGAATTCAATTATTTTAATGCTTTATATATATATATATTTCTTAATTTAATCTGCTCCATATGATATCAGTCTGGAAAAATTTTAAAATATTGAATCAGAAACTCCCAAATCTGTAGCCTGTGACCAGCCTTTTAATTATCTATAAGTACAGTTTTGGTGCAACCAAAATGGTTCGATTACTTTTGTTAATGATGGATATTCTTTTGGGCAAAAGACTCCGATGATTCTGAAATTGAAAATAATATCGATCGTGATCGATTTTTTCGATACACATCTGGAAGCAGATTGTGATAAAAATAAGGTTATATGAATAAAGCAGAGAAAATATAGAAGATGGCGAAGAAGTGTATGAAAGTAGTATAGGAAATACTTGAAAAGGCATTACAAGACAAAAATAAATTTGAAAGAAATGTGATTAATTCAGGGCATGAGAAACAAAGAAAAGAAAAAAAAATGAAATTAGGCGGGAAACGTTCTTGAAAAAGACTTTTGTTGGCAGGAATAAGTTTTCGACTGAAATGAGCAGAATGAAGAATACACGAACGTACAAAACGTAGAGTAAATCATGCAAGGAAAGAAATAGAATGACTCGAGGAATAATATTGAAAATAAAACATAGTAAAGAAGCAAGGAACGGAAGAAAGCAATCGTTTAAAAGTGAAATCAAAAAGAAGAAGAATGAGAAAAGATATTTTTGTAGTAGAACAATAAAACAACTAAATAACAGTCCATTGTCAAAGAAGATTGCATATTCGAATAGAATATAAAGGAGCATATAGCAAAGAGATAAAATGTAATAAAAGAAGAGAAGGCAGCGAAAAAGAAGGGGCGGAATGAGGAGTAAATATGGAGAAATAAAAATAGGCAAAATGGAGGCGGTAATGAAAACAGAAAATGTAAATTAAAAGAAAAAATCCGGATTTAATGGGGGGAAGAGAAATACGGTAAAAAAAGGTTGAAAAATCGATTACTAAAGAAATCCTTTTGAATAATAATAATAATAATAATAATAATAATAATAATAATAATAAGAAGAAGAAGAAGAAGAAGATGATGATGATGATGATGATGATGAAAAATAGCTGGAGGAAAAAGAAGATGAGGAAAAAAAGACGAAAAGGAGGAGGCAGAGTCAGAGTCAGAGTCAGAGTCTGAAGAAGAAGAAGAAGAAGAAGAAGATGATGATGATGCAGATGAAGAAGAAGAAGAAGAAGAAGAAGAAGAAGAAGAAGGAGAAAAAGAAGCAGAGGATGAAGATGTGGTAGAGGAAGAAGATGAGGAAGAAAAAAGTAGAAGAGGAAAAAAGGAGGTGGAAAAAGAAGATGAAGAGAAAAAAACAGACAAAAAGGGAGAAGAAACAGAGAGACAGAAGAAGAAGAAGAAGAAGAAGAAGAAGAAGAAGAAGAAGAAGAAGAAGTGGAAACAAAAGAAGAGGAAGAAGAGGAAGAAAAAGAAGAAGCAGATGAAGAAGATGGAGAAAACGAAGCAGAGGAAGAAGAAGTGGTATAGGAAGGAGAAGTGGAAGAACAAGAAGTAGAAGGTGAAAAAGAGAAAGAGGAAAAAGAAGAAGATGAGGAAAAAGACGAAAAGGAGGATGAGGAAGAGGGAGTAGAAGAAGAAGAAGAAGAAAAAGTGGTAGATGATGAAGAGGAAGAACAAGAAATAGAAGATGAAAAAGATTAAGAAGAAAAAGAAGATACAAAGAAAAAGAAGAGGAAAAGGAGGAAGAAGCATAGAAAGAAGAAGAAGAAGAAGAAGAAGAAAAGAAGAAGTACAAGAACAAGAAGAACAAGAAGTGAGAAAAGAAAAAGAGGAAGAAGATGAAGAAGAAGTGGAAAAAGATGAAGTAGGTGACGTAGCAGGAGAAAAAGAAGGGGAGGAAGAAAAGAAAGAGGAAGAAGAAGAATAAAAACCAGATGAAAAGGAAGAAGAAAAAGAAGAAGTTTCGTGATATTAGAAAAAGTTCCGTTTACATAAAATCAGAAAGGATATTGTCAAAGACGCAGCATAAGTAAGAAGAAAAAATAGGAGGAGAATAAAAAAGTAATAGAATTAAAATACAAGATACAATTGAAAGGTAACCACCTAACTAAAGTATTAAACTGGTGTATACAGAAAATGATAAGACCACAAATGTATGGCGTATTTTCTTTCTTTAGAATTGTCATTCAGAATAGTTTTCCTCTATTTATATTGAATCGGATAATCCCATAACCTACTGCTTCCCTTTATGGTTTATACTAGTCCACAAAGTCTAATTCAGATGTTGGTGGACGAAAAACATTTCTACTAATAACACATCATTTTGCCTTTCTAAAAATGGCGGTTTAGCTGCATGTCGTCTGACATAGAAGTGTAAGCAATAGGGCTTCAGTGACGATCAAGAACATTTTACAAACATATATAAATAAATGTTTGCTGAATGTTTAAAGAAAACAACGAGTGTATCTATATAAAGTTAGGGCATGGTTAACGAAATCCGTCAGTAATGTCTGCGATATGGCTGTCCGAGACCTTGGACGGAGATCAATCCACGATATGAAGAATGGTTCTAAAAGGCATATCCAGGGCCATATAGAAAAGTGATTTTAGGAAAGAAACTTAATGCAATGAGATTATTGTTAGCTATATTTTGTGTAGTTTTCATGGAAATGCATTTGAAGCATTAATATCGGCACGTCTCTTGTATATGGATATTCTTATACTTCATTATGCCGTATCCTTTCTGGAGGTGGGTGATCATGATTATCCACAATTTCTTATCTCTCAAGGCACTTAGCATCATTTCTCCCTTTTTCAAGCCTCCCACACGCAAGTACAAAATTCGTTCACAGTAGCACCCCAGGTAGGTGACCACTATTTCTTTCCACTATTTCTCTTGCTCGCGATATACCCTCTGAGATGAAAGTGGTCCAAGACCTTCTGACACAAATCGGATTTAAGCAACGTAAAAAAGTAAAAAAGTAAAAAAGTAAAATAAAGTCGTGAAGCTAATTTTACATTTCCTTTTTACTTCTGGATGAAGTCTTTAGAGGCTCAGCAGGAACGAACCATAAATCATACCACAGGGACAAATCAGAATATATCCACTATTTATCCCCCTAGCTATGGATTAAATGGTAACACCTGTATCAGTAAATAAGTATTATTGCCAAAACATGCTTATAATATAAAAATATTTTTGGCTTTATATAATATGAAATAATTTTATAAGCAATAAAAAAAACACTCAATTAATCAAAGTCTATTAATAATTTGATCAATTCTACTAGGTGAGTTACATTTAAATGTCTATTTATTAGACCTAAACCGAATAAAAATAAACAACCATTTATTTAAAATAAGCCACTCGAATACTTGCCAAAATCCGAAGTTAATTATAGCGTACCAATATGTTTTATCTTCTGCCATTTCTTTTGGCCAAATAATATGGAGTTAAAAATATTTTGATTTCTATGTTTTTGTAGGTAATAAATCAGCATTTGTTCGCTGGACATTCTTCTTTCGTTTACATTGCGAAGAGTCAAGTTTACTAAAAATGAAATTCCTCCTCGGCTGATTATTTCAAAATTGTTTCAGAAATAACTTTCCTTTTAGTCATAAAATCGTTTTTGGAAGCCATTATCGCTGATGATTTACCAGTCTTCTGAGTGGTGGCGTTACTAAGGGAAAATAGGAGAGTCGTTCAAAAATCTCTAAGCCTCGCCCAGAAAGAAGAACCATAGCTGAATATTTTTTGTCGTTGCAACACGCAACCCCTTCTTATAAAAATAGCCAAACTAATTGAAATTTATCTCTTAATTTTTGTGCTGGTGAGGCCCATACAAAAGTGAGAGGTCTGAGAAAAATATAAGAAAGGATAAAACAGAGGCCCGAGCGAAGTTAGCTCTAGTACCTGAAAAAGTCGTGCGTTTGAATTTCAGAGACGTGTTGTCATATCCTGCTATGGCAACGGAAAACAGCCTTGTGTGAAAATAATTATAAGGATACTGCAATTTAGACCCTTTGAAAAAGAAAGCAGCGGTAAGTAATATGCATAATGCAGAATTCTAAAGGTTAATAATATTAATAATAATAATAATAATAATTTACTTAATTTTATATTTATTTTTTTATTTTAACTTTTTCCTTTTTTTGTCTCTCACATTCCCAGCGTAACTTTCCGTAATTTTCGAATTTCATTGACAACCAATATATATATATATATATATATATATATATATATATATATATATAAAACAGTTCAAAAGTTTGAAGGAAACCGCAGAATTCGCATTGGATGAACTTAACAGAAGACTGAAAAGATAATAAAAAAGAGCACAGATTGAAAAAACAATGAACTCAGTTATCAATCTTATACTGTGAGAAAGTTTTACAACGATTGCTAAAAATATGTGCAGTTGTAATCAAGGCTTAGGAAGAATATTTTGACGAGAGCAAAATTTAATCACAAAATGCTTTTTATCTTGTCACATTAAAATTTATAATAAAAAAAAACATATTTCACTTTTTTTAACCAAACAAAATAAATGTCTCTTGTCTAAAGCAACTACTTTTTGTGACAATTTAAAAAAATTAAAGATTTGACCTTATTTTGAAATGTGTGTGTGTGTGTATATATATATATATATATATATATATATATATATATATATATATATATATATACACACACACACATATATATATATACACACCCTCACCCTGTTTTCACTCTATTTGCAATCGTCCTAAAAAATGATTAATTTTTAAATTTTAGATTTATATATGGTTGCGTATGTCGTTGTTTTTATGGAAGTGGGAGGAAAAATTGTCGTTGGAACGCCACTCAAACATACGCAAACATGCGTACACCCACTTACACGCATTGACGTACGCAGACATACATACATGTAAGCTCACTCACCGGAGCTCTCACAAGAATAAACATACGTGAACAGTATTTACATTAATCGTTACATTGTCCTCATCTTTGTCGCCATATTTAATACAACGATTCGGCCGAATTACGGTCCAGCCTTCTTCAGGTGGTTTGAATGTCGAACCTAACCCTTTATTTCGCTCACTCGGGTAGACTGTTCTAGTACCACGTGCCATGTTTAATGGTGTTATGGTGTCAGTGGTTTCTCTTTTCATGTTTATAGGGTCAATGGTGGTTTACGTAGTAGTGTTTGTTGATATTTTTTAACAGTTGGCATAAATTCTGATAATAGTTATTTATTTTCAGGCCTGTATTTTGAAATTATTTCCGATCTTATGTTTAGTAAATTCTTTTGTTGGGTATGAGAAATTATTGCTACCTTTTCATATAGGTTAAGTAGGCATTTCTTTGTCATGTTGCTGTTGCCAGGTTTTTCAATATTTTCGAGCTTATTCTTTGTGTGATATTTCTGTCTTTTAGATGCCATATGTTTGTGGATAGTGTAGTGCTGTTTGAGTATTTTCTGTTGGAGAATGAAAGGTCATGGTTTCTTTTTCTCTACTTGAATGGTCACTCAGTGGCACCGATGTAGTACATTGTGCTGTTGTTTTCACTTACCTTACCTTTATATATTATATTCATTTGTTAGAAATTTCCTTAAAGTGGATATGTTTTATTTCGGCATTTGCATTGAGGTTCCTTGATTGCATTATTGTAGGTTGTTAGTTTTTGTTGTAGATTTTTATTATTTGTGTTATATTTTTTGTGCAGCTGTAACTAATGTAAACGTAATTTTTGCTGAATATATCTGTTAATCGGTTTGTTTCAGGGAAGTGCTTTTCTGTTAAGTTTATGAATGTTCTTCCTGTGTTTGTTTTGACGGTTTTGTTGTATTGCGGGTTAAACCCGATAATAATTCTTTTTCTGTTTTTGTGGTTCGGTTGCTGGGCTGTCTATAGTAGTTGTTCTATGTATCCAATTTCTTTTACTACTTCGTCGTATGGTGTTTTTTGTTATTGAACATGTCTATGTTGAGTGAGTTTTCAGATAGTCTGCGACTGATTGATATGGGTATTTGTTTGATGATTGAAGGTGGATGGATGGAGGATATGTGTACGTAAGTTGGGGTATCATTTTTTTTGTACCGTTCGTATATGTTATTGTTCAGGTTGAGAGTGATGTCTAGGAAGTTTACTGTTCTTGTACTTGCATTTATTTCAGTTTTAAATCCAATGGTTTTTAGGGTGTTTACTATTTTTCCCATAAATCTTATTTGGGACCATTGGGTTCCCTTGTCAGGATAATTCCGTCATCTCTAAATAGTCCAATGTCTTTTTTCTCTCGGATCAGGATTAGGTATGAAAGGATGAGTATACCTACTAATTCACATGTCCCTGCACCATTTCCACTATGTCAAATTGGATGAAAGTAACTTTGTTTTTGTTTTTTATTGCTGTACACCAGTTTATCACAGCTTTGGTGTTTTCCATTGGTTATATATATATATATATATATATATATATATATATATATATATATATATATATATACTAGTATTAATCTTAAAAGTATAAGAAATTATACTCGTCCGAAAACGTTCGGTGTCTTGATTTGCAAATAATCAAACCAATACCAAAGGGATAAAAGGTATAAAAAGAAAGAACAAAGAACATGTACTTTAGCCGAAAATAATTGTCAAGCATCCAAGTCCAAAGTCCAAATTCCAAAGAATAAAACCTCGATATGAGTAAGCAAAATAACTAAATAAATTGCTCAAGACATTAAGTAGACGAGACCTAATTAAACCTAAAGAGCCAGATAAACCTACCAAGGTTTCACCTAAGCGGATCGTCATATATATATATATATATATATATATATATACCCAAGTATATAATTGGTATATACTGAATGAATTCCAATAACCAACAATTACTATTCTTAAAAGAGTGCTCAATACAAACTAGAGCAGATATAATAATTATTTATAAAAAAAATATAACATATGTATGTTATAAAATCACTACAAAAATAGCCATTTTGTTTCAACACCTTCGGTGTCTTATCAAGTGATGATGTTGAAGAAAAAATAAAATTCTTTAATTTAATGTTCAACATCATCGCTTGGTAAGACACCGAAGGTGTTGAAACAAAATGGCTATTTTTGTAGTGATTTTATAACATACTTATGTTATAATTTTTGATAAATAATAATTATATATATATATATATATATATATATATATATATATATATTCACTTGGCTCTTATTTCGTTTTCTTATTGTTTTTGTGATATCTTATGTAGTAATTGTAGTTGGAAGTTAGGTTTATAATTAAATTGAATTAATGTTTATATGACTATACGCTTGTGCATACGCAAACTCGCACATTCATGTATATCCGTAAACCCACGTGGACATATATAAACGTTGAAAGGCGTATTTATATATAGAATCATATTAGTTGATTACCTGAAGTATTATACTACTTTATAGTAATTCCTTTGATAACAGGTAGTTGTATTTTATATTATTTGGCTCTGCTGATGTGTCCATGATTCTATTGACGCATTTTCTGAATGAAACTCTACGTTTTTAGGATCCTATATTGTAAAGAAAGACCCCAAATAAAAAAAAATACTTTTCTTTATTAGATAACTTCGGGGCACCTTTCGCTGTATTGGGGAAGTTTCTCATTGGGTATCATCATATTACTTGGCGTCGACGATATGGACATATCTTCATTTTTTGTCAGGGAAGTATGTCTGTAAACTCGCCAGTTGCCAATGTAAGCTATATGTAATTTTACTTAATTAATTTAAAATTACGTTTTTATTTCGGTTCTATTTTTAATTTTATTTTATGCATTTAAATCCAGTATTAATTGTACTTTCAACTTTCATCCGATAAGGGTTATTTCGATATGTACTAAGTATTGTTGGGACCTACCTACAAATGGACTCTTCCACACTTATATAATATGGCTACCTCTGAGTAAAGGGAGTCACCAAGTGAGGGTCACCGAGTAGTAGACACCGAGTGAATGAATGAGTGAGTCAGGATACCAGTGAAAGAAAGTACTCTCCAGTCCACATTTACCTTTGTACTACGTTTCTGTGAATATACTATTTAACCTCATATCCGAGTCCGTGTTATCTTTCTATGGTTCTACACTATAACACTAAGTAAACCTTAAAAGTTATATTTAATACTATTGTCATTTCCCTAAGTAACCTCCCGTAATACAGTTGCTACATGAACATACGACCAAATCTAGACACCTAAAAGTAACATCCTTGACTCATGGGCAGTACGAGTTATTTAGTTTTGGGCGACAGTCGTCCCAGATTTAGTGTCGAGAACAAAATGACCGCGCGGAGGCTAAGGATAACACGCCAAAAAAAAAAAAAAAAAATTAAAACTCAATGTTTGTAAATAAAACCTCCGAACAGATTTGACGTCACTCTTAAAAGCAAGGGCCGTCCATCAATCTTGGGCCAAAAAATCAGTCACAACAATGAGACACCTAGTAAACAAAACCGGATTAATTCCCATATTGGATCTGCTGACTTAATGCCAATTCAATTAATAAAAATAAAACCGAACGAACTGGAATGGCGAAGAGTATAAACAATTCATGACATGTTTTTTCACTGCACTCGAAGTTCTACAAAAGAACATCACGGATTAGACATACCAAAAATGGAAAACTATGATAGAAACTAAAATAATATCTCGAACCAAGGATATTACCGATGTCCGCGAAATGAAAACGAAACTCTCAAATACAGAATTAGATCAGATAATAGTAACTATAAGGTAAAGTAAAATAACCCAAACAAAAACGAGGCAAGTGTGAAAATAGATAATATGACTGATGATGCGGTACAGACTAAAATAAATGTGATACGAAATAATGATCGCTCAAGAAATAAAACGGAAGAATCAAGCTGCGACATAAGCAATTACAATGATTCAGATTGCGTAACTGATGAAGATGAATGAAACGACATTAGAGCTGAATCCCCCGAAAACAATAACGATGAAATCACTGAAGTGAAAATTCATATCATTCAAATAATCAGCAAAGTAACACGCAGAAAAATGTCAGAATGAGACCGGCTTTCAAACATTTCTATAATGAATCCAATAAACATATTGGACAAATATATAGCGCAGCATTGCAAACATTGTTAACCACTGGAAAATCAGAGAAGTAAATAATGTCAGATAGGCAAGTGTTTTAGCAAATATTGGAAAACAATGTCAAGACAAAGAAAAGATTAATCAACATAGAAAAAATCCTGCTTGAAAGGTAAAATTAAAGTCAGTAATTTAGGGAATCACATATGAGTTATCGAGGAAAGATTAAAGTTCAAGAAATTCGAATATTTCAACACAGACAAAATGCAAAATCAAGCGGAAATACAAGATTAAAGTAGTAAATATATTTTCATCAATCAAGGAAATATTTAAACAGAAATTGTAATTAAAGGTACAGAGAACAAGACGATATAAAAAAACATTTTAGTTTCTATCAACAAAATAATATATTTTAAACGGACTGCAAGCATTTTTAGAGGAAAATTAGTAATGCATTTATAGAATTCAAACTTAAATACGACTGCCCAACGTCTTAATTTAATACATCAAAATCTTTGCCAAAGACGACAATGAGTTGAAGATTCTCCTCAATACTGTAAAATTTTACAGTAATGGCATTAGTATTGATTTCGGATTAGATAAAGTGCAAAAGTAACATTCAATATTTGACATTCATATTACAATCACCAGGAACATGGACACCGAAAATTAGTTTTATTTTTGATTGACTGAATGATTGATTAAGAGAGCAACACGGTAACAAAGTGAAACTGACTTACAGCTATACGTAGCTCAATGTACACATCAAAACACACGGGCGGATAAGGTTTTACAAAGTCCATACATCACAGACAAATGTGTGCGATAGTGTAACAGTTTTTTTTTTTTATTTAACAAAATGCAGACACACCCTAGCTAAAATTATTTTCACACCAAATGCACCATTCCGTTTCGGTTTCCATTTAACAGTGTTCAAAAGAATGTATAAATAACTCTCAATTCATACTGACTGTCACATCCATTACATTTGATAAAACAGCAACCCTATCGTCAAGAATCTATGGTTCTATTCCACTATTCTCACTCATAGATAGTTCATCACATGCCCAAGTTATTAAGTTAAGACCCTGACAAATAAATCTGTGTCATTGAACGGATCATATACTATAGACCATCTTAAGTCACCAAAAAAATACATGTATATGTTTGTACATCCAGTCAGTGAGGAATAATCGATATCAGAATCATTCCTGGTGTAGTGTGTCTATGATTATTATTATGTTCATGTCGCACATTAAACGTAATCGATGGGAATTCTGTTCCTGTCAATGGTATCAACAAAACGCGACAGAACTTAACAATCTTTTCAGAGAATCCTAGCGCTTTTGGTCCACAGGTGTCTCATTGTTTGTTCCGGTGATACATTCTCCGGCCCAAGACTGATGGACGGCCTTTGTATTCCAGATTGACGCCTTGCCTGTTAGATTTTATTTACAACCATTTAGTGTTTTGCGTTTTATCCTTAACCATCACGGGGTAATTTTGTTCACGATGCCAACTCTAGGAGGACTGTCGACTAAAACTAAATGGTTCGTACTGCCCATGAATCATCGGAGTTATTTTAGACGTCTAGATCTTCTGGTGTGTTCATGTAGCAACTCTAACAGTTTTCCGAAGGTCTACAATCTTGTTATGAATATCATTTCTTCCTAAACGCCTTTTCAGATTTCTATGTAGTTTTCGAAGCGCTCCCATTACTAATGGAATTATATCCAATATCTTCTTCAGAAGATCCTGGTATTTTCACATCTTTTCAGTTTCTTTGCCTCCCCTTTTGTATGATATAGAACAACACCGTCAATAATTTGACCCTAGCTATTCTCCTTATCTATAACAATACGGTCGGGTTTTCGTTCTTTGACAATATCATCTGTCTGAATCGAGAAATTCTTATCTTGTGACTGTCACTTTTTACTAGTACCTTTGGCTGATATTCATACATTTTATCTCTCACACTGAAAACAATCATATGGCTTACTTCCCTATGGATTCTCTACCAATCCAGTCATATCGTTATTTATACTCATGTGTTAACTTGAGATATTCAGTGAGTATGTTGTTAACTGTTTCAATATCTTTCCCTCACATCCTTCATTTACTTTTCCAAATGATTTGTGTATCTTGTCCTTAAATGCGTTCATTCTAATAGTCTACTCCTGTACTGAAAATATGAGTGACTCATTCTTCCTTTCGAAGACCATATCTTACCTAAAGCCACGTCTTAGGTCCAGCACATTATTACTTTGTCTTCTTCGATCACGATGTCTGGGTGAGTAGCTTTAACTGATCTGTCAATGTATAAAACCCATAAAATTATTACAGCACCTATCTCTAAGTAGGATCTATGTGATGTTCATACCAGGTTCTTGCAGTTTTCTTCTCGAAAAATTAGCGAATTTTCCAGTGTAGATAATGACCCACTCTATCATGCCGAGTTTTGTATTCATTGGATGCTAATGTTGTGCAACCTGATACAAGATGGCCAATTGTTTCTGGAATATTATCACAGAATCAGCATTTCGGATTAACTCCCTTCAAGTTCAATGCCTTCTAGTCAACAAAAATAAAAAAGTAAAAGCAATGTCAATCGATATTTACAGACCTCCTGATTTACTCTGTTCTCTTCCCTTTCAATACTAATGTTTCTGATCCTCATTATTCCACACCCAGTAACCCCCCTTTCTATCTTAGTGACTTTACTCTCTTGTATGGGGTGAAACTGATTTAAAAAAACAAAAAAGAACGGAATTTTTTAGTATGTATGATTGGTAATATCTAGTTAGCAAGCCTTGGTCTTGTGCAGCAAGAATGAAACCTTTGGTTTCAGCTTGTGACCCTGCACTACGTAACCACAATTATTAGTATTATTATTATTATTATTATTATTATTATTATTATTAATCTCAGGTTAAAAAATTAATATAACATGTTGGGTTCATATGAGCATCATATATTCGGACGCATAGCACACATTTAAATTTTCACTATGTTTCTAGAAGGTAGCAATTTCGGTTGAATTTATGAAGCCATTCATGGAATGCTTTAGTGATATTACCCAGAACCCCGATAATGTGGAGAGAAGAAACACGTCATTACAATTCATGATCCTCTTCAATTCCCCTTTGTCTTTTAAAATTCTAACAGATCTTGACTTTTCTTCAATTTCTGCTTCACCTTTGAAAAAAACGAGTATAAAATAATAAAAAAATCCTTCTCAAAAATTATAAAGTCTACTTCGGTGTATTCCAGTGTCTGATATATATATATATATATATATATATATATATATATATATATATATATATATATATATATATTATTATTATTATTATTTTCACTCTCTATCTCTCTTACTCTCAAATATATATATATATATATATATATATATATATATATATATATATTAATACATAGACATAAACCTACTTTTTGGTGCCACTGAAAGTTTCATGGTTTCCCAAGTCGCCAGGGACATATGACAACTAGACCGCTTGTTACAGTTGTTTTGAGGGTTTTGTTGTTGTTTTTTTTTATAAATATCGGCCCGCATGGGAGGAACGCTAATTTATACTCAGATTCAAAGCTCAAACTTAATATATTATTGGAGCGTAGATTCAAAATATAAAGTGTATTGTGAAAGATATTAGGAAAAATACCCCCCACCAAAAAAAAAAAAATGATGCAAGCTTAATTTTACCATGTTTATGTTTTTTCCGGTGTGAAAAAAAGGAATGGATTAAGCTTGAAGTTCATATGGTACATGTTTCTTCATTGAAGAAAATGAATGATGTAAGGTTAAAGTTCATACGGTACATGTTTATTCGTTGAAAAAAAAAAAGAATAATATAAGCTTATAGTTTATATGTTATATGTTTCTTCATTGAAAAAAAATGATGTAAGCTTAAAGTTCATGTGGTACATGTTTCTTCGTTAAAAAAAAGAATGATGTAAGCTTAAGGGTTCATATGGTACATGTTACTTCATTAAAAATGATGTTAGCTTAATTTTTCATATGGTATATGTATCTTCGTTAAAAATGCTTAAAGATTACATGGTACATGTTTCTTCCTTGAAAAAAAGAATGATGTAAGCTTAAAGTTCATATGGTACATGTTTCTTCATTGAAAAAAAAGAATGATATAAGCTTAAATTTCATACGGTACATGTTACTTCATTGCAAAAAAAAGAATGATGTTAGCTTAAAGTTTATATGGTACATGTTTCTTCATTGAAAAAATAATGATGTAAGCTTAAAGTTTTTATGGTAGATGTTTCTTCGTTGAAAAAAGAATGATGTAAGCTTAAAGTTTATATGGTACATGTTTCTTCATTAATAATGATGTTAGCTTAATTGTTCATATGGTACATGTTTCTTCGTTAAAAATGATATAAGCTTAACGTTTATATGGTACATGTTCCTTCGTTGAAAAAAAAAATGATATAAGCTTAAAGTTCATACGGTACATGTTACTTCATTGAAAAAAAGAATGATGTTAGCTTAAAGTTTATATGGTACATGTTTCTTCATTGAAAAACATAATGATGTAAGCTTAAAGTTTATATGGTACATGTTTCTTCATGGGAAAAAAGAATGATATAATCTTAAAGTTCATACGGTACATGTTAATTCATTGAAAAAAAAAGAATGATGTCCGCTTAATGGTTCATATGGTACATGTTTCTTCATTAAAAAAATGATGTTAGCATAATAGTTCATATGGTACATGTTTCTTTGTTGGAAACAATAATGATGTAAGCTTAAAGTTTATATGGTACATGTTTTTTCGTTCGAAATAAAGAATGATGTAAACTTAAACTTTATATGGTACATTGTCTCTTCGTTAGGAAAAAAAAGATTTAAGTGTAAGTGCAAACAATATGAATAAAAAAGTTGGGTTAGGCGCAGTGGATTGTATATTGTTTAGAAATAAGCTCTATGTTTCAAAAGGCAACATTGCATTGTATATAATGCTAACGTTTAATAATATTAGGATATAAATTTATTTAAAAATAGAGAAGGTGAAAGAGGAGAAAAAATTAAAAGTATATATAATTAAAGAAAAGTGGAAGGCCGTATAAACCGTTACGTATTAATAGACACTAAAATGGTTAAAGTCGGAGGGGGGGTATTAAATATTTAATGTAAAATATTTAATAGGCAGTTGATATTGGATATAAAGCTTTATCCAGAATCAAAATTCCTTTTTTATGATTACAAGCTATCATGAGGTGTGTTCAACTGGGTAGTGTCCTTAATATTTTTGAGTATGAATATTTTTTCCAGCAAAAATCGGTCACCACGGCCTTAAAAGGGTTTAGTTTTAGCGACGAAATTCCAATTTACTACCAGTGTGTGTTGTTATTTTTCTTTTAATTTCTCAGTAAAATTTTGAGAGTGCCTTGGCATTTGAATATTGTTTAATGGTCATTTTATGATGGTAATACCGTGTCTTCCAGTTGTTTACAATGGAACCAAAATAAAACTTAATATCGCCATTATGTTTAATGCTAGCCTTATAAATAACGCCTTTATTCATACATTTATAATTTAGTGGACAGATACTAGTTTTTCTACAATTTTACTTTTTGTCTGTATTAATACGGCTAGTGAGGTTGTTTAAATATTTGTTTAAAGTTATATTATTATGATGTGCTATATAATGTTGGAGGTTTTAGGTGCCCACTGTATCTAAACTTAATTTTGAGCAATTGTATATGGCTGAAATCTTTGTGGATTAAAGTAATGAAAAAAATACCTATATTGGTTTTGACATTTTTGTTAAATGGTGGCTTAAACAGAAAAAAAATTATGTAACATATAAAGTTTAAGCTTGCTTCATTTTTTGTTTATGCTTTGTTTTTCCAAATATCTCCCACCATGTAGTTTATATTTTGAATTTACACCCCAATAATGTATGAGTTTATATTAACTTTGAGCTTTAAATCTGAGTATAATTTAACTTTCCAACCATAAGATCCAGTATTTTTAAAAACGATTGTAATAAGAGGCTCAGTTGGCATCTGTGCCTGACGGTTTGGTAAACCATGAATCTTTAAGTTGCACTACAAACCTAGGTATATGTGTATTTATCCATATATACTTTATAGCTATGTTTAACTACACTGAGCACTGTTTTGTTTGCTCCCTAAGTTAAATTTTTATTTGCTTATCTGTGTATGCACGCTATCGCACGCATATACAGTTACTAGTATCTCGTTTACATTCTGTTGTGGTGTGCTCCCTCTTAATTGTAGACTCTTCCACTTACTATAAAATTAGTAGAAGAATAAGCCTGGAGAGGAACAATGATATAGACTGTTCTGCCGAGGCTGTGACCGTTCGTAACTCTTGTCGAACTCTCTGCCGTGGGCAGCGAGGAGCACGGACGTGGCTGTGCCGAATCGAAATCTCTCGTCCGTGGAGGTAGACAGACCCGAACACGTTTATGCTGGTTCTACGAGGATATTTTGGCCCAGCCTACGGGGTCAGATGACCCAAGTTAAACTCAGCCTTGTGCCACATTTAACATTGTGGGGTGGGCGTAATAAATATCAACAGTGATAGACCGAACGCTGGTCAACCGACGCACACTCCCAAGCCATGTAACACTCTTCTCTTGTATTGACTGTTCAATAAACTGCAACCTCTTGTTTTGTTATTTCTTAACCATATACTTATTCACAACACATTCACACTTTCAGAGCTGCGTCTTCTGTTCAAATTTTAAACGCGTTTCAATTTTCTTTTTTTCCTAATGACTCATACCATCCCCACATTTTCTGCACTTAAATACCAGTATTACTTTTGTATTTTTTTGTACAATATTAATTTTGAACTAAGAATCAGTGTCCTTCACATGTACATCTGTATATATTTTTTTAAATAAACAATAAGCTATATTTTGTGCCCAAAGATTTGGCTAACAAACGAAACTTACGTCGCACACCGAACGTATTTATTAATATATACATGTGTATGTAGGTATATGTATATTTATTAATATATACATGTGTGTATTTGTGTGTGTATATGTGTTGATTGAGAAGCTTGATTGAGAATAGGAACATAGCGTTAGAAAGAAAAAAAAAAGAGAGAAAAAAGAGTGTAAATCAGAAAGAAAAAAATTTGAAAAAAGAGAGAAAAAGAGAGAGAAAAAAGAGTGAGAAAAAAGAGTGAGAAAAAAGAGTGAGAAAAAAGAGTGAGAAAAAAGAGAAAAAAAGTGAAAAAAGAGAAAAAAGAGTGAGAAAAAGAGAGAAAAAAAGAGTGAGAAAAAGAGAAAAAGAGAGAAAAAAGACTTTGAGAAAAAAGAGAGAAAAAGAGAGAAAAAAAGAGAAAAAAGAGTTCTTGAAAAAAGAGTTCAAAAAAAAGAAAAAGAAAAAGAGAATTGAGAAAAAAGAGAGTGCTTCAAAGAGAGAGAAGCACTTTCTTTTTTCTTCCTTCGAAGGAGTTATTTTCGATGAAGTCATTTGTGTGTAGTGAGCGGTTAAATAATCTATCTTAGCTGAACGGTATGTTGAGTACAAATTCAGTCCTGAACTACATAAGTCCTTTTGAAATTAAAATCTCCTTTTTTGTTACGCTTATCTTCGCGAATTTGGTTTCATTTCATCCATATATTTAAATAAACTGTAGATTATCCTAAAATGAAATACAAATAAACGCATATAAACTTAATCTTCAGTTTTAATAATTAATTAATTTTAATATACCCCTAAGGCATTTGTAGTCGATCCAAGATTAGGATATTTGTTATACGTGATTGTGTGTCCTGATTAGAAGCCTAAACTAAAATATTAATACAAAAAAAAAAGAAAGAAATAAAACTGAAAATGCTTATTTAAAAGAATTCATGGAGAAACAAAAAAAGAAACATCTATATATCAATACACTTGTAGGCTTGGTCGAGAGACAAAAAGAGAGGGGCGTAGAATGTAGAGCAGAAAGAGAGAGAGAGATGTAGTGAGACAAAAACGTGAGTGCGACACTGAAACGGATTTGGGGGTGTCAATTTGGTTATTTGTATTGAATTAATAAATAATGTGTCATGTCCTAACGATCTGTTCAAGACGTTTCTCTATTTTTATAAGAGACTATGTCACTTTTCTAATAATTATCTGGGAATAGTCATGGGTTGAAAAGTCCAATGTGCGGCATCTAAAATACATTATTAAATCTGTATAATTTACACAGGACATGCTAGTTATTATTATTATTATTATTATTATTCAAAATGATTGACATAACTCTTCCTATATTTCTCAACAATTAAGTGAGGAGTTCGATTTCAGAAAAGAAAAAAAATTTTGACAATGTCAAACAATATTTCGCCAATATTTTCGAGTATAAAATTATAGAAATCTACAAAATATTATTGTACAAACATTACTGGTCTTCTAATGAAAAAAAAACGGATGTATTGGTAATTAAAAATTTTGACGCGTTGATTACCAGTACAACCGTTTTTTTTTTCATTACAAAGAAGCAACGTTTGTATCAAGACATTGTTTTGTAAATTTATATATTTTAATACTTGAATTTAAATATATATATATATATAACTTGAAGACAAAGATACTGTTGAAATATTATTTAACATTGACAAACGCTGTTTTTTCTTCTTTTCTATTTTTTTCTTATATCGCGCCCATCTATTATTCTTATTTTTATTTCCTTTGATTTCTGGCGTTTACGCGTTTCTTTTCGGGCCCCGCCCAGATACCTATGGTTAGAAATGGCATCATGACACTCTCCACTGAAAAAATACATAGATAAAGCCCTTCGTAAAGTGTGGGCTGTACTTAAAAAAAAAATTGTATCTCTTCGAGGCATGGATATCCATGAATCCCTTCAATTAGTCTACTTGAGTCTTTTCCAACCAATCCTAGGGCTCCATCTACAACGGGAATTGTTGATGTTCCCATGTGCCACATTTTCGAGATTTCTATTTCAAGGTCCTTGTACTTTGACAACTTTTTGAATATCTTCAAAGATACATTGCAGTCAGCAGGGACTGCCATATCAATAAGGAGGCACCGTTTTTGTTTGTGGTCTTTAATAACAATATCTGGCCGGTTGGCCTTGATTGTTCTGTCAGTGTGTATTGTGTAATCCCATAGAATTGTAACAGGTCCTATCTCCGTAACCGGGTCTGGGTGGTATTCATACCAGTTTCTTTCAGTTTTCTTCCCGTAGAAGTTGCAGATTTTCCAGTGCAGATATTGGACCACTCTGTCATGTCGGGTTTTATATTCAGTGGGTGCCAACACCGTACAACCTACAATCGTTTCTGGATATTTATCACAGAATCTGCATTTTGTGTTGACACAATATTTTAGTATATGTGCTTGATAATTCCTAGTTAACAAGCATTGGTCCTGTGCAGCAAGGTTAAAACCTTCAGTTTCTTATCTTGATAATCAATCCGATGCCATTTCAAAGACTCAGAGATCTAGATTTCTGAAGAATATGGCTGGAGGTCTCCCTTTTTCCTAAATAAAATTGTAAAGTGTCATGCCAGATTGTTGGTGGGGAAGTATGTACAATTTTTTAAGCGGAAATTAACTATAGGTTGCTCATTCCACTATTTAGTAAAGTAAACATACTGTCGATACTTTTTATAAAATTAACAACAGTAAATATTTTTTCGGAAAAAAATAATTCATTTAAAACACTTTATTTGGTTTCATATCATTTTCAAAAAAGTGTTTTACGATTAAATTGTTTTTGTTAGTAAAGCAATAATGAAGCAAAATGTTATTGAATTTCAGTATAGCAATGTAACCTGAGAGGAATTTTTCTTCCGGGGAACGCCGGGTATCCCTGCTAGTGTTGTTATATGTTTCTTTTTTTTCTTTTTAAAAACAAATATAACTTGAATTTTAGGCGAGCGAATCAGTACGTGTGTGCGTAGGGAACGTTCTCTTTGTCGTCAGCGCGGGAGCTTTTATCCTGTGGACATGAATGTGGTCTTTTGTGCGTCGCATGTCAAATTTTTTCTCACTACTCCTCATTTGTTACACACACACACACACACACACAAGACACACAAACACAAAAAACACACACACATATATACGGCGTCTTATATTTAAGGATAATTCTCTAGTAAAATAATGTTTTGTTTCGTTGAATAGCTTCTTTTTTCAATGTCTTTTTCCAGCGACTTTCTTTTTGAATTCTAATCGTGGCTCTGTCTCTTGGCAGCCCATCTGGGAGAGGGAAAACTCTGAACAACAACCGGCAACTCAAGGTATTAATCATACCAAGGAGTGAATGGCTGCTGCGTTATGAGTTTGAGAACGATGCCGACAGGCTTTCGAACAATGTCTGTAATAGACAGTTACTCAATGTGTCGGACAACTTTGGGTAAAATTTTGGACCCGTTTATCACTCGCGAGAATATAAGAGAACTGAGAAGTCAAATATGTGACGTCAAATATGAAAAGTCAAACCAAGAAGTCCAGTCTGGCTCTTCCTGTGGATAAATAGGGAGCCCGTCCCTAAGTAGGGAACCTTCCTGAGGTCGAAAATTATACCATATAAACAAACCCTTACATAAATAATGAATGTTCAGGTATCCACAACCGGAATAATGTCAATGATGGCTCAGAAAAATCTCCAACTAGATCCAAAACATTTAAAGAAAGAAATGGTACAAATGTCTCGCGCGGAGTACAAACTCGTTACGACTGTATTCTGTGAAGCGTTGCACAAACTTCAGAAAAGCATCACTCACAACCCACCATATATATATATATATATATATATATATATATATATATATATATATATAATATATTAAAGGATTTATTTTTGAATTAACAATATTTTTCCATATATATATATATATGTATGAAGAAATATAGTTTTAATGTTTGCTATATTTATGCGATAAAGTGTTCA
This sequence comes from Acanthosepion pharaonis, assembly GCA_903632075.3. Taxonomy (NCBI): domain Eukaryota; kingdom Metazoa; phylum Mollusca; class Cephalopoda; order Sepiida; family Sepiidae; genus Acanthosepion; species Acanthosepion pharaonis. The sequence goes on from CAHIKZ030001686.1 coordinate 703,520, forward strand.
ATATCAGAGATAGAGCGTATGTAAATTTAAATATAAAAGTGAACATTGAAGTCAACGCGTTCAGCATGGAACAGCCTGTCGACTTCAACGTTTATATATATATATATATATATATATATATATATATATATATATATAATCTTTTGGGTAACAATTGAGGAGTCATGACCCCATTCGCGTACACAAACAGAAAGCTACCGCGCTGACTACAAAGTTGTCCTTTTTTTCCTTCTCTGCGAAATACGATTAAAGCTAAAGAAGTGATGGAAATTAGCCACAATAGATACACAACTGAAAATAAAGCAAAGAGGAAAGAAAGAAAGAAAGAAAGAGAGAGAGAGATAGATAGAGAGAGAGAGAGAGAGGAGGAAATAGAAAGTTATATACAGAGGAGATAAATATATGTAAAAATTTGGCCGAGGTTTATATTTTATTTCAGCTTAAATTCAACTTCACATAAAGTTCCTTTTTTTTAGGTGTCTTGCATTGTATGATCGGCTGTTACTAGCGATAATGTTCTAATTTCTCAGCAAATTATACTGTCAAGAACACCCAAGGTGTGTCACAAAAGCGCGCGTACAAATGCTATGCGCGTTTGTGTGTGTGCGCGCGCATACAACACACATTTTTTTCTATAGGAATAATGGAATTTTATTTACTAACTAGCAGTAGAGCCCGGCGTTGCCCCGGGGATGTAACAGTAAGAGATAGATCAAGTATCGACCATCATAAAGACTGAAAAATAAAATTGACAAAGATTATTGTTTAAGGTTGACGGACACGCATGTCTTAATTTTTTTTTTTCTTACGAATTGGGCAAACCCAAACGCAAACAAAAACATTGTTTTCAATCGTTATGATTCTACCGATTGAATAGAATTTTATTATGAACAATTGCCTTGTAAATGGAATTTTTAAAGCATTCTGAATGTAAAAATAAAGAAAAAAGTGTGCAAGACAATAAGAAACACTACCTGCCAAAAGAAAGTGAAGTTTTGTTGAAATCGGTTGAAAAATGTAAGAAATCCGACCCCATATATAAACGAACACACACACACACACAAACAACCTGGGTTTTATAATAAGTATAACTCGATAGGAGTTGTCTACCTTTCATTCTCGCGACAGCGATGCCTCGTAATTGTGTTTCAAATTGATTTCTTGCAAAAACAATTGTGTTTTTCCAATTTTTTTTGGCGCTGTCAGAACCACCGCAAGGTAATTTTACGTAGACCTGTGAAGTTTTGTTGAAATCGGTTGAAAAATGTAGGAAATCCGATCCAATATATAAACGTACAGACACACACACGCACAAACGCAACCTGGGTTTTATAATAAGTATGATTCTACATATTTTTATCAGTTTAAAGGTTAAATTCAGTGGATACTTTTATTGAGTAGACGCTTCGTTTTCTTTATCAAAACAGTACATCTATTTTCGCCCACAGGCCTGAATATTCTCGAGTCCCCATTTGCAGGGGAAACTGTCGTCAGATCCTACGTACTTTTAACCGACTCGGCCACGAAGAACGTCGCCGAGTAAGTTAGCATAGAAAAATATTTAATTAACGGCGGTCTACATGGCCGTTTAATATTAAAAAAATCATGTACACTATAACGAAGGTTCCTCCTGTGAATGTGGACGCAAGTTTGGATCTTGGTGGAGCGCACATATTTTCTTTAGTAAGATCTCTCGAATATTCAGTCCGGGAGACGAAAATAAATATATTCTGAAAAAAATTAAATAAGACGTCTAATGTAACATATGGGTACCATCTAAAAATAGTGTTTAAGGTGATAAAAATATATATTTCCAGTTTTGGTCTCTGTCTATATTTCTGGGATGAGGTATTATGTTCACTATTTACATTATACGGACTATTGTCCCTATCTTTGTTGCCATACTTATCACAATGTTTCGGCCGTTGTACGCTCCGGCCTTCTTCAGGTGTTTGGAAAGTCGAACTGAACCCTTTATTTCACTCGCTGAGGATGCAGCTGCTATGTTTCATGGATGCCAGTTATCTCCTGTTAATTCATCTCTGCAAGTTCTTCACTGATTAACCAGGTATTAAACTCACAACTTTTTGGGTCCTCTCACTGGATCCAACCAACGCCTTTATACACTGTGCCATGTGTTCTTAAGGACATCTGTGCTTGAATTTCTGGGACTTATAAAATTACTGTCTTCAGCTCCATTTTTAACAGTGCTCATATTGCAATTTTTGCTGTTATCATTGCATTTGTTTTTTTGTTTGTTTTTTTTTGGGGTTTTTTTTTTTTTACCAGAGCTCAAATTTTTGGTTGTTGTTATTGCTTTTCTCTGGTACTCGTTATTACTGGTTCCCATATTGTATTCATTTATGTGCTTGGTCGGCTCAGGAGAATTTTTGTGGCCAAACATATGTGCTGATTCCTTAAGTTTTCCAATGTTGTTCTTTGTCTATGATTTCAACCTGATCCCATATCTTTGTATGTTTTTATTTTTGCTTGTAAATATTTTCTAAAATCAGACCGAACATATATTTATGGAAATATTCTAGAATCTATTGTTTCTGAAAACAACGGAAAATATATTTTCTGGTTTATTTTGAAAATTACTGGCAGTAATATTTTTAAGCAATTGATACATCAAAACATTTAGCGTCCTGTTTATTTCTCAGATTCAGTAATAAATGTTTGAGCAGCGGGAAAATCACCAGAGCCGAAATAGCACCGTGGATATTACCCTGACTTTGGGAATAAAGACTGTCGTTTATTCTACTGAGTAAAAAACATCTTTATATACTTACCTAACGCTAAACAACGTTGTTCACAACTGCAACGTGTATCAAGTGAAGAAAGCCGATCGTACAACGGCCGAAACGTCTTGAATATAGCAATAGTTTACAATGCCTCATCTAAGAAATATATACAAATATAATAGACCACGTATCTATATATATAATATGCAACATATATTTTATGTGTGTGCATAACAACTGAGGAGCATTGTGCAAAATTTTGCCTTGAGAAGCACAGAAGTCCACACCCCATTCACGTTCACATGCATAAAGCTACCACGCTAACAAACTACAAAGAGACTACCCCAAAAGACGGGTCACAGTTCACAGTAAGAACTAAATGATAACTACTATATTTTTCATGTGTAATACTCCTCTTCTTCCTAAGACTCTGAAATTACAGATTGAATCTACGGACAGTCAAGGATTACTCAGTAATTACAAAGTTTGCAACAGAAGATCGCGAACATGCTTTGAGGTATCAGCAAAAAAAAAAAAAAATAAATATGTAGCATTTATGACGAACAGATACGGATACACTTCTGGGAAATTTAGAAATTGTATACTGTTCAAATATTAGCTTTAACAAAAAAAAAAAAATAAATTACAAAATTGTACTTGGATTAAACAAAAATTAATTACAATATAATATATATTATTTATAATACATTCCTGCTTCCCGTCAAAATGGTCGGCACGGATACACTCGTGTTTAAATAATACATTATATATTTATAATTATGAAAAAAAAAAGAAAAAGAGAATTTCATTTTTATTATTTATTTATTATTGCATGTTTGAACCAGATACTTGATGACTATAGACGGAGAGGCATTAATAGAAATATCTCCAAATATCCAGCATTTTTCTTCTCCCGCATTCTATGGTCAGGAGAGTCTCACCTCTCCCGAAATTTGAATCGATCTTTTTTTACAAAATTCTACGTGCACCAAAATTAGGTGCAATCTTCATGTTATATGATCCATATTCACAAGCAAGCAACTTCAAGGAATTCTTTTAAAGTTTTGCATATTTTTTTTTCTTTTTCTGTCATTCGTTTGCTGCAATTCCTAATCGTCGTTACATTCAGGATGTGGCAGATACACGTTTCCTATTTTTTCGATTAACGCATCTAGTTTTAGATGATAGCTTTTATGGTTTGTGCTGATATAATTTCCTCATACGGTCAAAATAATTTCGCTTGTCCATTCCCCACGGTATAGCTTTCAATACATTGTTATTATTTTTTTTATTCTTTTTTCATAGAGTCGATATTTGCTGTTTCTTTTTTTTTCTATTTGTCTTTTTATGTACATTTGACATGTATTTGTGATGTTGATCGTGTGGAACCTTCGCTCGTTCTGAATCCCTGCTACCAAATATTGTAATTAGGGATGGAAATGATTCCATCGGGGCTGTTTTGTAGTTTATTTAAAAAAAAAAAAAAAAATGCGAAACAAACACTTATCAGTTGAAATGTAATAGAAATCTGCAGTAGCTAAAATTTTCCGAATACTTTTTGCTTAGTAGATGTATGTGTGTGTGCATCTATATAATTATTGCCCGGATTTATTACGTTATATAATTGTTCCTAACATTTCGTGAAAATATTGACTTCTATCATACGATCTGACATAGTATAATAATAATAATAACATTAATAATAATAATAATAATTTTAATTATTATTATTATTATTATTATTATTATTATTATTTCCCAACATGAATTCTCAAAACTGCGACAATTAAAGCAGGCTAAGAAGCATATATGTTACTAGCTAATTATCTGGCAAATCTCCCTCTGCTTGAAATTAATGAATAGTCTACATGATATAAATGCAATTATACTGATTCTCTGAGTATATCAATGGGTCCATAGGTACTCGGATTATATTTAGTTCAGTATGCAAGATGTCTGTTGGAAGAGTCGATCAATATTGATTGAAAAGTCGTGCTACAACTTCGAGAGTTTCGACAGTAAAACGAAAATCGTGATCTATTAGCATATTAATTGGAGTTTGCGTCTGCGCATGCGACACAGAACGATTACCTACCTGATGGACTATATGATTTCAGTAAAGCTAATGTATTTTCGTTTGCATTTTTTTTCCGTGGAAGCAACTGTGAATATTCTACAGAGATCACAGGGCTATATATATGCGTTTTGTAGAAAACACATATATAAGGTACAGAGAACCATATCTTGGGATGACGATGAATTAGTTTGAATCATATTTATCAAGTATATACGTCTACGAAAATCCAAAACAAACAATTTATTTACTTATCTTAGACAGGCAAAAAGACACGTTTGTTAAGCAAAAATGAAAATCGAATTCATTAGTAAGGAGGGTTATACTAATTAATCATTAAGTATCGACAATATGTCGTATTTAATAAGCTGAGGTAAGTACTGCACAGAACTTTATGTTTACAATATACAGTAGAGGACGAATATATTATATATTAGTCTGCAAGGCTATCTTTCTACTTATTAATCAAGATAAATTATTGTCCTTTTCAGATGTACAACTTATTTAAGACATTCGTGAATATACATTGTTTCAATTTGTTTTTGTTTTTTTATTCATTTCCAAACACAAGTACAAAAAACCCTTCCATTGTCATTTCATTTGACTGTTTATTTTTTACGTTAATTTTGATTTTAAAGTTATTCATTCCTTTTATACAGGAATAAATTGTGGCTGCCGACACTTGAGTTTGAACATAGATCACCAGTGAGCAAACACGGGCGATCCCATTATTGAATTCAGTAGACTACGTTAACATAAAGAAGATGGATATATGGGAAATCGCTTGACATCTACAAGATTCCTAATCTATCGTCTATTACTATTCCGATGACCATTTCTATTCTATTCTCTATTATTATACAGACAGCTATTCTCTATATTTCTCTATACTGATTACTATTCGAGCGAGTATTATCGAGCAAGTACTATTAGTACGAGATTATTCGAACGCGTCTGACACCATTACAGTTCAACGGCGTACTATAGTTGTATCTGCGATTACAAAGTAACTACTACAACAAGCTTCACAAAAGTGTCAAATGAATGTTCTTTGACATTATAAAATATTCTATAATCTACATCAAACAGTCATTCCATGATTTTGATAACTTTTCCATTGCTTCGAATTTAAAATGATGGACACAGTTATATGTAGGGAGTACCTGACGACTAAAGATCGACATTCCTATTTTATCCTCTATTACTATACTGATCGTTATTTTTATTTTATCCTCTATTAATATTCAGCTCACTCTACGGGGGTTAATATTCGAGCGAGTATTATCGGGCAGGTACTATTAGTGCGAGTGTTATTCAAAGGCGTCTGACTCCAGTATTGTTTAACGGCGTTACGATAGTTGTATCTGCGATTACAAAGTCTCTACTACAACGAACATTACGAAAGTGACAACCAGTATTCGTTGACATTGCAAAAGTATAAAACGAGTGTTCGTTGACATCACAATGATTCAAATGTAAATTATTTCTTCATTTGTACACATTACAGAAATTTAAAATAACGTGTTATACTCCGATACAGCAAAGAATTTGACAGTAGACCTCTTTTTTTAATAAATTTACATGTTATTCTTCCCTGATGTTGTTTTCGACTGATGTTACGTAAAATAACCTCCAGTTCAGCGGGATTCAAATTTTTGAAGCATGAGATCAGAATTTCTTTTTAATCTTTACAAACATTTCGCGATACATTCCTGCACCTAAGTAACAGAGAAAAGCAAATATATCTTTGGACGTTACATTTGAACTGCTGTTCAAACGGATTATCACACATACTAGCGTTTAACGAGAATGATCGGAGAAAGGAAAACAAATACAGTGATAGGCAGTTTTATCGGCGGATATCACTTGGTGATGAAAGAGGTAAAAGGATATTTGCCTTTTTCCTCCAAGCTGATAAAAAAAAGCAAGAAATGAACAAATAAACGTTTTTAAACTGAAGTCTTCAGATAATATCTGAACATACAACACGTCGAAGCTTGAAGCATATCGTCTGCCACGACAATCGAATAAGAAAAAGTAAAGTTGCAGTTCGCTAAATATCACAAAACAGGAAGTGAAGATTGGAAATACAATTATTTGTCTAAAGTGTGTTCCTTTCTGCTGCCACATTGCAAGGTCTGGGCCAGAATTTGGGGTAAAAAACATGAAATAGGGCCACATCCTTATAAGTATTATCGGTTTAGGCAGTAATTAGATTGTGTAATCCCATAAGAATATATTGTTGGCATCTATTGGCATCGATTGGGATTTTTAATCGTTTAATTACCGCAAGTTACATACGTATCATAGTTGACAAAGTGACACAATTTAGATATTGCAATGTGTGTGTATTTAAGCAGCATTTTTTCATTGATGCATGCTTCATTAAATAATATAGAGAAGTTTTGTCTATTTTATGTAAATTCTTTTCATATCGTCTGTTAAGCTTAATAACATTATCATTGAAAGACGAAAGAAAATCAGCATATTGATACATATTTTTCAATCCTATCTAAGCTTTCGGCTTACGTAAGCCAACATCAAAGATGACAATTGCATTACAAGATATTATACAACACACAGACATAACAATAATCTGTTTTTGTTTAATGAAAGATTTCCAACCAACGAAAAACTCGTGCATACGAGATGCTGAAATCGAAAATCGCACTGCGGCTCATGTACATATTTGTGTGAAGATATTCTGAATATAAATTAATATGTTCTATACTTGTATCCTCTTATCTCTCTCTCTCTCTCTCTCTCTCTCTCTCTATATATATATATATATATATATATATATATATATAGTACACAATTAAATCACAAATTACCTCGTATATTGAATAGTTTATTTTATTTTTAAAATTAACAAAAGGATCCTTTCGTTTCCTCATAATTTGAAATTAACACTTCTTTCTTCATATAACCCCAATTTAATGTCATAAATTAATATCCAGGTTTAATTTTAAGACCAATAACTCCCCCCCTAACCAGTCTCTCGCGCCTTTCGTATTTAAATGGATTACAACATGAACTCAGTTTGAATAACACTAACGATATTTTCGTCGGTTGAAATAGGTCTATTCCCCATATGAGGTAATTTTGGATTCCATTGTTTATTAATTATGTGGTTTGTAATGATAAATACACAAAGCACTTTTTGTGTATCAGTTTGTAATATTATATATTACGAGGATCCAATTGTTTTATATGTCTACTGATTTATTAAGTTAAGTATATATATATATATATATATATATATATATATATATATATATATATAAACATTACTTAAATATGCTCGAGCCAAAACACACAACATATGGCCTGAACATTGCGCTTAAGCATGAAACAGACTGTCGCCGCTGGCTGTTGTACTCAATGTCCAATTTTATATTTAAATACTCTCTATCCGTGATATTGAGCATTTTAACCCTAAATATATAGGACAATTTAAAACTATAATTTTATCATGTCAAGGTTTTATTTAATTTTTCTTATTACGCTGCTGGTCTGAGTACAGTAAAAAAAATTCGAAGAAGTTGCACTTGTGGAGCAGATAATATTAAAATATTGGAGTATTTACTGGTTACACAACCCGGTTTCTTTTTTGAACCATGAGTTTTATTCAGGTGGCATTGCCAAGTTATATATATTTAAACGCTCCATTTCGCCGTTTATATACCTGACATCATAACAGGAAGTTACACACAAGGGGAGGAGTATGCAAACCACAATGAAAAAAAAAATGATTTATTGTTGGAAGCACTCTCATCCGGGTTCGTACAGGTCTAAAATATAGTTATTTACATGTCAGCATCCAGAACTGTAAATAAATATATTTTGGGCCTGCACAAACCTGGATGAGAGTGCATTCAACAATAAATCATTATTTCATTTTAGCTTTTTACACACACACACACACACACACACACATATATATATATATATATATATATATATATATATATATATATATATATATATATATATATATATATATGTCGAAGGGCTCAGATACCCCAAAAAGAATTCAACAGATATTATAAGAAAGTACCACACTTGTATATCGAAAGCCTCAACAAAATGTAAAAAGCCATCAAAACCAGGCTGGGTATAAGTGATAAGTTCCATATAAATAATTTATTTAGCAGCCTCTCGTTCCATCTAATAAACCAAACTAAAACTCAATTGCATATTGTAATCCAGAGAATGTTAAAAAAGATGTACAAATTATTAGGAATACATATACAAACAACGCAATCGGAAGGAAAAATGAATGCATCTCCTCGTTTCATGGTATTAAAAATAAATATAAGTGTGAATTTATTAAATACGATATCAAAGATTTGTACTCCTCCATATCGGTGAAGGACCTACTTGAAGAATTGGATTACGCCAAGGTCTTTATTAGTATTGCACCAGAGTAGATTCAGATAATCTTGAATTGTCGTAATTCTGTCTTCGTTCATAATGGCGAAGCATGGATTAAGAAATCAAGCAATGGTGCCTTCGATATCCCATAAGTGTCGTTCGATGGAACCGAGGTTTCGGAGTTGATGGACATTTTTATACTGAATAAATTTAACAAAATTGTTCATGTTGACAGCCACGGGCTCTATGGAGATGGCACCTAGCAATAGAAAAGAAAAAGAGATAATAATAGAAATGCTTTCAGGCTCTTCCAGGATCTGGATTTTGCTATCACTGTCAATATAAAGTCGCACAACATTTGGAGTTCGACCTTTGAGCCGGAACAGGCTCACCATGTAAGAAACTGAACTCTATCGAAATATCTGAAATCGAAATCAAATAACTCAGCAAGTATAATCAAGCATATTCCGAAATGAATTTGGGTGCAGACTTTTGAGAAATTCCTCATCTAGGGAAATATCTGAAGAAAAGAAAAAAATATGAAACGGCATTGAGAGAGGAGAGGACAAAACCATATTAACCTTGAAACACCAAATGAATCATCAATTGAGGAACAGAAATAGAAGAAGAAATATAATTTGGTTTGACCCTACTTTTAATTTAAAAGTAAAAACTAATATAGGGAAGATATCTTTAACCCGTTTGCAAAGCACTTCCTAAAGTCATCGGAATTGCAAATAATCTTCAATAGAAGCACGGTAAAATTGAACTATAGCAGTTCTCGAAATTTAGAAAATATCACAAAAAACAATATACAAAGAATAGCAAGACTAACGCACATAGCTGTAACGCCAATAATGATACTTGTAATTGCATGTATAATGGCAATTGTCCGATAGACAGTGCTTGTAATACGGACGGAGTTATCTGTAATGCAGAAGTGGAAGATGACAGCGGACATGCGCAGAAGGTAAATTTAAGCAATGATAATACAACTATAAATCTTCCTTTGGATAATTTAAATTAATCCAGGATTAAAATTTTCAAGTTGTAGAAAAATATAGAATTTTTACATCATTCGAAAGAGAAATAATTTTTGCCTAAAGCGTTCACAACAAAACTAATTTGCATTGTTTTAGAAACATATTCTGAAAATGAATAAATTAGAAATAGAAAATGGAGAAAATTAGAAATACATTCTGAAATTAATAAAAATTTCAGCATTGGTCTTAAAATTATTTTCGCCGGTGTAAGCGTTAAATATTTTCCTAATTTTTAAAATCATGCGCTCCAGACGTTCACTGTTTTCATTGGTGTACTGAGCACTCTTTTACATATCCTTTAGTTTTGAACAGTAATTTTATTATACTTGTGTACACACAGAGACACATACACAGACAAATACACACACACACACACACACACATATATATATATATATATATGTATATGCAATTTATATATATATTATCTATATATTATATATGCGCGGTATTTATTGGAAAGCACTCGCATCAAACTTACATCATACTCACATCAATGCAATTATATATATATATATATATATATAAAGATATATGGTCTATATTTATGGGATAAATTGCTCCATATCAGAGATAGAGCGTGTGTAAATATAAAAGTGAACGACAGTGTTGACTTGTATGTTAAATTTTATATATATATATATATATATGTGTGTGTGTGTGTGTGTGTGTGTGTGTGTGTGTGTGTGTAAATAACGTGCCCTCTATCGTTCCTCTTCGAAAAAAAACATCATAACTCTCGGTGAAACTACCGTTAACTCGAGAACAGCCTCCTCAGATTTCCTGGCTACCTTCCCCTAATTAGAAAGAACCCCAAAGCTCACATTCTTGGCCTGGGAGTTTATGTCCACGAACATACCACGTTGTCTAGGGAACTCACACAGGAATCTTCAGACTATTCGTATATGTGTCTCCGTCTCTCTTTTCGTAATTCAGTTGCATAATTCCTTTCATAAGTGTTGATTGTATAGCAGAGTGCCATGTCTGATTCTAACAGATGTCTCTTTGTCTCTGCTCGTAATGAATTCAAGCTCGTGCTCAATGAAGCTAAGTTACTGTTTGCTGCTAGAATGAAACATCTTATAGCATCTCGTATGTTTGGTTTTAGAGATTATTGGCAACTCTGCAAGAGTGTGCTGAACAACAGCCTATCCTCAATCCCTCCACTATTCAAGCAATTCTAAGTTCTTACATCTACAGCAGATATGGCTGAATGTTTTGCTCGGAAATTCTCATCCAACTCATTTCTTGATTCATCCTGTATGCTCACACCAGACTTCCTCCACCTAGATCTCTACTGAGTGATATGTGTGACACTATTTGGCTTGCTAGAAAGAAAGAAGACAAAAGATAAAAGGCGAGAATTAAATTTAGGTGATAAGAAGCCATCACGAACAGGACACTAAGCGATGTTATTTTTCTAACAAAGAAAAGTAAACTTTTTATTTCCATTAAGATATTTTATTCTCATTGTCGAGAAAGTAAGGTTGCGGATATATCAATCTGATTTAATTTGATTTTGTGACGACTGGACCTCCGAATAAGATATAAGATAATCTGCCCATGGCAATGGTGAAAATTTTCAGGTTGGTCAAATGACCTGCGAGACAGAATTCTAAAGAGATAAAATTAATTAGGTCATGCACTGACCGAAAAAACAAAAATGTCCATTTGGACCACACAGAGTTAAAAAAAACAAAAGATTAAACCATTAGTTATCTGCGGAAGGGTCGTTTGGAAAAAGCATCTGTTTATTGTCGGGACTGGCTATGATAGCAAAATTATTTTATCGGAACAGAATAATTAACAGAATGCAAATACGTCCAATTGACCACCCACTTGTTTTTGGCGAAGGTCCCGATTGATAAAGTCCAGATGACATTTGGTTAAGATAAAGAGTCTAACCAGGGTTCGTTGTCGGGCAGAAGAAAGAAAAGAAAGAAAAAAAAAAGAAAAAAAAAAAAGGAAGATAATTTTTTTTTCTTTGAGCAAGATTTTTTAAACCGAGGCTAGTCTGGCCACACCCACACTGCTGAGCGCCCATTGGCTGAATGGTGGCGTGAGCGTTAGGCGAAGGTAATCATGTGATGAAGAAGGGGAGGCCTGTTGACGCCCCCTGAAGGGATAGGTGTGAGATGCCACTGTGAGAGAGAGGGAAACCTGTTGACACCCTCTGAGGGCATGGTGAGATACCAATATGAGAACAGAAGAAGGTGGGGGAGGACTTAAAAAGACTTCAAAAATGGAAAATAATAAATTTTCCTGACCGAAAACAAAAAAAAGTGGATTGTGGATTTAGAATTATCAAGGAACCTCAAACCCCGACAAGCCCACCCCGGTTTTGGTCGGCGTCCATATAAGCAGAGTCGCAGCGAGTGAAAAAGCAGTTGAGTTCGCAGTTCCAGTTCAGTTGGAGACAGAGAGGCAGTTGCAGTTTGCAGTTGAGCTGTGAGCTCTGAAGACCCGCCTCGCAGGAAGCTGACTTGAAAGATTCCACGCAATTCCGACCTCAACTTCTAACCAAGAACAATTTATTTTTGAAGAACGACTTAGACTCACACCACCAAAACAAGTTTTACGAATATCGCCTGAAGATACACCAAGAACCAGTTTCTTAAAGAACAAACAACTTAAGATGTTAAGACTCGCCTAACAAACACAAAGTGTCACGAATCCATATAGCGGGTTGGGAAGAAGATGCAGTCCTGTATTCAGCAACCAGATATAAAATATTGTTATCCTTTTTTAACACATTTGAACTTTTCGAGTTATTATTTTCTTTTCTTTTACATATACTTGTGCGATATCACTCTTGTTCGGAATCGACTTGCATTACAGCCCGGTGACTGATTGATTTCGTCTACCTAAGATCAAATCACAACGTGGGTAGGTTAGACTAGAAATCAAAACAGTTACTTCGGTAACCAGACGTTGTAGGCGAGCTGGGAACGACAAGGCTGATACCGAATCTAACCAGATTCCCATCCGAATCAGCAAAAGGTTAGAACGTCACATTTGGTGCCGCGACCAATACCAAGTCACATTGGTCGTCACGGGACAGGATAGGACGGCGACGGCGCGGAGACAGACAGGGTGACGTCACAATTGGGCCGCGCGACACTGCGGACGCGTAGCCAATATATGATCAATTTTGGATAAGATGAATTTTCACAATTTTTTCGTTATAAATTTTCAAATGTATTTTTTCGAAATATGATACGTTTAAAAAAATATATTCTCCCATGTAAAGAAAAAAATTTCGAAAGAAATAAAAAAATATGGAACCTTAATTGATTTATATTTTCATTCTTTTCTTTGAATTTATTCAGTTCATATTCCTATAAAAATATTTCACTTTTATATCATGTCTTTAAATAAATTTATTTAAATAAAAAAACCAAAAAATACAAAATGTTTTTTATTATTTTTTATTATCTACATCAAAATCAAAGAAAACATAATATTTTCTGAAAAATGTATTTATTAGAAACGATATACATAAAAAAAATCATTATTTATTTAATAGGCATTAAAAAGAAAATTTGAAAAACTTCAAAATCTTATCAAAAATTGAAAATTAATATATGATTTGGAAAATAATTCGCTTAAAAATAATTTTCGAGAATAAACTTTATTTTTCTTAAAATATATCTGAATAAAAAGATGAAAAATTTGATATATTTATAGGGATATATATAAGTAGTTTCAGATTGACCTTTGAAAATGTGTGAAATATATATATATGCATTCAAAAATCCGTTGATAAGTAAAAGAAAAATTTTAAATGAAAAGAAAAAAAAAAATATTTAAAAGAGAAATAATGAATAAATAAAGGATTTAAATTTGTTTACAAAATAATTGAAGGATATATTTAAATATTTATGATTATGTAATTAATTTTGAAAACAATTAAAATGCGTTCAGAGTGACAAAAAAGTATGACATATTTTAAATCAACAACATGATCGCAATAATTTATTTTTTGAATAAAAATTTTGTAATGCATGAATATTTCAGAAAAATAAATTTTTTTTAATAAACAAATAATGAAAAAATTTGTTTGAACAAACAAATTTATATATATTTTAAAATTAATTTGAATATTTCAAAAAATTTTAAATGATAAAAATGGTTTGAAAATGGTTAAAACTTAGAAAAATTTTTTTTTATATTGTGTTTTTAAAAATATTTTAGAAAAAGTTATTGATAAGTATTTATGCGGATATATATAATAATTTTTTTTAAAATAAAATAGAATTTAAGCAAAATGTATTTTTTTTTGTTTTCCAACAACTCTTTATACTATTGGTTTAGATTCTCAATTTAAAAAATACATAGATTTCATTTATTTTCTCATTTTAAAAGAATTCAAAACGATAAAAGAATTTCTGTCTTTTGATTTTGAAGTTTTGTCCAACACAATTTTATAAACCAAAATTTGAGATAAAACCACTTTAAAAGCAATTTTCATTTATATCGTGAGTGGGATTCATGTTAATCATCAATTGAAATAGTAAATCGTGAATTGGGGTTATATCATATATATATATACAAAAATAGCATTTTAAAAAATAAAATTTTCCATGACCTCACATTTTTCCAAACAATTTCAAAAAAAAAAAATTTTTTAAATGGAAGCAAAAGCCTATTGAAAAAAAATTAAAGATAAAAAGAATTTGGAGGAAAAAAGAATTCCAGAAAAATTTTTTGAAGAAAAAACAAAATATTACCATGATGAAATTTTAAAAAAAAAAGAACCCGTTAACAATTAGAAAAGTATTTAAACAAAATAAACCAAATAAAACAAAAAAGAAATAAAATAGATATTCAGGAGTTTTAGAAATCTATATATAAAAATTAAAAATTAAAACATAAAAAGGAATAAAATGATTAAACAAAAAAACGATTTAAATCTAAAAAGAATTATCCATATAAAAATAAAGAAATCCTAAATGTATTTGTATATAATTAAATATCATATTGATTTCATTGAAATTAATTTAAAATTTAAACTGTTTAAATTTTAAAAATAAAACAATATATTGATATTCGAAATAGATAAATAAAAATATGTATTAAAAAATTAATTTTGTGAATTAATAAAAAAGAAGCAAAAAAAATAAATAAAAAATTAAAAAAATTATTTATTTATAATATATTTTTTTTTTAAAATTTAATCATTTTTTTATGTTAAAAGTTTTAAAAATTTTTTAAAGATTAAAAATTTTTAAAAAAAAAAAAAAAAATTTCATATAAATATTTCCCAAAAAATGATTAAAAAATCAAATTTCAGTTAAATTTATTTATTTTTTTATATAAAAAATTTGAAAATGTAAATAAATTATTTTTTTTTTATAAATCAAAAAGTTTGTATAAAATAAAATAAAAAATGATTTCTTTTTAAAATATTTGTATTTATTTTTGGTTTTTTTTTTGTTTTTTAAGCAAAATTTATCAAAAGATAAAAACTTCAAAAAAAATAGTTGAATAAATAGAATATAGAAAGCCATTTCACCAAAAACACATAATTAATTTTTTAAAAAATATCAAAATTAAAGACAAAACCTTCAAGAGAAAATATCTCCAAAATTTATTTTTTTTTTGTTAAATAAAAAACATGGAAATTTTAACTAAAGTAAAAATATTTTATATATATATCAAGAAAAATTTGTTAAAATTCTTAAAAAAAAATACAAAGAAAGACAATTTGAATAGAAAATTTGTAAAATAGGAAAATATTTTGTGGTAAAATATGGATTTTATTCAATTGAAAAATAAATTTGACTTTTCTTACAAAAAATAAAATGATACACATAATATATCTTTTTATTAAAAAAAAAGAAAAAATATATATTGAACAAAAAATATTTATTATAAATAGATATATTTGTGAAAAAGAAAATGAACGGACATAAAATGTTTAATTTATTTTTTGCCATTAGATAACAATTAAAGAGTATTAAAATCATCTGAAAAAAATAAATATAAATTTTTTTTTTTTGAAATTTTAGAATTTGAAAAAATTTTTAAATTTATTACGAATGAATGAAAGAGAAAATATTATACGAAAAATAGCGACAAATTGTATCATATGTCAAAAAAAAGATTTATATATATATAAAAAAAAGGTTTTCGTATATTAATGTGTCAGAATGTATGAATATGTTTTGATTATTATATTGTTTTATTGTAAACAGATAGACGTATATATATATATATATATATAAAGTTATATATATATATATAAGCTGTTTAAATCATATTGAAAAAAAATTAAAATTTATAAAAAAAAACATCACTAAGATAAAATAAAATTAAAATGTTGAAAAATTTTTTTATAAATGATTATATGAATAAAAATATGAAAAATAATGATTTTTATAAAGTTGAATTCAAATAAGCATTTAAAATATATTAATTTAATGGAAATAAAAAATGGATAATAAAAAAAATGAAAATAGTTATTTGTCTTTTTAAAATGAAACTAGATATTTTAAATTTCTTCATGGGGTTAAATTATTTTACTGTTGAAGTCTAAATTTATTTGGAATTTATAAATTTTTTTCTGATATTTAAAATTTTTTTGTAAAGAAAAAAGAAATTTATTGTAAATTGGATTTGTAAAAATTGAAAAAAGAAATGTTTGGAATGTCGAATTATGAAAATTTTAAACGGGAGATGATTTATTTATATATCCAAATAATGATGTTTAAAAATATAAATTCTAACAATTTTGTTGCCATATCATTCAAAACGTTTCCAATTTTTTAAAATTGGAACAAAAATTTCTATTTTTTTAAAATGTCGAAAACCCTTTATTTTGCTCAGATGGTTTTTTTAATGGATGTTTCTTTGCTTTTTGATTTAATTGCAATAACAACAGAATATAACATTTTATGTGCCAAAATATTTTTAAATATTTCATATTTTTCCATATTAAAAATTTTTCTTCAAAGAATAGAATTTTTATAATATATTAAAAGCATTATTATATCATTCAGTTTATATATTGATTAAACAATATAATGCCAAAATAATGGAGTCTTTCCACATTTTACATTAATAAATTTAGTTTTTACTTACGTTTAGGGCCGTTGTATTTTATAGCATATTTTAGGTGGTTGGAATATATATATTTTGAAATATTTATATTTGAAATAGACATGTGTAAGTTCCATGCCATGTTTTAATGGAAGAATTATATATATCTGTAATACGTCAATTTGAATATCAAAACCGGATAAAAAAATTTTTCAAAAGTAAAATCTTTCAACGCCTTTATCCACTCTGCCATTTAAACTTGAGGATAAGGAAAATAAATTATGAAAAAATTTTTTAATGGAACATGAAAATAAACGATCGACTGCCTAATTTGTGTTTTGTAAATTTCATTTAAAACAAATTTAAAATAAAATTGAAAATTAATTGACATTTTAAAAAAAATTTTCAAAATGGCAGTGATACAAACTCCATGATATAAACAAATTGATTTTTCACAAACAATGTTGTATAAATTCTTTGATGACAATCAACTTCAAATAACACACTAAAATATACATTAATTATAAGCAATTAAAATGAAAAATTGAATCACAAAAAATTTTAATAAATTTTATATTAGAAAATATATATATATTTATATATTTGGACAGTTTTTTTCACTTTTTGTATTTTCAACAAAATTATATTGAGGAATATATGAAAATTTAAATAAAAATATAAAAATAATTTTATATTATAAAAAAAAAAAATTAATTATTGTTATTTAAAAGCATCATAACAAGTTATTTATTAAAATATTATATCAATATTATAAATATCTGATATACTAATTATATTCATTTGCATTCAATTTATTTCAAAAGATATAAATTTCTTGCGATATTTTTTAATATATATTGACATATATATATAATATAATATAACTATCATCATTATAATATATATATATGGTTAAATATAATATATATATTTATATATATATATATATATATATATAATTATTGACAGCAAAAATATAATCTAATGAAATAAAAGAAATTTTTAATCCTGAAGAAATGATCCTCATAATTCTTTATATTTTATAAATGCAAATGATTCATTTAAATCATCTTGGGTTTGATTTTATTTTATTTAAAGCTTCATTCAGAATGTTTTTACAATTAGTTTTCTGAAGGCAAAAGGATGAATATTCATACTATATTATATTTATAAAAATCTTTAAAAAACTATCTTTTTAGGCAACAGGATAGAAAATGAAAATTTTTTTTTTTTTACGCCTATTATATGTTTTATTCAAACTGATAATAAATGGTGGCCACAACATTTCATAAATTAATCATGGCATAGTGAACCTGTGAGGTCTGGTCATATCCAAGATTTTGACATTTTTTTTATTTAATTAAATAATGAATAAATAAAATTTTTTAAATATAAATTAATTTTCCATTTTCAAAATCATAAAAGACATAGAAAGCAAAATCTTTTGAAATAAAATTTATTTTAGAATTTTCAAATATTAAAAGGGTCAATTCATATAATTCTTCATTCGTTTCATATCTACAACCCATCCCTGAGCCGATAGGAACATTTGAATATAATTACATATATTTGTATATTTATATTTGCTAAATATATATATAAAATATATATATATCTTATATATATATATAGTTTATTTATCAAATTCTGGAGTTTAGAAGTTTTAAAGAATGGATGTTTATTTTGTTGAATTCGTTTAAGGAATTTCCTTTTTCATTTTTCAGCCACTTTTATTTATATTTACATCGATATTTTTATTTTTATATATTTTATATTTTTAGTTTGAAATATATAAATATATTTCAATATATATATATAAAATATAAATATATATATATATATATTCCAAAAGTATATTTTTATCTCATTTAAAGATTTTATTTTTAATATAAACAAAACAAAACAGTCAGTCTTTCTTTTCCAAAATGCTATTCTTAGAAGAATTTCATAAATTGATGGAGATGTAAATTTATTAAAAACTGGAATTAAGACGAGAGAAAATACCGATTTTATTTAAAATTTGGTAATTTTAACGGATTTTAAAACCTGAACTAAATTCCAGATGATCTAAAATAAAATATAAAAATTTCAACATTTTCCCAAAATAAAATATCGAGGATCTCAATGAGTTTCACAATGATATCTTGCCTTAAAATCTTGTAGCATGCTTTTTACAGGATAAATATTGATAATATTAATAAACAAATACAAAGAAAATTACGATATAAAAATTTATAAAAATAAATATATTAGGTATACTGAACGGCCGAAACTGAAAAATTGAAATAAATTTATTTTTTAACAATTTTTCTTAAACATATGTAATAAAGGATTTTAAATACATACAGAAATAAACATTTCATAGGGAGAATGAACATACATACTTTGTTTCAAAATAACTCTATTTTTTTTTAAAAGTGCTTTGTTTCAATATAACATATTTTTAAACTAACTTTTCCTTAAATATATGAATATTAAAAAAAATAATAATAGAATTTGGAATTTATTTTTCATAAATAACAAATTTTGAAAAAGACGAACTTAATTTTGCAAACAAAAACAAAAAACATTGTTGATATATAAATAAATAATTTTCTCAAATAAATAAGAGATTCATATTTGATGTACACAAAAAGTTTTTTTATATATATATATATAGATATATATGTGAATAAATAAAATACTGAGATTTTATGCATTCAAAAATATATCCATATTATTTGGTTATATATTTCTTTATTTAATATCATATATATATATATATATATATATATATATATATATATATATATATATATATATTTGGTTGGATAGATGTGAGTTTGTGACCCTGGGTTTCACGCTTTTTAGCGATCGTCAGACAAACTGATTAATGTTTTAAAAAATTTGGGTTTATGTAGATTGCGTGTATTGGTGTTATTGTGGAAGTGGTGGGGAAATTTCGTCGTTTTGTCATTCATCGTACTAACGCAAACATCGATGTATGCAGACACATATACATACTTGGTCGTCCGTCGGGACTCATACATATATAAAAACATATGGGCAGTTTCGGCTATGACACATGTATGTATACGGGTGGTGTTATATCTATACATACGCATTTGTATGTTGAAATGTTGAAATTTAAACATTGATGTCTAAGTGTGGCGGAAATGTTCTCGTTAATGTCTCGGGGAATGTATACATGTCATATTATTGTATTTTATTTTTGAAAATATAATTATACATATATGTATGTTTATATATATGTTTTGGGGTTATATATATATATATATATATATATATATATATATAAAATTATTTTTATCTTATTTATTTTTATATTAATCCTCGTTTTTTAATTATATATGTAAATACATTTTATTTTAAATATTTAAAAAACACCATATTGTTTTTTTTTGTATCTATGTATAAAATTGGAAACACCAACAAACGTTATTAGATTAAAATAATGTATATTTACTCACAGTTTCAGGAAAATAATGTATTTAAAAACAAAAAGTAGGTCTGTTTCGTAAAAAAACATTTTTTATTTCATAGAATGAATGTGTAATAATATATATATATATATATATATATATATATATATATATATATATAGTTATATGTATTGACAAGGCTAGCTTTAAATTGTGTATTTAATTCTGTGTGTGTGTCTGTGCATGTGTGTTTTATTGAGTGGAAAAAAATAGTTAAATAGACCAAAATCAGGAGTTAGAAAAACGTTCTTTATTCTTATTTAAAAATATAAATAAAAATAAAAATGAATATTTTTAATTTTTTTGACCTCCTGATTTTAAGACTATATATATATATATATATATTGATAAATATATATATAACAAAAAGATATAAGATAGATAGATAGATAGATATATAATTAATATTAAAAAGATTATAAGATAGATATTTGAATAATAGTTTCAAATAGATTTCTAAATATTAGATATGATTAGAAATGGAATAAATAAAATAGATAGATAGATTTTCATGATAAATAATATACGTAATAGAAAATGCAAATAGATCTTAATCTATTTTATTTACATATGAATTTAAAATGTAGATTTCTATTAGATTCATTATAGATTATAGATAAAGATATATATGTTCTATTTCATCTGATTCCCTCTTATGAATGTTTTAAAATAGATAGATATCTATAGAAAAATAGATAAATAGATATGAATAGAATAATAGATATGAATAGAATTTTATAGATAGATAGATAGATAGATAGATAGATAGATATATGATAGAGTGATAATGAAGAGACTGGAGATAGAAATATAGATAGATAGATATCAAGATAGATAGATAGATATATTGTTTGTTCGTTTAATTTATGAATTAAATCATCCATAAAATCATTAGTTTATCTGAATATACAATAAATTCCTCATCAATTTGACTTTATACCTTTGTAGGATAATAATATTAATTTTTCATTTTTTAAAAAAATATTTTTTCAATAAATTTATCGTATCTATCTATCTAATCTATCTTTCTATATTAAACGTGGTTTATACTGTAAAACATGAAAATCTATATTAAAATATATAATATTTATATTTATATATATAAATATGTCACTTATATTGTGTGTTTTTATGCAGAAAATCAAATATTTTTCCCTCAATCTTTAAAATTTGTATCTATCTCTTCATTATTTTTTTCAAAATACTATTAAAAAAATTTTATTTTTTAAATTTAATTCTACATTTTTCATATTCAAAGAGCTATTTATAAAAATCAACTAACACACACACACATAATATAAATATATATATATATATATATATATATATATATATATATATATATATATATAAATATAAATATATTATTTACATATATAAACAATATCCACGTATAAAAATCATATTCTATACATGTGTATTATTTTGACACATTTTATGTAAAATCATTGAATCTAAAAACAAGTAAAAATTGAAATTTTTATTAATACCTATAAATTTTTCCTGTATCTTTATATTAAAAAAATAAAACTATCCAGAGGCTTTGTTAGAATATTAACATATATATTAAAATATATCAGGCATGAATCCTGACATCCGGGTGTTCGCAGACTCATTTATTTGCTATCGGTGAATATCTTTAAATTATGTGTTTTGTGTTCGTTAAAATTTCTTTTCGGTATTGCATTTTCAAGGAATCAGATTCCAATTTTTTTTTTTGAGGATTGTTAAAATTAAAATATTAGGCCGGCGAATTTTACAACGGAGATTGAAGTTTTGTTTGAATATTAGGGATTTAACTAATTCTTTGATTTGAGGTAAATTCTAATTTTTATAAACCTCATTAAAAAATCTTGTTTTTGTTACATTATTAATTTTCATTTTCTTGTTAAATCAAACTTTAGATTATTGGAAACAATTGTGTTTGAAAATTGACGGTCGAATTTCTTTTTTAATTTTTATGTTTTAAACGTTTTATTGTAAAAAATATTAACAAAAAAATATGAAAAAGATCATTTTTTTTTATTAATTTCAATGTTTGAAAAGAATATATTTTAGAAATCTGTTTATGTATATATATATATATATATATATATATATATGAATGTGTTTTTTGTGAAATGTGTTTTGTGTGATGTAATGGATTCTGTCATGTAGCAGAAGACTTTTGGGGGTTCTTGGAACATTTAAATGCAATGATTGAAATATATTATTTTTAATTTAATATAGCAAACAAACTTCGAATATAACGACATTAATAAAAAAATGGAAACTATTTTATTGTTCAGAAAATTTAATATTATTTTTAAAATGACAGAAAGAATGACTTTCATTAATCAAAAATCATATCAATAGATTTATATAATATTTATATATAAGAATCAATATACAAGAGTCGTTATTCCACTAGTAAAGATGGCAAATTTTATAAATTTAGACATTTAATGAATTGTTGAAAATTTATATATTTAAGAATTTATTGAAATGTTTGAAAGGTTTGGGAATAAATTGGCGAAAGTTCAGGTGAGCAAGGTGGATGAAATATAAAAAATTTTATAAATGATTCAAATCAAAAAAAAAAAAAATAAAAAATAAATCGATATAATTAGGTGAAATTAAATATAATATATGATTATATATAATAAATATTTGGATATTAGAAAAGAATATAAAATTTAGATGGACAGAACTTGTGATGTATTATTCAACCAAACGTGTTTTTTTGAATTTTTAAATCAAAAAATACAATTTTATATGGACAGTTTTTGGCGAGATTTTAAATATATACATTTCAAAACCTACCAAAAATATATATTTGAAGACTGTAAGATGTAAAAAAAAAAAATATCCTGCTATTCATAAAATTGGTTTTTAATATGGACAATAAAAATGATCTGCAATGTAATCGTTTTGGCCAGATTTTCTCAGAAATTTTTTTTTTTTTTCAAAAACATCTGGTCAATTTTTCTATTTTTTCTATAAATATCTATATATATACGAATTTTCTTTTTCCTGTGTGGACTTTACATGGATTTTAAAGACTATATATAAACGATTTTTTTTAAAAAAAACAAGTATAAAAGATAGATTATATAAAGTTCAAATTATTGGACTACTGTGTGTGTCGGCAAAATGTGTGTGAAAATCTTAATCGACTGACATTATTTAACAGTCAAAATACGAAAATTATTGGAAAAAGGCCGAAAACATTAAGTCATTTCTTGGAAAAATGATTTGAACCCTTTTAAATTTTTTCAGGGCCTGTTATTAAACAAATGTTACAAGTTGGGAACTATTTAAAATTGCTCTGGACGACTGTTATATTTAAAAATAAAATTTGAAAAAATTCACAAGGGATATATGTGACATTCAAGGCCAAAAAATTGGGTTGAGTTGCTAGTAAATAAGAAAAAATTTGTCCACTTTGAATCTTTGAGTTCGAAGAGATGAATCAATTTACCAATATTTATACGACTGTTTTGAAAGGCCTTCTCTCCTACTAATGTTATAGTAGGCGGAAGAGTTTATAATAGATTTCTTTAGAGGGAGGACACTCACAACAGATTTGTCGTGCTAAATAATTATCAACTAAGGTCCCACCGTTTTACTGTTGAAATAGCTAAACTTACGGAAAATTTATTTTAAAAATGGAACTCCTCAGTTATTTTCCCTGATAACTACAATCTTCAAACATTTTAATCTTATTTTTTTTTTTGAACCCTGTAAATTTTTTTTTTTTTTTGTCCTTCCCTTTAATTTCCCTAATCCAAATATTTTTATTCTCATTTCAATTTCAATCACTATCATTCTGCTGGAATTTTCACATTGCTTGAAGAAATTTTAAAAAAAAAAATGTGATCGAGCATATTTCGTCAAAAGAAATTTGACAATCAAGTTTACCATGTTGGACACATACGCTGCAATTACTGAAATTTGATTGATTGCTTCATTAGCATAGTTCTCACTGGGATGGTTTTTACAGGAAAAAGAATTTCTACGTTTACCATTCATGTGGAATCTATTTAGAAATGTCCTTTTGATTCATTTTTATTTATGTTAGAAAACACTATTTTAACCCTGCGACTTCCTGGTTATTTTCGAAAATGGATAGTCCTCACATCAAATCAAAAAAAAAAAACATTTTGACCGTTGTCAATTATCATGTAAATAAACAATCAAAATACGTTATTTTAATTTTTATTCATATGTTTTTCCAAGCGTAGATCAGATTGGCACAAAATAGATGTATGGAGCACTTTTTGAAATCGAACTCACTGAAGTTTAATTGTAAGCGAGACATTTTTCTGTTAACCATTGATTTTCGAGGTGCTATATGATTTTCCAACGTAGTTAGACTTGCACAAGAAAAAAATTATGGGATTTTTGAGGATCGACGTCACTAGTTCAGTTGTAATTTTTTAGCCAGTTAAATTGAAACCATATATTCAAATGGAGGTGTCATCTTAATGATTTTCAATACTTCTTTTAGATGTGAAAATTATTCCAAAAGTCCAAAATTTGATTGAACTACTCTTTAGTCAAAATTTTTAGGTGGAGGTTCTAACCATTACAATAAAGAGAAATAATTTTCACATGAAATATCTCTTTTCACGTATTTATATAGATATAATTCCATATATTTATTTATACAGGATGAACATCATTTTGAAAGAGAAAATATTCCATTGGATGTTGTCGGTTGTGACATATCCATTTATCGTCACAGACTTTTTAACATGGCTTCCCTCTGTTCAATACCCTGCATTATTAGAAAACTGAAAGGAGATATTCATAAATATATGATTTATTTTTTTCGGTTTGTTAACCAGTTGATAGTTATTTAGAGATGAAGAATATTTGAGTTTTGAGAATAATTCTTTAATTGTATTTAGGCGATCCGAAAGAAAGTAAAGAAGGAGGAAAAAAAAGAAAGAAAAATAAATGGAAAAGAGAAAGAAAATAGATATAAATTTGTTTTAACACAAAACAGGTGTCAAAAGATAATTATTTCAAAGTACCTGACCGAAATTTCAAAAAATAGGAATTGTTATAATTGGTTGAAGAAATAGAGTTTAGAAATAATAAAAGAAAGAAAAGGAAAACAGAAATAATAATACAAAACCAGGTCATAAGCGAAAAAACACACGCTTAAATTGCACATAACAGATGTCAAAAGATATCTAGGTCAAAGCACCTGACCTACTTCCGTGAAGGCGGAAGTTTGGAAGTTTGAAATAAAATTTGGTTGAAGAAAAAAATATTTAGAGACAATGGAAAAAAATATGATAGGTAACAGGTGGGAAGTTTATCTAAGGATATACAGACAATCCATTAATACGAGAACCCAGACAATTCCAGAATTGAAAAAATAACAAACCACCAAGAGAAAAATTTTTTTTTTTTTTTTTGAGATAATTAAGATTTTTATTATCAGGCCGAGCGAAAGAAAGAGGTGAAATATTTGTTTTAGTTCAGAGAGACGCCGACAAGTCTAGAAAATTCTTTTCTTAGATCGTATCTAATTAGCGATAGGCTGTTTGACAGATACCGCGTGTGAAAGAAACCGAGATCGTCATTTTCGGTCACATAAAAGGACAATTTAAATTTTTTTTTTTTAAGCAAGGTGTTTCTTCCCCAGAACAAAGCCACGGATTGTCCACGCCCGATTAAAGACGTCACGAAGGAAGGAGGAAAGATACCGACCAGAGTCTCATTGGCCGAGGGCGGTCACATGATACATGAGGGAGGAGGAGAGACACCCGACCAGAGTCTCATTGGCCGAGAGCGGTCACATGATGTGCAAGGGAGGAGGAAAGACGCCCGACCAGGACCCCATTGGTCGAGAGCGGTCACCTGACATACAAGGGACCAGGGGAAGCGGGTATGCGCCTCCCCCAGAGGCACAGTAAGGAAGTAGGAGTGAAAGTAAGTTACCGATAATGGAAAATCCCTAATCAGAAATAATACGTCTTTAGAATTATCAAGAAAACCCTGGCGCCGACAGACCCACCCCAGTTTTTTGACTGCCTCAATAAAAGCAGGACCCCAACCGACAGAAATCAGTTGCAGGGCGGACGGTTCGAACGCGGAGGAAGTTTGAGCGCGGACGGCGGGCCCGGTTCATTCGCCCCTTTGCGGGCAAGAAAGGCCGGTCCGTTTGGCCAAAGACAGGCAGAAATTCGTCCAACCCAAGTCGGGAGAAATTCGTCCAACCCAAGTCGAACGAAGAAATTCGTCCAACTTGAAGTTGCGCCTGAAGAAATTCGCCCAACCAAAGCCGAAGAAGAAGAAATTCGTCCAACCGAAGTCCGAAGAGATGAAGGCAAGATGAAGTTCTCGTCCAACTCTGAAGAGAAGAAGTCGATTGCGCCACGGACGGCGAGAGAAATCAGCCGTGAACGACAGGTAGAGATCAGCGCCCAGTGTTGAAACCAAACCACACCCCGAAATGCAAATTTCTAGAGAGCAGGCAACTCGAAGCCTTAAAGTTGTATGGTAGAAGCGTGGTGCCACAGTCCACAAAACGGGTCGGGAGGTAGGAATAATCTTGTGTAACGAACAATTAGATATAAAAGTTGTTACTTTTTTTTTTTTTTCAATATTTTTGACCTTGTGAGTTTTTATTTTTCTTGTGTGTTATCACCCCCGTTGAACTCAGCTTGCATACGGCCCCAATCCCTGTTTGATCCCGTCTGTCTAAGATCTAATCACAACGTGGGTAGGCAGACCGGAGATCAGTGCAGTTACCCTGGTAACCAGGCGTTGGAAGCGGGTTGGGAACGACGAGGCTGGTATTCATCTAACCAAAGGGTTAGAACGTCACACTTGGAGCAGCGAGGAGCGAACAGCTGGCGCCGCGAACGGGATCGAACGACACAGTCGACGCTGCGACCAGGGGGACGACGTCACAACTGCCAGTTCAAGAAAGACATTTGGGTTACTAACACGAGAAAAAAAGAGATTGTCTAATATCGAGAATATTTAGCATCGAAAAACATAAGGTTAAAAATTAATTCCTTTTAATAATATGTGGAAATATCCATTTCTTGTCTGATGAAGGTTGCTAGACCAGAAACTCGTGTAGCAAAATTATGGAAAATAAAGCATAATATTTTTTTTTTAAATCCACATTACAACCAAAAACGTTTGCGGTTTTCTCTTTTTTATTATACACAATTTTCTCTCGTTGCAATTAGTATAACCTCTGTTTTTTTATATATATATATATATATATATATATATATATATATATATATATATATATATTTACAAATAATAAAATGAATAACGTTAATGTATAGTTTCATCATATTTTGTGGTGCGAGGTCAGAGTTAAAAGCCTGAACGTTTGCTTGTCTCTAAATGACGGTCATCACATTTTCACGTCCACAGGGACCAAAGGCATGGTTATAGATTTAATGTTTGATTATTCTTCTTCTATGTGCCGTGTCCCTTCAGGACTTTGGCGATCAGATGACTCTCCCAAATTTCCTGTCCTTTGTAGCTCTTAATAAATGTTCTCTTTCTGACATCCTCTCCAACCCTGCTCAGCCATCCATTCACTCCAAGATCGTCAGGTAGGTTGTTGCTTTCCTCCGCCTCTCTTAACTTCAGTCAGTCCTGTCTTGAGTATCAATTTTTCCAAGCGCTCTTTCCTCATTATGTGGCCCAGAGATTTCAACTGTCTCTTCGTGACGTTAAGTATGTCTTTTTAGCTGCCATCGTCTCTGGAACTTCTTTCATGCTCACATGTTTAGTTCATGGTATTCTCAGCATCCTTTCCGTAGAACCATATTTCTCTTGCTTCAAGTTTCTTTTTTCTCCTGCGAGGAGATTGTCCAGCCAGAAAAAATGCCATATAGGAGGACTGATAATATATAAGAGTTTTGTACTCTTGTCTTTGTTTCTAACGAATTTTTGTTTTCTGTTTCTTAATATGCGTGTGATATTTGTTTCTTAATACTTTGCTTAGCTTTTGGAAGGCATCTTTCGTTATCACAAATTTCAGTGTCGTACTTTCCGTCTTCTGTTAAAAACCCCCCCGCAGATATCTAAATTGTTGCACCTGTTTGATTTCGGCATCTCAATCTTTTGGTTTGCATGTTGGGTTATTCCTGATGTTTTTATATTAGCACTAGACTAAATACTAATAAAGTTGAGTTTGTATGTTTTACGTTTGTGTGGCAGCACTAGCGACAATTACTGGAAATAGGGTTGTCAAACGTCATTCATATAAAAACTGAAACTTCTGTTTTTTGTTCACTTCTTTCTATTCATGTCCTTTATTAAATTTGGAAATTGCCATTTTAAATATGCTTTATCTACAGGAATTAAATTTAAGATTTTACTAATTATATCTTTTTTCTTTTATGTCTTATGGAATTGCTTGGCAGAGTTAGCAACTCTGGATCTAAAAGTCAGTACCTCGATAAAAAGTTTGGAAACTACTTATCTATATTGATAACAGATAGTCATTGAAGCTAAAAAGAATTTGAACAAAGGTCAAGTATTTATGAAGGTGTTTCATGAATTATTTGAAGGTGGTTGTTCGTTAACTATCTTCGATGTAACGAGATGATCTCGAAAAGCAGCATAAAGTTTAAAGAGGTTCTGATAACGGATAGAGCTTGTAAGTCTGGATCCGTTGCAACCAAAAGGAACGGGTAAAAGAAAAGATAAAGCTCTTGTTGGTTGCTCCTTCAATAAGTTTTTGCTAAATCTTTTGATGAGCAGTTCGCATGGAACAATTTGATAGTATAATTTACAAGCGGAAAAAAAGATGATCGAAATCAATGAAAGGTATTTCGCTAATTTATTTCTGGAAATGTGTGCTTGACTTTTTTTGAAATGTAAAACTGCTCACGTTTAACAAGCTCAGAAGAAAGTGAATTTGTAACTTTTCATGCGAAGATTTTAAAATCAAATTTCTCCTAGATTATATGATAGTGGGCAATAAAATGATCTAGCTTGACAAGAAGGCGAAGCCAGTGTAGGAAAAAATATTGCTCAGTAAAATTAATAAAGAGTTGTCCTTTTTTTTCTTTTTTTTTTTTTTTATTTAGAAGAAAGACATGTACTCTCTTGGAATATATAAATGGCGTAACAGAAAAGTGGAATCAGCGAGACGAGTTCAATTCCTAGTTTGTCCTCTGTGTGTAAATTTTACAAAAATGTCTTTTGAAACTTATGAACCTGTTTCTTGGACCGTAAAAATGAGCAGACCAAGCCCTTTATCCGTGGCTTGCAGCTAATGTAAGAGAAGCAGTACTCTCAATAGAGAAGTCACCCACGATCTTTCCAAGGAAATCAAGGTATTTCTCCGATAATAAAGCAACATAATTTATGGAGAGCCATGACCGCCAACTTTCTCATGGGGGCATGTTGTCAAAATATGTTACATCCCTGTATTATGCCTTTATATTGTGCGTCTAGCGTAACATATTGTTTTCAGATTTTCGCAAAACGTTACCTTTTTTTTTTTTTACCAGTGGGTTTTTGATGGTGGTTTTTGATGAAGTATTCTTTTTAATTTTATTCATTAACTTTTGTGACTCAAATGAACACTCGTTTGACACTCATGTGACATCAAAGAATACTCGTTGTCACTTTTGTAATACCTGTTTGTAGTAGAGACATTGTAATCGCAGATACAACTATAGTAATGCCGTTGAACAATACTGTTGTCAAACGCCTTCGAATAATCTCGCACTGGTAGTACGTGCTCGATAATACTCACTCGACAAGTAACCCGTATCGTGATCTGAATAGATAAATAGTATAGGGAATAGAGTAGAGAATGGCAGTCTGTACAGTAATAGAGGATAGTGTAGAAATGGTGATATAGTAACAGAGGAGAAATTTAGACGTCACGCGACTTTCTACTCGTGCATTTCCTCTATGGTCACGTGGTCTACTTAATTCAATAATGAGATCGCCCGAGTTTGCTCACTGGCGATCTATGTTAAAACTCAAGTGTCGGCAGTGACACTTTTTTTTTCTAGATTACATTAACTCTTGTTTTATTACTTGAAATATATTAAAACTTTGTTTTATTATATCGAGTAAATATAAATTTTCATTTTATTGTCTTTTATTATCCAAAAATGCTTGTATTCTTTGGATCTGAATTACCGTTTATTTCAAAAATTTCTAAAAAATTTAAAACCGTATTTACGTTTATTCTCACCGTTTTCAAAATTTTAATTTTTTTTTATTCTTCTTTTTATGTCGTGTCCTCTCGGACGCGAGCGATTATGTCACTCCACAACTTTCTAGCCTTTGTAGTTCTTAGTAAGCTTTGTCTTCTCGTTATCTCTCCCCTCCTGTTCTGTCAACCATTTTCACAAGCTTTTTTAGGTAGGTTATTCGCCGCTTTCCTCTCCCCCTCTTACCTTCATTATGTCCCGTCAGTGTAACAATTTTGCTTCCTGCTTCGACAATATATGTCCGAGAAATGTCAATTGTCTCTTTCTGAATTGAAATGCAAACGTCCTTTTTATTCGTGTTTCCTT
Organism: Acanthosepion pharaonis; assembly: GCA_903632075.3. Classification (NCBI taxonomy): domain Eukaryota; kingdom Metazoa; phylum Mollusca; class Cephalopoda; order Sepiida; family Sepiidae; genus Acanthosepion; species Acanthosepion pharaonis. The sequence goes on from CAHIKZ030001686.1 coordinate 734,792, forward strand.
TAAAACTTCCTGGTTAATCACATGCTACGACCATGGTATTCTCAACATCCTTCTGTAGAATCATATTTTTGTTGCTTCACTTTTCTTCTTCACCTGTGAGGCGATTGTTCAGCACTTACTGTCATATAGGTGGACCGATATTATACAACAGTTCTGCAGTTCGTTTCTGGGAATATTTTCCTGTTTCTTAATATTTTACTTAGCTTTTGGAAGGCATCTTTCATAATTCCAATGCACCTTCGGATTTCGGTGTCACATTTTCTGTCCGCTGTTAAAACACTTCCAAAACATTTATGTTATATATAATAACTAGGTTGTAGTTACCGCTCAAAATGAGGATAATGTTTAAGTAATAAAACGTATTTCAGTAACAAATTATAAGTTTTAATATTAAATACATGTTAAGTAATATTTAATTTTGCAATTGCATTTTCTTATACAGGATATTTTTTTTTTTTTAGATCTGCAATTAAATCGTGTAAGAATGAATTCTGGTTTTTAGAAATTTAAACGTCAAAATATCCAAAAAAGCTTTTACGAAACAAAAGAAATGTTTTAGCAGTCTTATTTCGCTAAATTACTAATGATCTATTCCGTTACTGTGATAACTTGATGCATCTTTGATAATTGACCTCAAATAATGCTCCCCCTATGTTACGATACCTACGGGATATCTCATTTGTAAGTTAGGGCGATCAGGCTGTATGACCGATAAATCTATAGACATATAGTTTTTTGACAATAGATTTTCTATTTCGTTATATTAAGTATTTCCTTGATTTATTTATTTGAATCTCTTGATTCATGTTTAATTTTTAGCAATTTATTATCTATTTTTGATACTTCTTCTGTGTACTGGTCCCTTCGGCATGTGGTCAAACGTGGCTCTCCACAACAAAAAATTTTTTTAGCTCTTAATAAATTTTGATTGTTTACAATCGCACCCACTTTGTTCTGCCATCAGTTTACCCAATTTATCAACAAAATTAACATATTCCTTGACAGAAACAAGATATATACTTTGTGTAGCTAATTGGATAAGACGTTGTGCATGTAAAACAAGTTACCTCGTTACGAGATGCGATTTTAAGGTTCATCAGAATTTGCTACTTTACAAGGATAAAATTGATGACATTATTATTGGAAGTATTGTACAATGTATTTTTTGAATGTAGTGACAGGTATTGAAGGACATGTGGTCACAATGGGAAGAAAGTATTTGAATAATAAGAAAATGAAAATCATTATCTTTTAATATTGAAGACAAAATCGCCGTGTTGAGACATATTAGGTTTCATAATTACATATTATGTATCATACATAAATGTATTATTATATATATTGTGTATACATATTATGTACCATGCAAATGTGAATCAACACGGTGATTTTCTCTCTTTTCGTCCTAGTAGAATGTATATTTATTTAGATTTTAGAGCGACATTCGTATCTATCTATCCTTTGGACTGGGACAAGTGTAGCATAGGAATTGCTTTCAATAAACTATCCTAATTAAACTGGTAGCAATTTGAGGTTTAAAGATCCACAAAAAAGGAAACGTTTTGCCATGTAGCAGCATCCCGTCGCGGTCAGCATAGCGATGACTGAACACTCTGATTATACGTTTGCTTGCCTTTTTCGTTTTTCTAAAGTCTAATAACAAGCGTCTCGTCTCGATGTTGAAAACACGGACATGAACTAGAATGAAGCATTCAACTGTTTTCACTGATGGTGATTTTTCGAGAACGGGGACGATTTTAGATCACATTACATTTTCTTCATTCAGTCAAGAAACGGAATCCAATCTCAACATCCCGAACATGTTCTGATTCTAGCCGTACCTCTACAGGCGAAATTAGTGTTTATTACTCTGACTACTTGTGTGTTATATTCGCAGATCCTGTTTACCTTATACTCTCGATCGATGCTCATCCCATCGTCAAAAAATTATCAGATAAAAATTGTCAGACAATTTGCACACAATCAGTAATGTTATCACAAGCGAAGTGAACACGTTATCACCGATGTATCAATGGGTTTAATCTCCATAAAGACTACACTCTTAATCAGCTATCGATCCAGACGAGTACCTTCAAGTTATTATCAAATTCTTTTCGGAAAACATAGCAAATGTATGCGGGGTCTTGAGCTTTTTTAGTCTAATTTTCTTTGATCAGGAGATTTTATTATTTACGACATACGGTCTTATGGCCGCATTTCTTTCTCTCTTATCAAAGATTTTCAGTCGATATGCTCTCCGTTTATCGACCTAGTTAATTTTAGAAAATTATTATACTATACTTATATATATTTTGCCTTTAATAGTGGCTCTTTCGTAAGGCTGATGAAAGAAATTTAAAGAAAATAAACAATAATAATAATAATAATAATAATAATCATTATTATTATTATAATTACTACTACTACTACTACTATAATTATTAAGCCAATTCGAATTCCAGCCAATTTCGTTGCATTCATTTACTCACAAATATATTTTGGTAAGGTATGAATACATCTGTTCCCTCAACCCGTTATGAATTAAAAAGGAGGGCAGAACAGAATGGGTCCTATAGCCTTGGTTGGTATCCAGTCTAATACAGAAAGACATGCAATCTTGGGACTGCCTTAAGATAACAAACAATTACTTAACGACATATCAGAAATAATGTCAAAATGCAAACACTTGAGAAAGTTGGTTAGAGAATCATAAGCCAGGATTAGCTCGGCAGATCATTGTATTTTTCATCGTACTCTTCCTCCTCTTAAGTAGTGATTCATTATGTATTAGTTGTCAATAGCCAATACGCTGGAGGTACTGTCTTATGATAATACCTGTTATGGTTGGAACCACTGCTGCATTCCTTTAACGTCTTAGTTTTTAAGAATATACTTCGCTCTACATGTTTACTTTTATATCCTTCACTATTTTTTTTCATCTCACTTATAATTTAGTAACACATCTTTTGATAGCATTACTTATTTTTTATTTAATTATTTTCTCCTGCTTTGCAGTTGAGCACTTTTCTTTATATAGCGTTAAACAGGAAAACTTTCTCGGTCATTATTTTTACATTCCACTTTTTAACTTAATATTTCTTTTTGCCAGAATTTTCTCCAGCCACAAAATTGAAGAAATCAATATAAAGTATCCACTAAAGAATATTCCTGTGCCGTCGAAACATCAATATATGATAGTTTTACTCAACACAATTGAACTATTCTTCTCCAGAATTCGATGCAATCCTTTTTTTCGCCCTCAATAAAATTTCAGTGTTCGACATCCTCGTACCTCGAACGATCCTTGTGGGACGTCGACATTACCGTCTTTGGAAAATCAGAAATATTAAATAAATAGTATAACCCAAAACTTCATTGGGAGGTTTTTCTCGCCATCAATAAAATTTCGAGCAAAGATAATGCGATAGAAATATATCTGTTTAAAACAGAAAATTATCATCCAGTGGTGAAAGACATTATACAAGATAAAATTTAGGAAAAAAAATCACCCACAATTTTCAGCAAAAATTGACAAAGGATATAAATAAGTTTGAAAAGAAATATAAGGTACATTTTCGTCATGGGTAACAAAACCCAAAATTATATACAATAAACCCGATATCTTATAATAAAATGTTATCAGACGTGGTTACGAAATTTTACAAAAAGGCAACCGATCCTTATATGGAACAATTGAATAAAAATGCAAAGGACATATCTATAATGTATGATATCGGAGATAAAGTAAGAATACTCGACAAAAAGGAAGCCTTCCTAAACATAAAAGAACATAAGGAAAATTACCTAAACAGTCCAATCTTCAGACTAATTAATTCAACTAAAACAGAGATGGTTATTATTAGTCACAAAATTTTAATGGATGCATGTAAACTACTTAGGCTCGCTACACAAATTAAACCAAATGATCACCACTGCCGACTGCATCGCATGATTTAGTGGTATAAATAATAAAAGCCGAAAAGCATTCATAAATTACGATATTAAGGATTTTATCCTTAATATCGTATACCCTTAGGCAGATAACCGGCTTTAAAATAATAAAAAAACAGCATAAAAAAATAAAAATAATAATAATTTTACCTACCATAGTCTAACACAGACCCCATCTTAAAATGAAAAAAAAAAAAAAAAAACAAACAAACGGATAAAAGATGTGTGAATGCGCGTGCACAAGTATATATGTGTGTGCGAAAAAACATTATTCCGCGAAAAAAAATAGACGTACGCCCTGCGCGTTGACACTGCGACTTGGGAAAGAAGTTCGCTACACAATACAACATTGAATACAGCGACCAATGGCGTACGTATGCACAAAACGACACATGGATGAGCATATACGTCAAGTCCCAAATTGTTCATATATGTTTATGTTCGTGCGAGCTGCAATCACTGAACGTGTGTGTATGTATGTCTGCGTACGTACGAGTGACATTCCGATGAAAATATTTGCCTCTCACTACCATAAAAACACCGATAGACGCATCCATATATAAATCCAAAATTCAAAAATTAATCACTCTGTCTGACGATCGCAAAGAGCATGAAACTCAGAGTCACAAACTCACATCAATCCAACCACACACACACACACACACACACACACACACATATATATATATATATATATATATATATATATATATATATATAATACCCTACATTGATTTCACAGTTCCTTATGCACCTTCTTGCAATTTTGGCGTTACACCATTTGTTTCACATTTCTGTTCATCGTGAGACATTTTATCGTTACCATGGAGTATTATTGTTGTTAAGTATTTAAATTAATTATAGTTTAATTTGGGATTAAGGTCCAGATTTAAATTTGGCATTGAAAATAAGATTGAAATTAAGAATTGTAAATTTTGACTTAAAGACGGACCCTGTTATTAAAAAAAAGACGATGATCAATGGGGATAGCTCTAAATTATGTATAAAAATCAATAATGAAATTAATATCTAGTGATAAATTTAAGATAAAATGGAAAATAACAATAGCAATAAAAATAAAACATAAATAAAAACATGAATAATAAATAAATAAAAAGTAATGATAATATAATAAAAAAAAACTAAACATGTCATTGATAGGAAGATAAAGTAAAAATAGGATAAAAATAATGGTCATATGTAAAAAATTTTAATTAATAAGAAAATGATGATAATAATAATATTAGCATAAATGTTAAATGCAATTCCGTCTAATTTTGAAAATTGAAAAGGCCCAAATTTACAATTAATACAGAAAATAAGAAATTTTAAAATACGTTAAAACTGACGCCACTATTAAAAATATATTAGAAAATAAAAGGTGAGATAACGGCTATTTTTTCCTTGTGAATGAAATAGTTAGTTATGAAATAAATGATAGTTGTAGTGATATAAATGGTAATGAAATTATAATAATAATAAAAAGAAACATTTTGTTAATGGTAATAGTAAGACTAAGACTAAGATAAGAATAAGAATAAGAATAACAGTAATAATAGTTATATAGTAAAGATAATAAAAATATTAATAAAATGAATATTTATTAAAATAATAAATAATATCAATACTACACACACACACACACACACACACACACACACACACACACACATATATATATATATATATATATATATATATATATATATATATATATATATATATTCATACAGAAAAAAAAAATTTACTCACGACAAAGATGCAACTTTGTTTTGGTGCATTTTGTTGCACCCCGACTGGTGAGAACCAAAATGGTTAAGAACAATTTTGTTTATAAGCAAGCCGCAAGTGTAACATCACTTCCTTTTTCTATTTGCTTGAAAAAAATAGTTACATTTTAAGAAGAGACCTATAAGGATAAAGAAAAATTAGGAGAGGCAAATTAGTCATTTTTTGTCTATATGAAAAAAAAAAATTATAATCAGTAATCATTGCTCTACTATCGGTACTGAGACCTCTTTCGAATTAATGCTGTGAACGTTAGAATTTATATATTATTTTCGTTCTCATTACATTCCTGCATATATATATATATATATATATATATATATATATATATATATAGATATATAGATATAGATAGATCCAGATAGATATAGATATAGATAGAAATAGATAGATAGATAGGATAAAAATTAATTTTATATATTCCACACTGGTAAAAAAATATATAAAAAAAAGTTGAAAATGCAATTGGAGTCTTTATTTAGATTAACTTTACCGGTCTGACATTTCTATTATTTTCAAAAGTTAAATTTAGTTTGAGGCCTGTTGTTATAGCTGTGTTATCGTTATTTCCATGGCAAATATTCAAATGAGCATTACTTTCGAGTCCGACCAATTCACATATTTACAGCTAGGAAAGTCGTTGCTACACCCACAAAGTCGAATCAGTTTCCGTTCTTCAAATGGATGTTCCAGTCAGAAAGTTTTTTTTTCCATAGAACCACTTGTGTGTGTGAAGTAGGCTCCAGAGAAGTTTTTCCCGAAAATACAATTTTTGCATATTCAACTCTAGAGTTACCGTTATCATTCCAATATGGCCTTATAAGCTGCATTTCTAACATCCCGTCTTACGGACATACATCAACATCATTATATTGCCCTTTATCTTGCGTGTCTTTTAGGGCTCGTGTAGAGTGAATATTAATTCACAAAATGTAATTTTGATTTATCTCAAGAATTATTATCTTGTTGAACAACCGCAACTGAATCTCTTCATACCAAATTTCAGTCTTTATCTCACTCAGTTATGTGTCATGCGCAATAGACGCGTAGGCGGTCATGTATCTATCGATACATGTATGACGAGGCAGATTTTTTCCCCGCAGTGAGTTGCCATTTTCTTCTGCGGTAGACCAGTTGCAATCCAAAGCTATAGAACCCGGTTTGTCCGGCTATTTACCCATACCTTGTGGGAGAAGACGAAGTGGATTCATACCTTTCTGTTTTTGTATGGAATTCGAACTCGGCTCTCTCGGCTATCTACACTCCTTATTATCATAACATTCAGAAACCAACAAATTTTAGTGCCTTTTGAGCTTGTATAAAATCGTATAATAGAAAGTGTATATTTAATGTCAGCGTTCTTTGAAGTGGGTGAGTACGACATTTTGAGCGACAAAATATATATATGTATTATTATTTAGAATAACTACAGGATACGATTAATGATTTTACAAAACGTCGTATTACGTGTACCTGTATTATGGGACTGTTTGAATAACAAAGCAAGTTTTATGACACATCAATTTCATTTTCTTTATCAATGTCGAGAAATCAGCAACGTCGCCGGGAAAAATGGCTACACTCAATTTTCTAGTCGTGATTACTTTAGGGATGGAGGAGAAGTAAGCAGCGCGTGGATTCCATTAGTGTTGGATTAGCCCTGGCGATAAGGTGTCTTCTTTCACCATTGATATAGTCTTGACCCGAAGTCCTTCAGAGACACGCGCTCTGTTTGTTTTACATTATACAAGGGTTGCTGGTCGGCCCCAAGCGGCGCTGACGTAAAACTCCCGCCTTGCTCTCATCAATTTACCACGCTAAAATATGGCGCTCAAATTCTCCAGTTTATTTCCATCTCCCAGGACAATCGGCGTCGTAAACTATAATTATAACTTCTTGCTTACTCGCAGCGCTTAGCCTGCATACAATACAGTATCTCTACCAAACTTAGGAATAAATATATTCACGTACAGGACATGCGTATATGTACACCCGTAACATATGTGTGTGTGTGAATTCATTTCCAGAAAATCCGATATTATTGATTTCCTCTGAAAGGACTTCGTTAGAGAAAGTATTTTATTTTTGATGGAAACGTATATATTTAAGAGGTGGGCTGGAAAGAATATATACCAAACATCGGTTATTTTATATATACAGAGTGTGGTAGAAATACCTTATATATATACCCCAATGAATACCTCACAAATAACCGGAAACGTATATGTTAGATTAAAAAAGAATTGCCAGCCGAAAAGGTATTTCTGCGGGGCGTAAAGAATATATATATATATATATATATATATATATATATATATATATATATATATATATACATATTCACTTATGAATTGCCATTTTATGCATTTGGCTACTGATTTAGCGTTTGTATACCTACATTACGTAATACGTTAAAACCAGAATTTTTATATATTTTTTTGAAGCAATCGAATGAATGGGCAAAGCCGGATGAGTTGTGCTGAAAACAGGCTTGTATTTTAATATATATATATATATATATATATATATATATATATATATATGTAGATGACTATATATATATATATATATGTAGATGACTATATATTATATATATATATATATATATATATATATATATATATATATATATATTTTATATATATATATATATATATATATATATATATATAATTATTCACAAAACTAATGCTAAAAGGTTAATAATTTTAAATGGCGAGACATCCATCATCGCAAACAATTCAAATAGTACACAAAAACCTCCAGATACGTTATGAATGAATTGATCCTTGTTTATATAAATTTCTGCCGTATTAGTGTTTATTTTTTTAGAAACAAGCTTTCGTCTGTTCCTACAGACATCTTCCAGGTATATAATAGATGTTGTTCTTGTTTTTTCTCTTAGTAATAAACGCAAACATTTTTTAAAAATTTAAAATTCAAACTCAGCGTTGGTTTTGGCGCGTTCAAAAACCAATAACTCATTTTCAATAGCATTTCGGATACAATAACACATATATTTTGATGTCCTCTTATTACTAAGATAAAAAAAACAAGAACAACATCTATTATATACCTGAAGATGTCTGTAGGAACAGACGTTCATTGTAGTAAAATAACAATTTAATACGGCAGAAATTTATATAAACAAAAGGATCAATTCATTCATAACGGATCTAATTTTTTTTTTTGTACTATTTGAATTCTTTGCGATGACAAATGTCTCGCCATTTAAAATTAACCTTTGCATTAGTTTTTTGTGAATAATTCATGTATTTGTAAATTGATTGCACGTTTATTATAATATATATATATATATATATATATATATATATATATATATATATATATATATATGTATAGATGATATATATATATATCAACATATTTTTACCAGTCAAAAAAGTATTTGGTCACACTCAATATTTTTTATTTCTCATCCTAAAAGTCTTATTTTCAATGAAATGATACGATGGTATTTTAATAATTATACTAAATATAAGTCTTCCTGGGACACATTAAATACATATTAAATAAAAACATACAAAAAAATTCATTGCATTCATCATAAAGACCTCTTCTCTGCTATCACTGCTTCTGAGTTTCTAGGCATTCAATCCAAAAAGACTGTATGTAGACTGAAGATATAAAATATATATATATATATATATATATATATATATATATATATATATATATATATATATATATATATTATTAATAATATTATGCTCTATTTGAATCAAGCATGTTAGAAAAAAGAAATGCTAAAGAAGGATGGATTAAAACCTTACTATATATCCCATTCATATATATATATATACAGAGTGACCCAAAAAAACGGAAACTTCTTAACAATCCAATAACACTAAGAGTGATGGAAGAAAAATATTTTATTCATAGTAATTGAAGCCTTAAAATATGCCATTTAAGAAACAATGATGGAATTTCATTTTTTTTTAAAATTACGTCGTGTAGATGACGTCCTGCTGTACGAATGCATTCTTGAAATCTGCTGTTGAGTTTCCTCATTGACTGCTGCAACATCTCAGCTGGGATACTGTGAATTTCATCTTGAATTCTAAATAGCAAAATGTTTACTTGCTCAAGGTCACTGTCTCGCAGTGTTGCCACTTGCTCATGTCTGGCAATACACCAAAAAAATTTTGTTTTTGGGTTACCTTTTATACATATATATATATATATATATATATATATATATAATATATGTGTGTGTGTGTGTGTGTGAATGTGTGTGTCCTTGTGTGTGAATGTGTTATTTCTTGTGTGTGTTTATGGGTGGGTGTTTTTGTATTTTTGTGTTAACTAAAAAAATAGGGCTACTGAGATTGTTCCTCTTCCTTTAAATATTACGAATAATTTTGAAACATGAAATTTCCAAAAACATTTATAATGGCTTTGTTTAAACATTCGACTTTCTGAAGTCAAAAATCAAAATTGTACTGCACGTTCTAAAATTACTGTGATATGTGTTGAAAGAGATTTACTGCATTCTTATTTATGTCCTCTTAAATTTAAACATGACGTTGACTAAATACACAACTTAAGTCCATTACTGTTTTTTTAACATAAAACACTAATTACACACTCGAAAGCATGGACACACCCATTATAAAAGTTTTTAAAATTTCCTACATAAAGAATTGCCGCCTTTTCCAAGGAAAGTTTTATGTTTTTTAATTTTCTTGTTTTTAGAGAGGTCGTTAAAGAAACCAGTTTGCGGTAATATATATTGTTATTATTACCCTATGTTTTATTAACTGTTATTTTTATTGTTTTTATTTTTTTAACCAATTCTGCCCAAGAGAAGAAGAAAAGCCACTCTAACACAAGGGTTATTGTTTATGAAATTTTTTTTTTAAGCGTTTCACCCCAAGCAAGGCGGGAAGCCACTAGGATGCAAGGGGTTACAGAAGATTTGGAGCAAGATCAGATAGGAGTGATAGAAGAAATGAGACAACAGAAACATTATTAAGGAGACGAGGACAGCAATATCATCTGGAAAACAGCAGATAACGTTTGAATTTGTATTTATATTCAAAAGTTTTAAAACTTGACTAAGCAAAAGCCGAAAGAGACTCCCACAAGCGAGAAGTGCTAGAAAAGAAAGTGTTAGTATAAAACTTACATCTATCCCATTCAACTCTAAATTGATGACATATTGTTGTCAATCAAATAATGCATTGAGCGACAATATATATATATATGTATTATTATTTAGAATAACTACCGGATACGATTAAAGATTTTACAAAACGTCGTATTACGTGTACCTGTATTATGGGACTGTTTTAATATTGTTCATGTCTTCTGCCATTATTTCTTAAAAAATAAAAAAATACAATCCCCCATTTACGGAGCTTTTTACTCTTGCCAATCCCTCTTAAATCAGTTGAAACTGTTCCAATCAATGCATTGGGCGTACAGCAGGACGCCATCTACACGACGTAATTTTAAAAAAATGAAAATTCCATCATTGATTCTTAAATGGCATGTTTTAAGGTTTCAATTACTATGAATAAAATATTTTTCTTCCATCACTCTCAGTGTTATTGGATTGTTAAAAAGTTTCCTTTTTTGGGGGTCACTCTGTATATATATATATATATATATATATATATATATATATATATATATATATAATGAATGAGATATACAACTTAACGTTGCTGGGAATTTTACTGAAGACGAAGCACCAGGTTTTTATCAATAATATTGCTGATTTTCTTTTCGACTTTATCAATAATCTCTAAATATATAGCAGTAGAATCGGACCATAATTCAAACGTGGACGATTTGTAATATGTAAGATAGATATTGGTGAGAAAAATCAACAGTGAACCAAATTTCTTAGGAGCTGAACAAGAATGGGTTCAATATAGTCTTTGTCCACCAAGAACTTTAATCCGAGAAGCCATAATATCACTCTCATGGTGGTTAGCATTATCCCATGTTGTTTTGAAGGCAGGAAGCGGTCTCTCAAATGATTAATGAGGGCAGTTTTTATTTTAAAGGTGTTAGAATTAAAAGCCGTTAATTTATTAGCTAACAACTGATTGCAGGTCATTTTTAAGACGAACCAGCAAGTTGCACTTAGTATCGAGAGAGGATAAAATCGTTGTGCCATCATCATAAAGAACAAGTTGAGAGCTGATACCATCAGCAAGTTTGTTAAGGAAAATTAAGAATAAACAAGTACAAAAAAGGATAGAGGCCCCAGTTGCACTTACATTAGTACAAACGGATCTAGAAAAGTCGCCGTTTAGGATAACTTTAATTTCCCGTTTTGGTAAAAATGACTGAATTAATTCAAAAATTCTTCCTGAGACACGATAACTTTTCAACTTGCGAAGAAGTCCGATGTGCCAGACACTGTCCAACATTTTTGAGATGTCCAAAGCGTCATTCCGAGCTTCACCATTCTAATTTAATTCTTCAGTTAACCAAATAAAAACGTACGCCATATTCCGTGTCTTCTTTTCTAGTAAAATATTCTACTTTAAGAAAATATTATATATTTTTATTTATTTTATTAATAATTGTGCCTACAAAATTAAATTTAATATTTATATACGTATACTGTCCTATCAGCAGTTTTCGAAAATATATATATATATATATATATATATATATATATATATATATATATATATATATATATATATATATTTATATATATATATATATATTTATAAGACAAATTTTGACATCCGTGGTATTTCTACGTGTCCTGCTCAGGTTTTACAATAAAACGATGCATCTCTAAGAATACCAGACATTTGCCATTGTTCTTATAATTTGATCTATATTCTACTTCCGTAAATACCATAAATAATTATATTCTCCACGTCATTTTATCATAAATTTCTGGTATGTGATACAATTTTCGACTTCCTTTACAATATACATCATATTTTAACTACATCTTGTTCAAATAAAGCTGACGGTCCAGAATTCAAAATCCAGGTTCACGTCACTATGGCCTATCATTAATACCGGAAGTATTTTGATTATTTTTTGCTTAGCGTTCGGTTTGGCCAGAATCATTTACTGCATGCCTACTGTAACATTTTCGTCTGTCTGGATCAAGAGCTCCACTTTTGAACGTTGCGAAACTCTTATGAACAATACACTCCGTTAACGCATCTTCTCTACAAGATGTACATATCTCTTTTGATTCTTAAATTTTATTTCTTGTTTCGTGGAACAAAACAAACAGTGGATATGAACATAGTTAAGCAATGAGTAATGCATTTTATCACCGTGAGAAAGCCAGTTGCTTCTCTTAGTAAAATGAACAGACATAGTATTTTGTAGCTGAAAACCTGCTTTATTTTTATAGATATTAAATGCTGAATAAGGCATCTGTTATTGTGCTTTCCTGTATCTGTTTTATTTTCCATAGTAATAAATAGAAGGTCTTATGTTTGGGGTGTCTATCCTATTAGTGTGCTTATTTCTGTCTATCCCACTGATCATTGAGTGATGTTCCTACCCATCCACCTCTGAACAGAGTGAACTTACTTGCAGCTTTTAATAGGTGTCTACTAATGAGGATTGTTGAAAAAGTCATATTAGCCAGGAAATGTACGTCTATTTCCACTTTAAAGAAATTCTATTCAGGATAGTCTAAAAATAAACTGACCCATATCTACCCTTTTATAGATCGAGACAAGCCTCCAAATACAGATAATATTATTTTTAACTTTAAACAAAGGGTAAGGATTAATTTATCTTTTGATGTTGGGAATTATTTGATTGAGTTACTAAGTTTATGTTATTTTCTAAATATAATATTGTACATGTCTTCAGCCATTATTTCTTAAAAATAATAAAATGCAATCCTCCATTTACTGAGCTTTTTACTCTTGCCATTCCTTCTTAAATCAGTTGAAACTGTTCCAATCACTGTATTGGGCGTTACTGAAATTTTGGAAAGTAATAAAATATTACCAAATTACGAAGAAAATGTAAATGCAACTTAAAAACATTTTAAATTCACAATTCACAAAAAAAATATGGAAATGTCACCTTTTACAATATGTACTTTTTATAAATTTCACACGAGTGAGAAAGGAAACACCGTCTTAAAACATCACCTAATGAGAAATATTCCGATTATTTTGTTTCAATCTAACATTTTTTAGTAAATCCTGCCTATGATATCATGAATTCCTGAACAGCTAGCAATGAATGAAACAGTTCATGTTACATTTATACGGGTAAACATCAGTCTTAATAGTTTCCATTGACCACGCCAAGACAATTAAACAGCGCTTGATCCGTAATTGATTATGCGTAGCATTAGGAATTAACGTCATCTACTTAGTAATAATCTCTCTTATCCAGAGACTTTCAAAAGTTTTGAAATCCTTTTGGTTTATTTTCTTCCTGTATTCTTATCATTTACTCTCTTGGTACCACGCAGACTCAGGGGACTGTGATTCCTGTGTGCGTGTCTACGGAACAACTCATAAATTGCTTTCTGAAAAGGATAGACATGGTCTGTAAACAATGACCTATGTTTGATTAAATCTTTCGCTATATACAAACTAATTCCATACGATGCAAGTTTAGACTGATTGGCTGCTTTTACTGCCCACATAAATTTTATTTCCATTGCAGGGGGCCGTTATAGTCTCAAGAAGGTATTGCTTATGCAAAAGAGTTTTAGTTGGGTGTATCGAAAATCAGAAATTTGTGTTCATTCCATTTTAAAGAGGGGTAGAGTTTTATCACTTGCTTCCTTTTTAGGATTGGGTTTTCAGTTTTTCCTAATTTTTTTTTATTCTCTTTCACTCTCATTATCCATTTGCTTCTCAGTGGCATCTTCGTCTTACTTGGGGTGAATTGATTTAAAAAAATATGAGTAGCGCCAACAGGCAGTTTTCGAGCCTAGTTAAAAAAGAATATTTTGAGTTGTGTTTTTCGAAGCAGTCTGGCTATTCCAGTTGGACGTAAAATAATCGTCATTTCTGGCATTAGTTCTGATGTACATACACAACCCTCTAGGTCTATGTTCTAATTTCTACTCTACAGAGTATTATTTCTTTCAATAATTCACTTAGGCGCTTATTAATTGTTTTCAGTTTTCTTTAGTATGTGTGAAGTCCAAGGACACAGAGCTATTTATAATCTACTATTTACATCATAATTAAGGATGGAGAAATTATTCCCGTTCCCAAAAGCATTAATGTAAATTTAATACAACGGATTATGTCAGGATATGTACACAGAGATATGATTTTATTTTCTGCAGTGATAATCGTTAAGCTACCATCACAACCTACAAAGGTGTCATAGCATAAATATGATATAATCGTAATAATGAAATAATTTATCATCCGCATAAGAAAAATAATGTTACGAAATTGTGTAATAAAATGAATATATAATAATACAATTATTTTATCCAATAAAGTTCGTAAAAAAATCCAACTTTCTTGCCCGGTCTTCTGTTATCATCCCTATTTTCACATTATGAAAATGTTAATAAAATGGTTAAAAAAGCATTAAGAAAAAGAAACTAAATCGAATTGGATAGACTATATATCCAAATACATATAATATAAACAGTAAAATTTTAACGTTTAAACTTTCAGCGATCATTCCCCTTCGTGTGTATGTTTAGTTATATCAAGGTCAGCATAATTTAGTTTGATGAACTAAAGTGAAATTTGTTTTTCCATTTTTCATTAATTTTCCTATATAATAAAATCAAAGCAATAATAAAATATTTTAAAATACGTATTATTGTATATAGATATGTAACGAAGTTGGTCAAAAAGATTACTTGCAAAAGATTAGATAAATTATCAGTTTCATGTATTTCTTCATAAACAACATTATTGATGTAACGGTAAATTAGTATAAATCTAACTTTTGTAGGTGGGAGATATTTTTCAGATTTAATGGATTAAGTGATAATCAGTTTATGAATTATGTGGGTAACCATGATCCAAGGAAAAAAATGTTAATCTATTATGATGAGATTACAGCATCACTAAGTAATTAGTGATAACATTAATAATAGGGATTAAAGATTATGCACTTTGTTTTTATATCTAAATAAAGTTTGTTAAACTATTAATACGTCTTTGTAAACGAGCTACTATCCAATCAGCAGCAGCTCGGATGGTGTTTCACTGTCTATGATGAATGGTACCATTGGGAGTGAAATATAGGGTGACAAGAGGGATTTTTTAAAAAAAATAATACCAACATCAAAAAGAACCTGAAAAATTAAGACGATTTTCTGTGGAAAAAATAAAACGGAAAAATATTTCGATTACAACCCTTAAAGAACTTTTAACTTCACAGACGCTGGAAACTGGTCAGTCTGGTGCCAGAGATTCCAACGTTTCCGAATAGCTTCGGAGGAAAATCAGCAGAAAATCAAGTAAGTACATTGATATATTGTGTGGGGAACAAATGTCGAATAAATGTTTAAGTCACTATCATCAAGAAAAGGAAGACGAAAATATTCGAGATTATTTTAGGCAAATGTGAGGCCTATTTCATGCCGAAAAAGAACATATTCATGAGTAGGCTAAATTTCATCTGAGAACGCAAGAGGAAGGAGCGTAGATAGAGAAGTTAATCGGAGTACTCTATGAACTGGCAAAAAATTGATTTCCCTAAAAAAAATGAGCAGATAACAGACTGCTTAGTTATTAGATTAAGTAGTATGTACCTATTAGAGAAGCTACAACCGAGGGAAGATTTCAGTTTAGAAAAAGCTATCGCGATAGCTCCTAGCTATGAACAGTTGAAACAACAAATGGCGGAAAAGCAGGATAAATCGGTCGATGCAGTCTATGATGACAAAGAACAAAGCAGCCAGAGTGAAAAAAATATCCACAAAGTCAAGGAAATACTCCAATATGGGGGAAGTGTAATATATCTAACACGTTTGAAAATTGCCTGGCAAAAGGGAAATTTCGCCGTAACTATGAAAAATTAAACCACGTCGTAATATGTTGTAGATCGAGAACACAGAAACACACGATGGAAATATATATATATATATATATATATATATATATATATATATATATATATATATATATATATATATATATATATATATAAAAACACGGAAAATAATAGATCCTTGTCATGTAAATTTAGTGGAAAACGTAGAAATGTACATAAACAGTGTAGTAAAGATTAGGTTAGCTACCAACAGAAAATTAAAAGAAATTAGTAATGTTACATCAAAATTATAGGATGTTATCCATCTGACATTAAATAGTTAGTCTAAGGAAGACACATTAAACGAAGGGGTTAGACCTTATTTTAACTATAGGAATGAACTGTTAGTATATCAGAGAATTGTTTGGGCACCTAGGGGCGGTGTAATGGTTAGCAAGCTTGTCTTGCTGGAACAATTAAGGCTGAATAGTGAGTTCGATCCTTACTGGGTGGCCCATACTTTCGGCCTTGTGCCACATCTAAGCTACGCTTGGAAAATCACTATCGGAGAATTGTTTTAACGAGATCCTATAGTGATTCCGCAAAATTTCGACGCTGAAATGCTACGAGCAATACACACTTGATATCTTGGATTAAAAAATGCCAATAAAGAGCTAAAATGTCGCTATAGTGGCCGAAAATATCATATAGAAGATTTCATCAAAGGATGTGAATTATGTAACTGTAAATTACAAAATATATTCATTAGATGCGGAATAACTGACTAAAACTTATGCAGTAATGGAGAACAAGTCACAAGCATATATTCAAAGAATTCGCTAAAAATACGTATTCACATATACTAGAGTAAGACCTCATTTCCTACAAGCAAATAGAACTGATAAAAGTGCAGAAAAAATTGTGAAAGACAGACAAATTCCTCGCATTAATGGCATATCGTAGTACACTTGTAACTCTTGATGGGCAGGAAAATGAAAAGAAAATGACTGTGTAATCTTTTTAAAATTACACAGTCACCTGAATAAACTAAAATCCCAATAGCCAAATTTACGGGTAAAAGGAAGGGTCATACAAAACAAGATCTAAAATAAATTACGATAGAAAATATGGATGTAAAGATCTGAAAGCACTAAAAGTAGGAGATAGAATCCGAGAGAAATCGGAAGAGGACAAATAGTGGAAAACACTAACACAGTAATAGCAGCAAAATAAAACATACACAGAAAAGATGAAAGGTTAATTTGCAGTGTAACACCCACACTCAATTCACATTAAAAATTTCCAAAATACTTATATTTATTTGTGATTGTGCATGCTCCATTCGAATCTGGCTGGATAAATTTGATAAAATCTACCGTTTTGGAGTTATCGACAGTGAAATTTGGGATTCAATCGCGTCGTTGGTGGTAGCCATTACTCGCGTTGTTTGCATACATTCGCTGCGGGAAGCTAAACGCGGAAGACTACGGAAAGCTAACCTGGGAACTGATCTTTTTTGTCTAAATTTGTCTCATTTACTACGCACGAAAACTATTTACGTATACACGCTCAGTTTGCGCAATGATAGTTACAGTGATAGCTATTATGCAGCGAATGGATACAAACAATGCCAGTAATGGCTGACCGCGACGCGGATGAATCCGAAATTTCACTGTTGATGACTCCAAAACTGTAGATTTTATCATATTTATCAATATAGATTTGAATTGTGCATGTATAATTACACATAAATTTAAGTACACTGGAAATTTTTAATGCGGACTGAGTTCGGGTGTTACATTGAAAATTAACCAGATGAACACTGGTGAATTTCTAAAAAGAAACAGGACAGTTTTACTGCCTATTGAGGAAGAAGACAACAATGCTTTCGGAGAAAGAGAAAAGAAAAGAAAACTAGATCCATTTCAAAATCAAGAAGATTTAGAAAAGGATGGTCAATACAAAACCCGAAAATCTTAAAGGAATTTGAGCGGAAATAAAATAATTTATAATCCCTTGAAAATGATAAAAATATCTGGAGAAAGGAAGGTGTTGTCTCTGTAAGTTATTTCCGATAACAGTAATAATAAGGATTTAACGTTATGCCATTTGAATCTACACGTTTGGACCGTTCCACGGGAGATCTAATAAAATTTGTTCAACATTTAATAGGTTTTTTGTCGCACCTACTATCCAAGCAGCAGCTCAGAATGCGATTCGCTTTATGAGATGAATGTCATTCTCGTAAACAAAATAGAGATCAGTAAAAATAAATTCTTTTAGACAAGTATAATATATAGTATTGTTAAATGAAGGAAAGAAAGAAAGTTATCGAAATTAAGAAAGAATAAAAGAAAGAATGTTATCAAAATTAAGAATGGAAGACAGAAAAGAAGGAAGTTATCAAAAGAAAGAATCAAAGAGAACTTGAAAGGAAGAAAGAATGAGAGTTAAAGAGAAAAAGAATGAAAAAGTTATCAAAAGAAGGAACGAATGAAAGAAAGAAAGAAGGAACGAATGAAAGAAAGAAAGAAGGAACGAATGAAACAAAGAAAGAAGGAACGAATGAAACGAACAAAGAAACGTACGAATGAAAGAAAGAAAGAACGTACGAATGAAAGAAAGAAAGAAAGAACGTACGAATGAAAGAAAGAAAGAACGTACGAATAAAAGAAAGAAAGAACGTACGAATGTAAGAAAGAAAGAAAGAACGTACGAATGTAAGAAAGAAAGAACGTACGAATAAAAGAAAAAAGAAAGAACGTACGAATGAAAAAAAGAACGTACGAATAAAAGAAAGAAAGAACGTACGAATGTAAGAAAGAAAGAACGTTGAATAAAAGAAAGAAAGAAAGAACGTACGAATGAAAGAAAGAACGTACGAGTGTAAGAAAGAAAGTACGAATGTAAGAAAGAAAGAAAGAAAACGTACGAATGAATGAAAGAATGAAAGTAAGAAAGAACGTACGAACGAATGAAAGATTTATCAAAAGAAAGTAAAAGAAAGAAAGAACCATGTGTTAAGTACAAAAAATAAAAATATAAAACAAAAGAGCAGTGAAAAAATAAATTGTAAATAAGAAAAAAGAAGAGTAAAAGAAAAACAGAAGGGAGAAATAAAGGCAAGAAGGAAGAGCAGAAGGATTAAACACAGGCTAAAATAAAGACAAAAATAGAAAATGAAAAAGAAAGAACACCGAAAGAAAAATATAAGTAAAGGAAAATCTTGAAAATATAAAAATTATAATAACTATCAAGAAAAAAAATGATGAAAGATAATAAAAAAAAATGATTGAAAGAAATAAGGAAAAGGTTATTAAAAGACAAGGAAAGAAACAAAAAAGTGAGCAAATATTAAATGACAGAAAAAGACAAAGAATATAGAGACGAAAAGAGAAACGTTAAAAGAAAGAATGTGGAAGTGTAAGAAAAATAGTAAGTAGAAAAAAGAATGGATGACAGCGAAGAACGCGGTAAAGAAATAAATAAAGAAATGCATGCAAAAATTTAATAAGTAACAAAAACAAAATGGATTAAAAGGACAAAAATAAAACAATAAAGGAGAAAGCTCTAATATAATCAAACAACAAACTCAAAAAAGATAGCGGCGAATACTGAATACGAAATAAGAAAAACTAAAAGCTAGCAGCGTCAGAATCAGCAAGAAAAAAAAACTATGGATCGATGTAAGTAAATGGTTTGTGAATCTACGCAGTCAGCTGATACGATTTACAAATTTTCGATCCCGACTGAGAGAATACTCCATCTGTGTCGATACCCTTCACGACGTGCGCGATCATGACTCTCCACAATTGCTTATCTCTTGTAGCTGTTAGTAAAGGTTATCTATTTGCTAGCTCCCCTTATATATTTTTTCTGTCAACCAGATAATGAGGCGCGTTAGGTAGGTTATTCGCTGTATTTTCTGTCACGCTTGCCTCCAAAATAAACTGTGTGTGTCACATTTTGTAAACCGACTTTCCTCTATTATGCGCCGTAGAAATTTCAGCTCTCACTTTATGATTATTAGAATGTCCTTTTTGCTTGTAACTTATCGAAAACTTCCGATATAAATAAATATATCAATAAGTAAATAAAAGCTTGTTGGCAATAGAAACAAAAAAAAAAAAAACAAAAAAATGTGACACCTAAAAAAATCGTCCTGGGTATGACCATAAACTACATCTGCGTCCTGGGTATGACGATGAACTACATCCGCCTCCTGGGTATGACAATAAACTACATGTAACAGCAACGTCTTTGATCAGGAGGTGTTCACGAGCATGGAACCACCTCTTAATTTCTGGTCTTCCTCCATGACCCGGGTTGGTAGAACCTGTTAGGGCCCTAATGATTGGTAAATAGTTAAACGCCAACTGGGGTCAAAATGTGTAAAAATGGGTTGTATTATCATCAAGAGGTTTTTTTTTTAAAAATTGTTCCCAGCAAAAATTAAAAAAAAATATTACCGGAAATAATTCTTGCAGGCATTAAATAACCGATTGAGGGTAATATGCAGTAAAACAAACCAAACCAAACTTAAAACGAAAAAAATGACAGAAAGAAGATAAGACTGCAATTAAAAAAAAAGGTAAGCACTTAACAAATTAAATAAATCAATCAAAAGAATTAAAAAAAAAACGAAAAGGAATCAGCCAAAGATTAAAATTAAAATTAAGAACAATAAAGACAAAAAATATAAAATTTTGAGAGTAAATATCGAATGAACATCTATAAACCTCAAGGGAATTTTAAGTATATATATATATATATATATATATATATATATATATATATATATATATATATATATATATATATATAAAAGCAACATTGAAGTCAACACTTAGAGGCTCTAAGTGTTTACGTCAATGTTCACTTTTATATTTACACACGCTCTATCTCTGATATTGAGCACTTTAAATATATATATATATATATATATATATATATATATATATATATATATATATAGTTTTGAAGAAAGTCGACGTCATATCTAAGGCAAGATTGCCTTTATGTATAGCAAGTATAGTAATTTGGGTCCCGCTAGCATCCCTGAATAATTATTTTGGAATGCATGCATTTAGCCACAGAAGGTGTGGAGTTCCGCTTTAATGAGACAATTTACGTCCAGACGGACGGGGTTGTCATGGGCATACCTTTAGGTCCTGTTTTAGCCAACATCTTTGTAGGCTATTATGACCGAATATTATTTGATAAAGTCCACAAACCCTTTGTCTATATGAGATATGTGGACGATACTTTTTTCCATTTTTGACTCGTTCATACATGCCGCTAATTTTCAAGCTCAACTAAATTCTCCATCATTCTCTGAAGTTTACAATGGAGATTGAAAAACATAGAACTCTCCCTTTTTTGGATGTACTGGTTGAACGCAAGGATGGGGCTTTCGTCACCAATGTTTTTCTTAAGCCCACATTCACTGGTCTCTATACGAGTTGGAACTCGTTTGTTCCTAAGTCTCGCAAAATTAGTCTAATATCGACTTTGATCCATCGTGCTGTTATGATTTGTTCCCCTGAAATGTTGGATGGAGAAGTTACTAAAATTCGAAATAATTTCGTAAGTAATTGATATCCTATCAATATTATCAGGTGTTTGATCAATAATGAAATCAGACGCTTAATGGAACCTGCGACCTAGTCGGTCCTGTTTATTTGAAGTTACCTTGGCTTTTAGTCGAGTTCCACCTTTCCCTCCTCAGTCCCTTTATTGTCTTTGTATTCATTTATATTAAATATTGCCAACGAATATCTTTGAAAAAGCTTTGGCCGAAAGATGCTTTAGATATGACGTACACTTTCTTCAAATCTATATATCAGTTCCTCAGGTACAAATCCCTGTTTATACATATATATATATATATATATATATATATATATATATATATATATATATATATATATATATATATTCAAATATAGATAACTATACTCGTTTCGAAAAAACCCTCGAATTTTTGATTTGCCAATAATCAAATCAATCAAGAGGGAAAAAAAGGTTTTAAAAAAAGAAAGAGCTAGAAACATGAAAGTCTGTCGAAAAAATGACACAGGCACAGGTTTGAAGCCCAAAGAAAAAAACCCGATACGAGTAAAAACTAACTAACAAAAAGAGCTCAATACAACCGTAGAGCAGACCTAGATAAACCTAGTGAGCCAGACAAACCTACCTAGGTTTCACCTAAACGGATCGTCAGGAAAGCTGCTCTTTCTTGACGATCCTGGATTTATATATATATATATATATATATATATATATATATATATATATATATATATATATATAAAAAAAAGCTTATTAAAATATATATATATATATATATATATATATATATATATACAGAAAAATGAGCAGCTCTGAAAGAGTTGATCAAAAGTAGCCTATTGGCATAAGAAATGGCAGAGCTTCAATATAAATGGATAATCAGGTTGACAGTGACTAGTTTAGTATTTGAACAAATCAGTTTCATTTGCAAGCACACAATCAAAACAATCTGATGATTTTGCAAGCGCATGAAACTGATAAATGGTCACTAACTGATAACCCTGTTTATTATATATATATATATATATATATATATATATATATATATATATATATATATATATATATATATATATATATATATTATATATGTATGTATGAGGAATTGTCTTTTTTATGAACAAATTTTATATGCTCTTAATGTTATTTTTATACATTGAACCGTGAAAAAAATAATTGTATCACATCAAGCAAGGCAATAAAACCACTAAGAGAGAAATGCTTACTGAATGTTAGAGAATATGACATAAAATATACTATTAATATATGATAAGAATTAAAACGACAGAAGTTTACGATTGACACTGAATTCGGGATAAAATTTCCCCAATCTAGAAGTGCGGGAGAAAAAACTCTTAGAACAGAATTTATGGTTGCATCTACCCTTTCAATTCTAAAATGATGAGACCTAGCCGCCAATCTAGTACTACGCTGGAATTCATAAGTCACCATTTTACAAAAAGCAAAGCCTATCAGAATAATTGCCATGAAAGTATTTACAGACAATGAATATCTGAGCACCAGTCCATATGAGGCAGTAATTTTCAAAGTAATGACGGATGGTCGACTTATAAATATGTAAGAGATTCTAGCGAGAATAAAATATCTAGTCCGACACATTGAACCATCTTTCCTAGTTGTGCACTTGTTAATTGACAATATACATTCCGGTTCTTGCCAGCAGAAAAATCATTTTAAAATAATAGGATCATTATCTGTTAAAATTATCAACTACAAACTTTGACACAATTTAATGACATTTTTTGGAATTAAAACTATCTATAAGCCTATAACACAATATTGCAATTATCAATGTCATAATCGTTAAAAATGAGTAATTAATCAATCAAAAACACTTGCAATTAACAATCATGTGGACAATTTCTAAATCGCTAATAGAAAACTTTAATTCGCACCAGAGAAAAATGCAATAAAATTATCATAGAAACACAATGTCAGTTGTTTTAATGAAATAATTATTTGAGTGAATTCCTGTCCAAATACAAAACAATTTACATTAGTGAAAATATTGAAATCTAGACGACATCGTTTTGTCAGATCTGCGAGAGAGATTAATAATTTTAAAGATCACTAAAAATTGATAGAACGCGTTAAAACAGATGCTATAATTCCAGTTCATTTAAATAATCCGTGTTATCTAATTCAGGTTTTGCTACTGTTGAATGTCTTCATTCAAGCGATACGGATGCTGTCATTTGGTAAATACTTTGTGATATAGAGTTCCAGTCTACACCGTCTGATGAGGGATTTTCTTTTAAACCTAAGGATATGTTTCCTTTAAGCCATTTTAAATCATTCATCTGAGAAAAACAATTGTATAAAGATAATAGTTTAGATGGGTAGATTAAATATTGATGAGGTCATTTTTTATGCTCTTAGTTTAACGTCAAATATCTCGTCTTAGATCTAAAAATGTAATTGGGAACTTTTATTGTATAGCATTGAATGTTTATCATCCAGGTTTAGTCATATTGATATTTATATTGGGTTCAGAAAGTAATATCCGATATTTGAATCAGTTTGTATTTCTGAATAAATATCTATAAACCGGGATTAATTCAGTCAAAACAGGGACCTTGAACATCTATACACTTCTGCCGTCGACTGACAAGCGTATTTATGCCTTTGGGATAAAAGTCGAAATGTTTGGACTGAAAGAAAACATTTGCAATGGAATTTCTTTTGATTAATTGACGAAAGGCTTTTAAAAAATGGTAGTCGGTGGGCGAACGATCTGGAAAATATGATAGCAAAATCACAAGTTGATGGGCTTCTGTAGTGTCATACTTTCAACATGTGGCTGAACATTGCCATGAAGCAGAATTTGACCACGTCAGTTCATCAGGGCCAGTTGCTGTATGTGCATTTCATGCATTTGCTGCCATTAATCTTCGAGTGATCCACTGTGTTAAAACAGGATCTTTCGGAACACACAGAATAACAGGACCTCACCAAAACAGCAGAAAAATCTTGAGTAAGGAGAAATGTTTTTAAAAAAATGATTAAATACTGCCTAATAGTTAAATTCCAATTTGGCAGTAAGATAAATAAGATATTGCCACTGCTTAAAACATGTACATTAAGCTGAGGAAAAAGAGTCTAATTTGTTAGCTAAGGATGAAGAGTTCAATCCCATGTAGGAGTCAGCACTCTGGTTAGTTTCTAGAAATGTAATCGTTAACGCCATTGCTGGACCACCAGCCTATCACCATAATCTGATGGCACAATTTCGATTTTGGAATGTGTTTGGGTGCTTCGTTAAGACCAAAACAAGCGAGGTGATCCTTTACAAACGATCTGTTTATGATTACATGCCACTATTCGATTCTGAAATGGATCATTTGAATATCGCTGATGCAGCATCGAACACTACAAAACATCGAATGCTTTTGACATACGATGAGTTTATGTTGAACTTGTTTCTCGAGGTTTTTTTACCTTGCTAATTTTCCTGAGATGGTTCGATATTCGATTTTCTGGAGATGGTCCGATATTGTTAGAATGTTCACATATTGTTCACACACAAAATTATCTGATATATTGGCGTAGATTTTGTTAGACTAGTGTTTTCAGATGCTGATTGCCAATTGCAGACGCATGTGCTCTGTCACCTTGATCTTCAAGACTCGTATCCCCAATGTGGAACACTTGAACCCAGGGTCATGCTGTCAAATCACAATTAGATCATTCACCCCACGGTTTTTTTAATATTGGCAGTAGCTTGAGGAGCATTATGACCAACCATAAACTCATGTAAAATAAAGTAATGGTAAATCTTCTTTTTCTAATATCCGTGATCATGTGCATATAATGCATTAAATAGAACTAATTTCTAATGAGTAAGGCGTCAGCTTGTTAATTTTATATCAATCTATCTCAAAGTTATTTTATTTTTTATTTTGGCGATTTTCCTGGCAAATATTCCGGCGACTGGCGAAGGGAGCGTAAGAGTGGCTTTTAAAAACACCTAACTGCAATTCCAACTGCTTCGCAACTGCTGTATAACTAAAGTTTTCTATACGTTTCATCAAGTATTCAATTCCGGTGTGACACCATTTACCAAGGCAAAAAAAGAAAAGAAAGGAAAGATAGGAATGAAAGAAAGAAAAATGAGGCGGGACCCAAAGCGTGGATGATAAGTAGAACTCCCACGACCAGAGACAATGGATAAGGATATTTTGATAAGTAACAAATGGCGAAAAACTGTCATTACAATGGCAGAAAAATTCTAAGTGGATAAAGGAATCAGATGTGTTCTGGCGACGGCTTGTGTTATCTGGGATACACAAACAAACCGCTAATGGGGAAAACATCTGATTGGCAAACCACAGACCGACTAGGTAAAAGAAAAATCAAACTGAAAATGTTATTTTGATAATTGACAAAAAAACAGGTGAAACTACAGGGCTTTGGATAGATATTAAAAAAATTAATTGTGTCAAAAGCCGCACAAGAGGTGGCGACTGACCGTTTTTTTCGACAAGAACATCTTTAGCCTGCGATAATAAAACTATGTTATCAGAAATGTGCACCAAAAAAATGACTGGAACCATGGAAATGTTTTTTTCGAGGCGACGACGACGATTGTTTTGTTTCAAATAGACCACCCATTTTGATAATTAGCGATAAATGACTGACGAAATCCAGATGAAAGAACAAGAGTTATGACCACCACCGGTCGTATTGTTCTGTTGGTGGCCAGAGAAAATGAGAACTGCGATTAAAGAAAGAAAAAAAAAAAGAAAAGATAATTTTTTTTTTTGAGCAAGATATTTTTTTTCCTGAAACAAAGCCCGCGGGATCGTACACGCCCGGCTGGACATCATTGGCCAAGTGGTGATCACGTGACGCACGAAGGAGGCTGTCACCGCCCATTTAGAGGATGGGTATGAGAGGTTGCTACGAAGAAGTGGGGAGGACAGTTGACGCCCCTCTGAAGTATGGTGAGAAGGTGGGGTAAGAAAGACTCCCAAAAAAAATGGAAAAAAGTGGAAAATTCCTAACCAAAAAAAAAGAAGTGGATATGTATTTAGAATTATCGAGGAACCCCCGGCGCCGACAAACCCACCCCGGTTTTGGTCGGCGTCCATATAAGCAAAGTCGCAGCGAGCAGAAATCAGTTCAGAGTTGAGTTCGGGAGACAGAGTTCAGAGTTGAGTTCGGGAGTTCAGTTCCCAGAGTCAGTCTCCAGTGCCTCGCCTCGATAGCTGACCAAGATTCACGCAAATTCCGGACTCATCTTCAATCCAATAACAATTATTTTGAAGAGCGACTTAGATCCAGACCACCAAAATAAGTTTTTTTTTCGACTTTCGCCCGAAGACACACCGAAAAACCAATTTCTTAAAGAGCAAACAACTTGAAGTGTTAAAACTCGCCCAACGGAAAACAACGTGTCACAATCCATAGAACGGGTCGGGAGATAGGCGCAGTCCTATGTATCCAACAACTAGACATAAAGTTTGTTATCCTTTTTTTGATACCTTGAACTTTTGAGTTATCATTTTATTTTCTTTTATGCATATTTGTGCGATGTCATCCCCGTTTGAACTCAATTTGCATTACGGCCCCAACGACTGATTGATTTCGTCTGCCTAAGATCAATTCACAACGTGGGTAGGCAGACTGGAGATCAATGCAGTTACTTTGGTAACCAGGCGTTGGAAGCGAGTTGGGAACGACGAGGCTGATATCGAATCTAACCAGATTCCCATCCGAATCACCAAAAGGTTAGAATGTCACATTTGGGTGCCGCGACCGATACCAAGCCAGTTGGTCGCCACAGGACGAGACAACATGACTGACGCGACAGGCGGACGTCATGTTTGGAGCGGCGACACCCGAACGAAGCAGAGAGGAGCGAGCGAAGGCTGTGTTCAGGGACGTCACACCGGATACATGATCTATCAGAGATGGTTAAGCTCAAAATTCTGGTCTATTCGGTCTTGTTAACTTCCGTCTCACGCCCTAAAAGTATTCGCGAGACCATATTTCTTTATCTATATGTTAAACAGAGAGGGATGCGCGTCAAGCCAGACATTGCTGGCCACAAATGTCGGAGAAGAATTCAAACAAAGTCATGTTTAATTTTGTGAAGAAACGTTCAACTAAGATATTCCTTTAAAATTATTATGTAGACGTTAAATACTGTGATAAACCACGCAGATTGTTCGGAGATTTTTACACTGTTCACGATTTTTTTATTTCTTATGAGATCCTAGTCATCACAACACTTCACTGTTGGAAATGTTTTAAAAGAAATACCTCTGTACGTATGTCTAGTGATTCAAAAATGTTTAAAGCTGTTTTTTTTCCAAAGTATGTAGTTTTACTTTTCAAATTATGTTCCATTACAAGAGATTTTGTCTGATCTGTTACTCAGGATTTGTCATTGCTATTTTAAATACCAATATATGGTATACATATCTTCAAAAGCAAACATCGCCATTACATTATGTCCATGTGTGTTGCTGATACTGTTCACGGTTGTTGATTTATAAGGAATTCATTTTTTCATTGAGGATTTTGAATATGAAGGTATGTGTCACATTTGCACAGGCAGATTAGATTTACTTTGATGTCAGCCATATTCACTAGTGTTGGCGTTGCAAGTGTAAAAAGTAGAAAAACAATATGGCACCACTGATTTAGGCCAATTCTCTGTACTTCGGTCTGCCAAAGTAATTATTGCTGGGACCGCCACGATTCGTTGGTGTTTCGCAACTGTCAACTTCTTTTAAACAACTGTTCTTTGACGACTCTGGCGATTTTCCTGACAACTCTTCCAGTAACTAGCGAAGAAGACTAAGACGGCTTAAAAAAATCTTCCCCAGTAATACTTCATATCGACTAATCACAGATGCTATTCCTTCCACACATGATCTACTTTCAGTCTCAACACACATTTTTCGCCCCATTTTCCTGCATACTCACATTTACCCTGTCCCGTGATTATGATGCTAGCGACGTCTGCTTTGACGACTTTCTCCTCTTGAACTTGTCAGACGCTAGCCAAAATAACTATTGTTTCAAAATATGGTTACACTTTTGCGAATTATCTAGACGTCACAGTTGTGAGTGAATAAATTTTTTAGAAGTGGGAAAATAGACATTTTCGCTTAAAAATTTTGGAAAACCTTTAGCGAGATGTTATCGTCTTCCAAAATTTGCAATATTCTCAGGGCCGCAATTTTCACAGATCTCATTCTTACATACACACTTAATTCATTTTACATTATGAAGTACAAGCAATTTCTATTCAGCATATGTTACGGATTATTTGTAATTATGTAAAGAATAAAACTGGTGAACGTTGTATATTTCCAAATTATAATTTAATAACAGACTTTATATTAACTTTTGAAATTCTGCATTTGTTGCAATTCCAAATCGAAATTAATCACGAACCAATATCTATCTATCTGCCCTAATAGATTTTTGTTTCTATTATGTGGACAAAATAGGAAAATATTTGTTGATTACATGACAGAGAAATAAATAGAAATATTACAGAAAGCACATTTCATAAGACATAAGAAGCTAGATATAGAATTCCGGATAGGCAATATAGGTTTTGATCGTTTGAAGATATAGATTCAATTAATATGATGATTACTAGTCTAGACAAAATTAAGCTTTCTCTTAAAAGAAGAAGAAATTGACATGCTATTAGCATAACAGTTAAGTAAAAAAAAATGTGGAATGGACGGACCTTGTTCAAATTCTGGTCTGTTTATTTGTTGTTTTTCATTTGTAACTGAACATGTATTTGTACGCGTTGAGATAAACCCGTGTATCTCCTGAAATAGGGCCCACTACGAATATGGCGGGCTCAAGATGTGTCCATTTAAAGGAAAATTTAAAAGAAAATGTGAAGAAAACAACAAAGAGGACATATATATATATATATATATATATATATATATATATATATATATATATATATATATATATATATATATAATGTGGTCGGACGATTGCATAAAATAAATTATGAAACAGACTGTCTTTTGCATTTTTTTGACTAATATATTCATATTATATATATATATGAACAAACAGGTATATTTGTATTAACAAATTCAAGGACTAACAATTAACGAAGATGGTAATGAGTTTGTATGAATGAACGTAGAAACATTGTGATTATCGTATGAATGAGTGAATATTTTATATTTGTGTAAGGGGCGCATTTTTTTTTCGTTGTTTCAAATGGAGCGCATTGCGCTTTTTTTTTGTTGGGGAAAACGCAATCTTCACGAGAGATTACATTGTTTTAACGTCCGCTGAAAATAAAAAAGTTAAAAAAAAAGGATGAGGGAAGAAATCGCCAAGTATTTATAGTGTTGAGAAAGAGTCCCCTAGGAACAATTTGAACAATTAGAAAAAGAAAATTTTTTGATTTTTTTTTTTCGGATTTTTAAATAGTTAATGACGAAAGCACCTTTCTGTAGCTATGGGTTAAACAGTAGGTCAATTGTTACGCTAGACATAGCTGGCTACAAATATCTGAGAAGTCTTCAAACATCTATTGCTGGGTTAAAGCTTAGTTTACATGGAAGACAGTGTACAATAAAATAAGATATTTTATTAATGGAATGTTAAATTTTTACAATAAACAAGAGCAGAGGGCTGTCCGGAGATTTCATGGCGGACTGTACACGTTTTTATTTCTTATGAGTCATCACAGCTCTTCTCTATTATAAAATAAATAATTCTGTTATGTTTAGTGATTCAAAAATGTTAAAACATTTTTTATTTTAAAGAACGTGGTTTTTTACCAGATGAAACAAATCGCTTAAAACATAATTTCTATCTTCTTTTCTATCGTTTTCAACAATATTATGGTTACCCAACAGAACAACTTTAATTTTTCCATTATATTCCATGGTAATTTTCAAAACTAATCAAAATTTAAAATTCACAAATAATAAATATTCAACAAATATTTTTATACATCAAAATATTTAAAGAAGATTGTTGACAACAGCTTTGATTGTTGAATATTTAGGAATCATCAATTTAAACCAGAATTGAAATAAATGAAAAAAATAAGAATATGCAACAATTTAAATTATATTACAAATGTTTTTTTTAAAATCGATATTAAAAAATTTTGGGAAAAAATGAATTTTTTAATAAAATCAACAATTTACTATAAATATAATTATATAATAAAATATATATTTATAATTTGTATTTTTATATATATTTATCATTGTTATATTATTTTATATTTAATAATATTTTATATATATATATATATATAATATAATCATTATATATATATATATATATATATATATATATATATACATATATATATATATATATATATATATATATATATATATATATATATATATAAATATATATATAATTTATATATATATATATATATATATTATATATATACATATATATATATATATATAATGATATATATATCAGAATATATATATAATATATATGAAAATATATATATAACATACATATTTATTATATCATATATAATAAATACATTTTATATATATATATATATATATATATATATATATAATTATATATATTTATATTTATATATATATATATATATATATTTATATTTATAATATGAATTATATATATAATGATAATATAAATTGATTGTATATATATATATTAACATATATATAATTTAAAAAATATAAATCATCAATATATATAATATTTTTCATTATAATTTACATCAATATAAATATATATATATATATATTTATATATATATATATATATATATAGCCAATATATATATATATATATATATATAACATATATATATATATATATTTATAATATATATATATATATATATATATATATATATATATATATATATATATAATAATATATATATATAATATATATAATATATATATAATAATTATATATATATTATATATATATATAGAATTATATAATATATATATTCATTTAAAATATTTTTTAGTTGGATCTTTTCTAATTGATCTCTTTATCTCTGAGTTGAAATGATTTTCCACTTTCCCATTGTAACCTCCATATCTAGTTTTACTCTCTACTGTTCAATTTTTAAAACTTATTCACCGTTCCTTTGATGGTTTTTGAATGAAATTTAAAGATGTAAGCCAAAGTAGGAATTTTAATAAAATTACTGAATGTCGGAATATTCTTTTTCCTCACAACATTGCTCATTTGGGAAAGGTGTGGGCTTTACACAAAACAATTAAAACCTGAATAACACAAAAGGTATTGCAGGGATTCTTACGGACCATAGAGTCTAACCTAGAAAAAAAAAGTCAATGATTGGAATTTTTTTTTAGATATTACATATTTTTTGTGATGTATAATAATGTTGTTACACGATTTGGAATATTTTGATGTTACAACCGATACATATATATATATATATATATATATATATATATATATATATATATATATATATAGTCAGCGACGAAATTATTCGTACACGTTGGTGAAATTATCACAAACATTTTACTGCATAAATAGTGTACACGGTTTCAACAAAAAATTAATTATTTAAATTACTTATATTTACATGAATCAATCAATTAAAAACGATATTTTCTACTGTGCGAATAATTTTGTCCTTTCCTATTTTGCATAATTCGCCTGTGAATTTTGTTGTATTTAACCTATTGTTATGACAAATAGGTTTTATATTCCTTTTTTTTTTCTGCTCATTAACATATAAATGTCCTAGCATTATAGCGGCATTAAATTCTGAGATATGGATAAAAATATTCCAAGCTGATGGGTGTACAAATAATTTCCTAGTTTCTTATCCAGGTCCCTTATGTGTTTTTCTGGGATTCACATTAAATAGATTTTGTACTATATATGTCTAATATTATTAATAATTGATAGGTGATTTAAACTTAAATCCATTAAGATTAATGTAAATTAGTTGGGTTATCGATTTACAGATTGTGGGTAATTCCTGAGCCCCTCTGGAATAAATCATGCGGCCCAACACACTTATATAAAGTAACAAGAAACAACGACGAATGTAGATAAAGTAATACATGAACAAATTAAATATATTTTACGAAAGGATAAACATAGTATATTGGTTGTTCATCGTAATAAGTTTGACCATATTTTCTATTTAATGAAAGCAGTTTATAGGTACCTCCACGAAATCACTAAAAAAAGAGCATAGCTTGATGAAAAAGACGCCAACCTTGCGAAAAACAAAATTTTATCGTCTAAATGCTTATGTTATTATTAAAAGGAAAGACCAAAGTTTTTCTTAATTATTTTTTAAAGTTTTTCCTTCTTTTAGAACATTCTAAATTTTGATTAAAAAAAACCTTGTTTCTCTTTTGTAACACCGGAACTAGTAAAATAAATAGACAATTTTAGCATTTTTTTTTTTTATGACACACATTAATTTGGAAAATCTTGCAAAAAATAAAAATAATTGTCGGATATTAATGAAACTTTCAGGAACTATTCACAGATGATCGAAATTATTAAAAATAAGTGTTTTTTTTTATTAAAGTCATGGCAGAAATATTTTTTATATTTATTAGCCACCCCCAACTAATTTTATGAAAACGCTAGAAATTCGAACGCATCGGCATTAGAGATTACAATAGTTAAAAGCACGAGGCTTTGAGGAATGAAAATCATGTTTTTTTTGGGGGGAGGGGGCTTTTATTCGACACCCCCAACCTGAAAATCAGCTCTGAATTGTAACATACAAAACTCAATAAAACAAAGATATTATTTAATTTCAAATGCTTTTATTTGCTTTTTAGATTGTTTTTATGAATATGGACAATATTTTCTGAAAGCAAAAAATTTTTTGATGAAAAATGAATTTTTAATACAATTATTTGTTATTTCTTTAATTATAATAGATTTTACATTTAAGTTGTTAAAATATTATAAAATTATTTAAAAAATCCAGGCTTTATAAGTGTCCTTATGAGATAGATTTTAGCGCATTGTAAATTGTATCATTTTGACTAATCAGAAGATCTGCAGTAATTAAGAAATGTAATTTTGTGTTTATAATCGGGCTGTAATTATAAAGTACGGAAGACCAACCAGAATACAATTAAGTTGCGTTATTTGAGTTAAGCATTGTTCTCCGCTGTTAAGGCCTTTACTTTTTTGCGAAACACGTGTGGAGAAGTTAATTTGATTTTTCAATTTCAACTGAGAAGGGTACCTACAAGTATCAGTATCATCTTATGAAATTTATATGATCTTATTTTTATATTAATCTCAGTTATGACATTTTTCCATAAATGAAATATCAAAATTAATAATAAAATGAATGGAAATACAAATAACACAGTAAAATGTAATAAATGTACATAAAATTATAGTATTTTATGTACACTTCTGATAAAATTTCATAAGAAAGGTACCTATAAATTAATTAGATACCTTTCTTAGGAAATATGAAACTTATTTTAATTTCTTTATAATATATTTTCCATAAAGCATCGTAAATGTAAAGGTGAAAGCTAAGTACAAAAAAAAAAAAATAGAGCGCTGAAAGTTTTCCTTAAAAATAACGAGGTAAATAATTTGTTCACTTAAATGTAAATTATTTCACTTTTCTCCTTCCGTAGAACAAATTATCCTCATGGAATCCGTCAATATGTCATTCATCACCTGTCAAGTGACGCGAAAGTTTATGACCTGCTTTGTTTTATTTTCAAATTACATCTTTTCGGCGCAGAAGCTAAGTTAAGCTTGGTTCAAAATATTTTAAATAAACATTATAATTTCTGTTTTTCTTAAAATAAGTTTTAAAAAAATGAAAATTAATATTTAAAAGAATTTCAAAGTGAGATTATCAGTTTTTTTATAAAATGGAAAAAAATGGTTACTTTTGCTGACTCATAAATAAACAAAAAATATATTATCGAAAATTTTGGACGTGCTAGGAACGATTAAAAAATGTAAAAAAATACCCACAAAATACTTTGATCTTCCCTGTTAATAATAATATAAACATTTAGACGATAAAATTTTGTTTTCGACAAATTCAGCGTCTTTTTCATCATGCTATACTCTTTTTTAGCGATCTCGTGGAGGTAACTAAGTTTTAATAAAAGGAAAAATGATCTATTACGTCGAAATTTTATTGAAACTGCGCTAATTGTGTAAGCTTTTTTAGGGGAGATGCATAGTGAAAACACATTGTGGACATAAAATGTTACATTATGCGCGTTGGACCACCAAATATTGCAGTTACTATCTCTAGTAAATTGACTAGAAGTGGGATCAATATTTTCATATATGACTGATAGGTAAGGAAACGGAATAAATTTCAGTTACGCCATTGGTTCTCAACCGATTTTGGGCCATGTCCCACTTTGGTATTTCTAAACATCTGGTGACCCCTGTAATATTTGATTCTTACATATTCAAAATTTTACTACAATTCACATGGAGGAAGCCAACTGAATGCTCATACTCGCTAATTAACCAACAAAACATAGGCTCTTCCAGAGACATGCATCACACCCTCTCCTCACGCTCTGATTGGCCGACAAAAAATGGGCTCTTCCAGCGACAGGCATCACGCTCTCTATCGACCGAGACTCGCGATTGTGGGGAGACAGTAATTACAATATATGCCAATTATACATGTACGTATATACACACAAAATATTTTAATGTATGCATACTGTATATGCATCGGATGTATTAATATATATTAACACTTTAACACAGACTCCCTAGAAAATAATTCCCTGTTAATAACTCATATTCGAATTGCCCGCTAATTCTGTTGGTATAGTAAGGCAAAGGGTGCACATCCTACGCATGCCCCCACCAAAATATTACCATGAAACACCGGTAGCGTATGTGCCCAACGTTGGCAATCATTAAATTAGTTTAGCATCTTATATCATATTCATGTTCTTATATATATATATATATATATATATATATATATATATATATAGTCGAAAGAAATTAAGATTTGCTATATTTATGGGATAAATTGTACATTTATATATATATATATATATATATATATATATATATATATATATATAAATATGTATATATATATATATATATATATATATATATATATATATATATATATAATGAGTTAAAACGATAAAATCATACACTGGAATGCACCAAAAAGGAAGATGTTAAATGTCACGGATTGTGTGGGTGATACTAGTGGGATTCCAGTCACTGAGGGGAAATATATTTCTATATGCGGCAACAAGGTCAACGTGGTGGTGTTACTAAAGCATGGGAAAGAAAAAGACATAAAGGATGTTTGATTGTTTGAAGTAACCTGGTTTTTATATTTGCTTGACATTTCCTGTATTCTTCTTTTGTCGAAACAGGTATTTTTTATCTGCCGTTAACCCAATTTTTTATAATACTGTAAATGTACATCCGGTTTCATCCAGCATATAAATCTTTCTTAACAAAACTACTGCGCTTATAATGTAGAACATCTAAAAAAAAAAAAAAAACAACATTATAAATCAAAAATAAAATCAGTAGGGAGCTAAATTATTTTGGCTAGGTTGTGCACTTAAGTCGATCAAACAACAGATTTTAAAAATCATTTGGCTTAACCCTAGCTATATCTTTATCCTTCATCACAATTTATTATTACAACCAACTTTTGTTTACATTTTGTTCAAATCACCCACATATATCTGATTCCATTAATAAAATCAGTATTTAGTTTGTAGAAATCATTTTAAATGTGAAAGGCGTCACATATATTTTTATTTTGTAATTCAACTACCCAGAATTAGTTTTATAGAGAGAGTTTTATACAGGGTGCGATGGATGAATAACAGTTTAAATTACGCAAAAATAAAAATAACACTGACATCTCATTTTAACAAATATATTTACCAAGATGACGCAAAAATATCCTGAATAACTAAAGATTACATTTATTCAATATAATCGCCATTGGCTTCAACAACGGCTTCCAGACAACTTCAGAATATGCTGAAACTCTTCTAGACGGTCTACGTCATAACATGGTGAATGCTACTATAATCCTTGCTTTTACTTCATGTTACAGGGAATTTTGTAAGTATCTTGCTCAACTGCGCCCCACACATAATAATAATGATTGTCGTCTGGGGAGTTAGGTGCCTGGCTGTAAGGGATGATGTGTTCGAATCTGACAGCCCTGACTGGATTCCCCTCTTTGTTTCTCAGGGTGCAGAGTCATGTTTCCAGATATAGGGTCTTCCAGTAGACACTCTATTGACTCAGGGAAGCATAAACTCCACAAGACACTTAACGTAGGCCTCCGTGTTGAGTCTGAGACGCCGTGAGAAGATGAATGGAGGCATAACGTCGCCATCACGTGATCACTCCAAATACCATTATGGTGACTGTATATATCAACCAGTACTTTAAGAATCTTCTGCACTGGCCTCAGATTGACACCTGAACTCTCTGAAAAGTCAGTATAGAACTTTTCAAGCAGTGAAGCATATCACTTCCCAATTTCTGGCGGAATGAATTGCATCATGGTTCTCTTTTTTCTCACAGATAGTACCCAACTGACCCTACTATACTGTGACGTCGACAAAATAAAATAAAATAAATCAACGCGCGTGCGCGAAAATTAAAAAAAAATGTAAAATGGCGACAATTTACCCATCGCACACTGTATATCATATTGTCCTATACATCATTCTAGGTTTTTCCAAAACGAAAGTTTGCAAATTGTAAGAAAACAATCTCTGAAAGCAAGGGAAATGGTTTCAACGATAGGAAAACACAGATATGCGAATAGTGGAGGAAGTCATTGAAAATTATAGGAAAAAGTTGGCAGTGATAAAAATAAATAAAAATGGAGAACTTCTAAAATGAGAAAGCATGGACAAAACCCTCATATTCTCAAACGAACCATGAGTTGCTTTGTGCAGCAAATATAAAAAAAAGTAAAAGTGTTTCTATTCATTTTTATTCAGTAATACATGGATAAATAATCGATGCTATCCATATATACAGTCCATCTGAAAGTAATTCATATTGTAGCGATCATCATCGCCATCACGCACACACACATACATACAGATCATACGACAAGCATTCATTGTCTAATCTCCTCAAAACTATCTCGCTGATTAGTCAATTCCGAACAATCAGATCGTCTGCATGCGAGGAATAATTTTCCCGCGTACACGGCTGGGAGTCTGCCAAAATGTAGTCTTCAAGAGCTCCCGTCTTAACCGTGCGGTCAGACGTTAATGAACATTGCCAAAAACTCTTACCGACTTTTCGCAAGTCGCCAGTAGAGTCCAGCAAATTTCGCCTGTCAACACAAATCTATGAATTTACTCACAACATTTCAAACGCACACACAGACACAGAATTTTATAATACATATAGACATATCTCTCTGTGACTCAGCTAAGTTCAATCAACCAGGACTCTGTTAATTTCTCTTACACAACACACTTTCTGATCAATTGTATTCTTGTGTTATCAATTCTAATAAACAGTCCATTGTCCTAATATTGATTCCTGAACATTTTTCTTCTTTGGGAGAATCAAATACAAATGAAAATACGGTAAAAGGGAAGCAACTTCTTTTCCCTTAATCTATACATTGAATACAAAATGTTGTATATTTCATTTATGTATGTTATTTCAATATATACTTGTTGATTCAGATTTGGAATTTCGTTGTTGTCTTGAATCATTTATTATACAAATGTTATACACAGGCCAAAGAACACGCACCCCCATAACAATATGAAGCACCATAGCACGAATCTGCTTTGGAAACCTTTGTCAAATTTTAGTTGATTAATTTACACCGCAAATCAAAACTTGAGTTAATTTTAGATAGTTTCAAGAGGATTCAAGGCTACCTGATTTATTATCAAAAAAGCAGTCGGATATTATAATACAAAACTGGGAGTCACATTTTACTTCAATAACATGTAATTAAAATCATTACCAATTGATCAACACCTGTTATGCCGATTAAACTAATATTAGTTTAATGTCATTGAAAGCTAATAAAGCACTTTCCCATAATATATGCTGAACTATGAGTAATGATCTAACACATGCTGAAAAACAGCTTCCAAGAGATCATCGATCAATAAACAGGACCGTTGTGAACTAGAAACAAAGGCTTAAAGAACTTGTTTCCTCGGGTGGATCATAAAGTAAAGCTCGTTATAGCGAAACAATTATTACTGACAAGACATATATTAAGATGTAAATGCATCTAACATTTATAATATATAGATGTTATTCGTTCTGTTAAAGGTGTCGATCTATTTTTGATCATTTTATTACATCCTAACTGAATTACAAATAAATTTTCTAGTTTTGCATAATAACATTATAATGTAATGCTTGGAATAAACCCATTAACTTTAATAATACTTTCACCAAACTAACTAAAATTTAACTCTGTATTTGTCTTAATGTCGTGATTAATTACATAAGATTTGACGAAAATTTCTCAAAACATCATTAATCTCATAATAAATTCTAATGGACTATTATATATATATATATATATATATATATTATGAAATTGACTAAGTCAGTCCGTTGATTAATTTAATATATTTTCTGTTATAGAAAATTTGTGTCCTCCGACAGGTAGCATACCCAGAATAATCATTTTGCAGACGCCTCCTCTGCGGTTAAATGGCATATCACGTTATGCCAAATGACGATTTCTTACAGGATCCAGGTTCGATTCCTGTCGGATGGGAGTTATTTTGTACGAATTTCTAAGCTATTCAGTCCGGGGAAAGTAGTTAATGCTGTTTATTATAAACAGAACATTTACTTAAATTTCTACCTATAAAATGACTTGTATACAGAATATATATAATTATATAGGTATATATATGTATACAGAATATACATATATCTATCTATATATATATATATATATGTAAA
>CAHIKZ030001686.1:780000-792500 GCA_903632075.3 Acanthosepion pharaonis
AAAGTAAAGGCTGTTCTAATAACTTGATACGATTTTAAATGTGAATTAAGTTTATGCGTCTAATGATCTATTTCTTTTTCCTTCAGATTTGGCGGACATTTAGGCGATATTATATTTCAGACATAATTGCCATCACTTAAATAAAATGATCCAACAGAGAAATAAATAAATGTTCTCCAATAACACTGATTTATTGACTGCTGGCTTTGATCCTTCTTAATGAAACACCCTTATATATAATCCGTCTTAATAACTCTTTATTTGAAAAATAAAACAAATGAAAAACATGAAGATGGAAATAGAAAAAATGTGGCACTTCAAAACAAAAACTGTACATATTGTGCTTGAAGTATTGGTATTGCTAAAGAAAGACATTTAACAATAAATAAAAAAAGAAGAAATCCCCCCGGCGCACCATCCCTCAAATAAATTTCAAAAATAGTTCTAATAAACACAACCTGCGAAATGATTGGTCTATTATGTATTTTTTTTTTGATAATATCCATCTTTTGTTTAATTAAATTGAAAGATCAAAAAATCACATCCTTCACGCCCCTCACTATCGCAGTGTTTATAACTTGGCTTGTAACTATAAGATAAATATAGGTAAAAAAATAATTTTTAAATAATAATAATTACTTAGGAACTTTGATTTTCTCTGACGTGTCAGTTCATCACTCAAATTAACATATCTACCTTTAGATATTTCATTGAATACTGTTGTCATATATGGTATGGTAACGCCGCTGTTCCTTTCGAGGTTCTCGACAAAATCTAAAGACAGATATGCAATGTGTTAAGTCCTGACCTGGTATTTCGACTCCATTCACTTTCGCACAGATGTTACTCCCCTCTGTATTTTCGACAAATATTTTCATGGCACCCTCTCTGACGAGATATTTTCACTGGTCTCCTAAGTGAAGGAATTTAAACGTGCTACTAGGTTGACATTTCAGTCCCACCATTTCACTGTCAAAACAGTTAAGTGTAACCACCTCTTCTACTCCAACTGCATATTCTCTTGCACTTCCCGACACTGGAACTCCCTTCCACCTATTCGCTTCTCTGACAACTATAATCTTCAAATATTCAAATATAATGTCAATCGACCTCTTCTGATGCCTTGATCTTGATCACCGCCCTTCTCCTTATCCTTATCAAATATCCTTCTTTTCTCTTACTTTCACTCTCCTTCTTTTCTCTTACTTTCACTCTCTGTAACACCTTGCGTGCTAGTGGCACTCCCGCCACGCATCGGGTGACATACTTAAAAAAATTAAATAAATAAATAAATAATAATAATAATAATAATAATATATGTGTGTGTATATATGTACTGATTAGTTGAAAGCCGCGAATTAAATTTCAGATATATAATATTTTAATTTTATGTAACTGTTGAGGGTTCCTCCCCTTTTTACACAAATGGACTCACCCGGCATATGAATATAATACTGCTACGTGAAGACCCGGTAGCTGAGGAGGGGAATGAAAGGTTGTAGGTAACCGGAAAAGCAGAGAGCGAGACTGGCCGAAGAGGAAAAGTGAAAGATTGAAGGTAACAGACAAAGAGAACGAGCGTAGCGAGCAAGAGTCACAGTGAGCGAGCACGTTGACTCAGTAAGAAGTCATACAGCGATACTTCAATACCAAAGACTGTATAGATATTTTGCTACAAACTCGTATTCCTGGAACTACTAACCTGCATTACCAGTTTGTATTATTACGTTAATACATTATTTCCCTATATTCATTCCTGGCGTTTGTTATTTATTGGTACCGGATTTCATCCTGGAATCCACAACGGTAACTAAGTTATATTATTTGTTGATATACTAGTTTTATTATTTTTTGGCGCAACTCTTAATTTTTTACCTGATTCGGGCAGAACATTGAACAATTATTAGACTTTAAATACTGAAAACAGGAGGTAGAAAGTGATACAAAAAGTAATGCAATAATAGCAGTGATGGTAGTAGTTTTATCGTGGTGTTGGTGATTGTAGCGATAGTGACTTATAGGTTAGTTTTTAATGGTCTTTTGTTATTTTTTTTAATTAGTAATTTATATAAAATTTTTATTTTATAAGCCATAGAATACAAACACGTTTAATAAACGTTATTTAAATATTATTAGTATCAATATATTAAATGTTTCTTTTTTAATTTATGAGTCATATATATTTGTATAATAATAGAATTAGGGAGATTTTAGTATAATTTCATAGTATTGAAAATAAGAGAGAAAAAGAAAAAAAAGTCAAAGAAAAATTATTTTCAAAATTCCAGTTATGCCGAGTCTAATGATGTACGTCGTGTTTATTTTGGATGCAAACCCTTATTAAAGAGGTTTTTACCATTCTGTTTAATAATTGCAATAGTTTTTCGTTAAATAACAGGAGAACTACTGGCGCTTTCAACGTGATGGCCCAGCGTAGTATGGATATGCAGTGGCGCCCACGAACCAGCACCCACATAAGGTTAAATACGAACGAACTCTTATGCTGGTACAAAAATATTGCTAAACCACAATCAGTCGTCTCGATCCCCAGTAAGGAACCCGAATAGGATCAAAAGTCTGCAATTGAAACGAAAACCATGCCGAGGACAGAGCCACTCTACATGCATTGAAATTCCTAAAAAAAGAACAATAAGTAAATGGTCTTGGTAAGAGCATATTATAGTAATGATAGCATATTACACTGCTACGATAAATTCGACAAGGCCAACAATGAGCAAATCCGCCTAACATATCTGGCAGGAAACACACGCTTGCAAAAGCCTAAACATCGATGCCGACAAACTAGCCAATGTCTAGCGTGACATCACCAGAAAAATAAAAATGTTACTTGACATAGAACTCGAAAACATCGAAGACAATACCAAAAATATATTACGCATTAAGATCGAGGGGCTAAATGCCAACAACCCATGAGAGATATATGCAGTGAAACAAATAAAAACCATTTGTAATAATACCTCTGAGGCACACAAGGAAATAGAGAAAAATAATGACGAATGCGAGAGCGAAAACAAAAAAAAACATCAGATATAAATAAGAGAATGAAGAGGAAATGTTTTCTGAGGAAAGGCCAAGAATTCCAAAAGAAGAAAGAACCATCAAATGACGGAAGCCAACAACCTCACTAACCAAGCAATTAGAAAAATAAGGGGCAAAAGACCGAAGAAACTTAGAGAAATTAATCATCTTATATATATGATCGCAGAAAAAAAAATAAAAGCACAACGTAAACAAAAAAGAAAAAATCCAGTCTGGAAAGAAAAAATTCAAACAGAAACCAAAATAAATAGATTACAAGGACAATGTTCACTTCTAAGTAAAGCAGGCAAGGCCTCCGAAACGAAAGAAACAAAAAGGAGATAACTGAAACGAAACCTTGACATAAGCAATAATACTTACATACCAAAATTTAAAGAGGTGCTGAAGCAACAAATTCAAGCGAAGGCACCAAGAATCAGGCTTTATGGAAAAAGAAACAGATTCTTCTTGTAAAACAAGAGCTCAAATATGATGACAACATCGAGAAATGAGAAGAAATAAATTACAGATAAATGATTTACCTAATATTTCGGAAGTCGCGGAGTTCTGATGTAAGATGTGGGAAAACTGCCAAATGTACAATGAAAGAGTTATATAGATCATGCAACAACAGAAACAACACACGCATGTAGAGTGCCAGAAATGGAAGGATATCAATATTTCTGAAACAACTGCTGTTATCTTCAAACGTGAAAACTGGAAAAAAAAAACAGGAATAGACCAAATAGACAATGTTGGGATAAAAAACTATCTAGCAACCACAAGAACCCGCCCGGGCATACAATGATATAATCATAAACCCTAACAAATGCCCCAAATGTCTCATATTGTGGGGGTAACATATCTACTCCCAAAAAGAGAAGACACACAGAATCCAAAGAAATATAGGCCCATAACCTGCCTACCAACAATGTACAAGATCGTCAATAATATCATAATTTTCTTGAAAAAAACTGTTTGCTCGCAGCAGAACGGAAGAGATGTAAAACAGTAAGTTATGGATGTAAGAAGCAACTAATTATCAATAAAACAATATTGGAAGAGGTGAAAGCAAGGAAAATAAACTTATCGATAGCAAGAATCGACTACTGAAAAGTGTTCGGCATTGTACCACATTCATGGATAAAGAAGAGCCTAAAATATACAAAGTATGCCCCATAACGGTCCAATTCATAATGGAGAGCATGAAAAACTGGAAGACCAAACTAAACCTAAACCATACAAACGATCATTAACATTGAGGCCAACCAATATCAAAAACGGGATCTTC
Organism: Acanthosepion pharaonis; assembly: GCA_903632075.3. NCBI lineage: Eukaryota > Metazoa > Mollusca > Cephalopoda > Sepiida > Sepiidae > Acanthosepion > Acanthosepion pharaonis. The sequence goes on from CAHIKZ030001686.1 coordinate 784,331, forward strand.
CAAGAAATTCAATGTCACTACTCTTTTGCTTTGCATTAACACCGCTCAGCTGCCTTTTGAACAAAAGTAGCTACGGATATAAGTCCCAGAATGGCAAAATGAATTAACTATTTTATTTTGATTATCTTAAATCTCTTGACAAGTGTGACAACCAACAGAAAAAAAACCTACTATTCATTGTAAAAAGCTTCAGCAAATACCTTAGAATGGAGTTCGAATTTGACAAATGAGCCAAAGTCAACTTCAAACCTAACGAAAACTACAGATTTAGAACTTGATATCTACAACAAGATTAAAGAACTAGAATAAGATATAAGTTGCAAAATAATCGTTTGAATAATGTCGTTTTTTTGACGTTTTTTAACGTCAAAAACGACATTCTTACGTCATTATTTTTGCACCAACCTAATATATACACATACTTAGGAATTAAAGAGGGAGGTGAAATACAACATTCAGTTACAAAGAAAAATGGCAGAAAAGAACATTAGAGGATTAGCGAATGTAATAATAGAATGTGAACTTAATGCGGGGGGGGGATAAAATGAATGCTATCAACTCTTTGACTATTCCTGTAGTGACGTACAGTTTCAACATTATTAAATGGAAGATGAATGAGATTAAAAGATTGGACGCCAAGACCAGAAAAATGCTGACACAAATGAGGATGCACCACACAAAATCATAAGTTGATAGGCTGTAGGTACCAAGAGTTTTAGTCCAGCGAGGTTTAATTTAACTTAAACTAACTCCAAAGACTATAATAATAAGATTGGAAGCATACCTCACAAAATCCTATAAATAATAAAACACAAAATCAACTCTATTAGCAAAGAAGCTGCACTCTTCAGGAAAGTGGTTAATTCAGCGGAAATCCAACCAACAAAGACGAAGTGAAAAACATCTACGCCAAACGAATAAAACAGAAAGTAAAACAACATGGCGAAATTAAATAAAAAAAAAAAATTGGAGAACAAGGCGTTGCATGGAAAAAACCTAAAAAGAACGAAAGAAGTAAATGAGGACCAACAGAAAAGATATCAGTGGCTTAGGAGCATCGGAGTGAAAGCTGAGACAGAAGGCCTAATTATTGCAGCTAAGGACCAAAGCCATGCAACTAGATCCTCTCATTGTCACATAATCGAGTTTGGAACTAACATGAAATGCAGGATCTGCAAAAAATATGATGAGACTGTCAATTATATTATCTCAGGGTGTCCGTAACTAGCAAAAAATGAATATAACCATAGAAAATAACAAGGTAGCTACATGTGTGCACTGGAAGATATGCAAGAAGCACAAAATCGAAACCACTGAGAGATGGTATAAGCAACAACTAGACACAATTAGCCAAAATAACGATCAAAATATACTCTAGAACATTCCAGTTCACTCTAGCAAGGAAATAAATGCCAACACAACTAATATTGTCATAAAAGATAGAAAGTGCATGTTTATTGACATAGCAGTACCATCTGAGAGAATCACCTTGACGAAAATTATCGAGAAATTGTCCAAATACAAGAACCTGGAGAACGAGATTAACAGGATGTGACGAATTGAAGACTGAGACTGTCCTAATAGTAATCGGAGATCTGGGCCACGTGAGAAAAGGAATGGATAATTACACTGTTTCTTAGGTAACCCCAACACACAAGTTGTCCAGAAGTTTGCCTTTCTACAAAAATCCCATATACTAAGAAATATGCTATCAATTAAGTGGCGTATCTCCTATAGGGTCTAAAAACCACAGTTACGACGCGACTCTACAGGATACAAAACAAGAAACATAACATAAAAATAATAATATTAGTAGTAGTAGTAGTAGTAGTAGTAGTAGTAGTAGTAATTGTAGTAGTAGTAGTAGTATTGTACAATGTTTCATCGAATATGAAAAAAAATATGATGATAATAATACTACTCTCAGGAGTTCAGTTTATCATAAGTTTGGAAATGAACAATTTCAAAATAAAATGTCGCATACGAAATGCCTGAAATGTACGCACACACACACACACACACATAATATATATATATATATACCAATATATATATATATATATATATATATATATTAATATGCACCCACATGCACATATATGCGCACACAAATACAGTCACTTTCCAATACACACAAATATATATATATATATATATATATATATATATACTGTAAGTACATCTATGTATATATATTTAAGACAGCTCTTCGCTAACGAAAAGAATCCATAGGTAAATTCTTATCTCGATTGTAATGTACGTGAAATCAATGTAAAATCGATAATTTTGTTGTTTCATAGCAACGTTTATCTTGCATTATTTATATATTCACATTTCCTGTCTATTTAATTAGACAGCTACCCATTTATTCACTATATCTATCTATCTATCTATCTATCTATCTATCTATCTACTTAATTAGTAGGCAGCTGTGTTCGTTTATGTAGGAATAAAATCTCTTATCTATAATCATTTAAATACATATATATATATATATATATATATATATATATATATATATATATATATATATTGATCGTAAATATTTTTGTTAGACTTATAGTATAAGGATATATATTATTTAGAGCTTATACTCGTGTATAAGTCGACTCTATGTGTAGTACGACGCCTGACCTTCTTTACACATCCAGGAAAACAACTGCATATTACACCCGGTCGGCGACAATGAATTTCAAAAATTACTAGTGAGCAGGGCGATCTCTTATTTTTTTGGCGTTAAAATCTGATTATACAACTTCGCCCGAAACTGAAGCATATACAATAATTAATCTTCGAAATTTCTTTCATCTTTTGATATCCGACATTATTGCATTTAACTTTCCAGCTATTCCTGATTTTTTTTGTTGTTGAGGAAATGTATTTCTTACTATTTTTCTGATTCGTTGATCGAAAATAACCTGAAAAGATACAGCAAGATTCAGGTCAAGTGATTCTCTTCACTAAAAGACACATTTCATAATATATTTAAACATGCACAGTTCACAACTATTTATTATCTGCTTTGTAGTTGAAATATCATAATCATTATATGTGGTTCCGTTCTTCCTTAAAGCAAAGAAACCGTGTGTATAATATTCAGATGTGTGTCATTTCATGAGTCTTTAATCTACTACTGTTAAAAATTGTTTGCCACTTTGAAAACGACTTTCCTCCGGGTTGACACGAAGTTGAAATCAATTCAATCATTACTTATGGTTCGAAAGTAACTACAGCGATATTTTGTTTGTAGAAAAACTGCACAAAGGAGAAATATTCGGAAGAGGAGCACCCAAATTTTCTAAAGCTATGTTCAATATCACAATACATATATAATTTTATTCTATAGAATATAGACTGATTTAAGAAGATTTCTTCTAGATTGTCGGACATAATACACGGGATGAAGATAATATTCTAGATTTTATGGTTTAGTTTGTTTATTCTCCCGAATCAGTTGCATTAATCGTACTATGACGTTGATATATTTAATTTAATTTTGCCATCTCATCACACACATTTATAAGTCTGATAGCCCATTTCGCAATACATAATTCCTAATTTTTCTCTATCATTTTCCCATGTGTAAGGCAATAAAGCCACTAAGACGCAAGTGATTACGCGAATAGAATATGAGAAAGAAACCTTCTTAAAAAGAGGGAATAATAATAGAACAGGAATTAAGAAAACAAAAGATAACGATTGGCAATGAATTTAGATTTTTGAAGATCAAATTTTATGGAAAGCAAGAAACTGGAAAAAGATTTGTACAAGCGAGAAGAGAGTGACCTTACCACCAATTTAGTACTGCTCTCAACTTCATAAATTTTAGGTGATATATATGAAAGGTCATCAGCACAATTAGCATGAAAATATTAATAGAAAAATTACAATGAATTACAGCGATGGTTGAGGCACTGAAACTGACATCAAAACAAATAACATAGAAAGTTATTCTTTGAATTCTCCCAAGAATCTCTGAATGCATAGCAGAAGCACCAGACCATACGTGTCAGCAATATTCTATAAATAAACGAGAAAAAATAACTAGCACGACCTAGAGAATCATCTTTTCTAGCAGCAGACTCAGTAAAATATTCTATATAATAATTTAAATTCATGTCGCAAGGAGTCAAACTTCTGGATATTATAATTAACCACGCTGATGGAAGGTAAAGAAGCTTTCACTCAGACGATTATACTCTTATCTGTCTATATTTCTGAGTATGTAATCATTTATTTTTTTCAGCTTTTCACCCCAAGCAAGTCGGGAGTGCCACTAGCACGCAAGCGGTTACAGAGAACGGGAACAAGAGTAAAGAGGTGTGTAAGAGGAAAGGATGAAGAGCAGGAGGGGGAATAGATCAAGGCACCTGGGGATATCGATGGACATTGCATTAGAATAGTTGGAGATTATATCTATCAGAGAAGCAAGTAATAGGAAGGAAGTTCCACAGACACGAAGTGCGAGAGATGAAGCTATTGGAGTAGAAGAGACGGCTATATTTAACCTTTTTGACAGTGAAATGATGGGAAAACCTAGTCGCACGTTTAAATTCATGCAGTTTGGGAACTAGCGAAAGTAGCTCGTCGGAGCATTTGCCGTGGAAATATTTGTAGAAAAGACGCAGGGAAGCGACAGTACGTCTCTGAGAGAGCTATGGTAAACGAGATCCCATATCAGGGCCAATCGCATATCCGTTTCTGAATTTTTTTTTTTCGAAGAACAGCGGAGGCTTCAGACCATATATGACAGCAACATTCCATGCAAGGTCGAATGGTTGATTTACAGATTGGAAGGATGGACTCGGGCGAGAAAAACATTCTGGCGCAACACAGAGAACCAACTTTCCTTGCGGTAGATGAAGCTATTGATTTAATGTATTTGTTCCATCTCATACCAGCGGACAGTGAGACCAAGCAGCCGCAGGGTGGTGTTCTCGTGGAGTTGAGCGTCAGACAATCTAATGGGAGGCTGGGAGGATTTTCGGTCGTGGGTAGAAGAGAGCAGTTTTGTTTTTGAGGGATTAAAGATAACCATCCTTTTCTTGCCCGAGTCAACAACATATTGCGGGGGGGATCCTTTTTGAGACCGAGAGACTGTTTTCCTCATCTTTATGTTCAAATTCACAACGCTGTACATTACAGTGGACAAAATAAAGTGTTCATTTCGAAATTCTAATCACCTGAAGAAGGTCCGAGTCTACAACTGCCGAAGCTTCGTGAATATGACAATATAAATGATGGCAACAGTTCAAATTATGTAATTGATTATTATTATCATTTTCTTTGATTTCTGGCGTTTACACATTTCTTTCCGGGTCCCGCCCAGGGACCTAAGGTTAGAAATGGCGTCATGACACTTTCCACTGACAAAAAAAAACAAAAAAAAAAAATTAAATTACATAGATAAAGCCCTTCGTAAGGTTTGGGCTGTACTTGTCAGAACAATTTTTTGTATCTCCTTGAGGCATGGACTTCCAGGAATCCCTTCAATTAGTCTACTGCAATCTTTTCCAACCAGTCCTAGGGCTCCAACTACAACAGGGATTGTTGATGTTCCCATATGCCACATTTTCGAGATTTCTATTTCAAGGTCCTTGTTTATTTCCTTTGACTTCTGGCATGTACACATTTCTTTCCGGGTCCCACCCAGAGACGTAAGGTCAGATATGGCATCATGACATTTTCCCCTGTACACTTAATATATATATCTTACACAGATAATGCCTTTTGTAAGGTGTGGACTGTATCTCCTTAAGTCATGGTCTACCAGAAATCCCTTCAATGAGTCTATTGGAATCTTTTCCAATCAATCCAGGGACTCTAACTGCAACAGTGATTGTTGATGTTCTTATGGATCACATTTTTTAGATTTTTTATTATTATTATTATTTTAATAATAATAATAATAATAATAATAATAATAATATTTGTTCGCAATGATTAGCAAGACATTCGTTAGAATAAATACGTTTCTCATTTAACACAAAGGTTAACAAGTTTACATTTATATTTTTATTCATTTATTTAATTTTTTGCTTCTCCTCGTCTTCTAAATTAATAACGTGATAAGGGTTAAAATTATCTTTAAAATATTAATTAGTAATTGGGGGATAAAATTAGCGAATGAAAAGGAGAGTGAAATGAAGGCCACAAATAACAAGTTAACTCGCTGAAGAAGGAAACTATCTTCAAATAACGTCTCAAGAAACGAGAAGAAATAACCCCGTAGAGTAATCTAAATGCTTGGAAGAATTTCATTGCCTGATGCCAGAACGTTCGAAACACTTAAAAAAACAAACAACAACAACAACACACAAAAAACAAAAAACTAAAAACTACAAAACCGCTAAAGCAAGCATTTCAGAATGACATGTAGCATGCGACCACTGAGATTAGAGATTGCACTTGATCAATGCTAGCGGGGTTACCTGGTACAAAGTGTCTGATTTTGAAAAAAAAAAAAAAACAAAAAAAAAAAAACAATGAAATCTTTTATGATGCCAGGAAATGACTCATCTCGGAGCAGTCGAACAATATATGTTACGAAATATTATTTCTTAAGTAAGGGAGCCTCACGATATCAAAATGATGCTAGGTTACAAATATACGAAACCAATAAACCCATCATGATATTTAATATGATACATAACATGAACATACATCATAGATAAATGTTTGCGATATGGTAACAAATATTTCTATATAGTGACAAATAAATATAAAAGACAATAAACAAAATATTACAAACTAATTATGTAGATTTATGTATTTTCCGTTCCAGGCTCGGGTACAGAATAATTCAACAGCGCAGACTGAACGCCACCGACGAAGCGACTTAACAATTTAGGACTGAAACATATTTTTCTTAAAATAAGGCATTAGAAAAGCCATTATTTAAAATATCAACCAACATTTGGTTTTTATTTTTAATAAAACACATAGTAAATAAATTAATTCTTTAATTAATTAAACTGACATATAAAAAATAATGAAATTGTTTTAATTGCTTTTTGATAAAATAAATGAAAAATGCAAAACTAAATGAAGCAGATTTTAATCATGTTTAATAAAGTAAATGGTAATATAACATTTTTTAATAAAATAAATTTTTATAAAAATATTTTGAAATTTCGATTTACTTTATTAAAAAATAATCTCTAATTATGGTTTAATCCTTAATAAATTAATCTTATTTGTTTAAAAAAAAAGTTACGCTTTTCTGGTGCTGAGTTGTGTCGGTCCTGAGTTGTCCCAGCGCTCTGTCGGCGGTGTTCCGTCGGCGGCATGGAGTCGACAGTGTAGTTTCTCCCTTGCTGCGAAGGTTCGGTACCAATATAATTTGCAATATATCAAGATTCCCGACTTCTCTAAACGAAGCTTCGCGGGTGTTTTTTTTTTTTTCTACAAAGAATATTAATTTTCTGTCCCAGGATTCACATCTCTTCAATGGAGCAATTAATAGTTTTCTAAAATCTCTTTTTCATATTAATTTTTACTGCTATTTATTGTAACACCCAGATAACCATTCTAAGATCGATAATATGCAGCATACATTAAAACATAATTAAAACTGTTTTATACATTGATTGATTCGTTTTCTACTGCGTATCAACGTTTTGCAGTTAATTTAAAGGCAGAACATATTTATAATTGTAAGAAGATTGGGGAGGTTATAATAATTTAGTGATACAAGTCGTATTATTTAACTCATTAATGGGTTGGAGAGGAACGGGATTCTTACCTTTCACAGCGGTATTTGCACGTAAGTGAATAGAACAAACTCAACTGGAATCCGATATTGTTGCATTTAAATTTCCAGCAATTCCTGATTTTTTTAAGAAATGTATTTCATACTATTTTTCTAATTTGTTGATTGAAAATAACCTGAATAGATACAGCAAGATTCAGGTCAAGTGATTCTCTTCGTTAAAAGACACATTTCATACTATATTTAAACCTGCAAATTCTCAACTATTTATTATCTGCTTTGTAGTAGTACTATCATATTCATTATATGTGGTTCCGTTCTTCCTTAAAGCAAAGAAACCGCATCTGTAATATTCAGGTGTGTGTCATTTCATGAGACCTTTTCTTTTCTCGGCTGATATTCTCATTACAATGTAGAATTTTTAATCTACTACTGTTAAAAATTGTTTGCCACTTTGAA
>CAHIKZ030001686.1:800000-812500 GCA_903632075.3 Acanthosepion pharaonis
TCAAAAAAAAATTTTTAAAATTTATTAATTTAAAATTTTCTTTTTTTCAAAAAAATGATGAAAAAAAATAGAAAGAATATTGAAAAATTTTTTATATATATATATATATATATATATATATATATATATATATATAAATTCTTAAAGTCAAAATATTTATATATATATATATATATATAAAAAAATTTGAAATTATTATTGGTTTGATGGAAAGAACAATCAAAAAGAGAAGAAACGTTTTCTATCTAAAAAAATTTTAAAATTCCCCAAATGAAAAAAAAATAAAAATTAAAACATTTATTTATTTACAATTTTCATTTTTTTTTTCTAATCAGTGACACAATGACAAAATAGATAATGGAAAAATATTTTGAATTAAAAAAAAATTAATAAATAAATTATAACGAAATGAAAATTTTTCATTAAATCTTAATAAATAGATATATTTGAATAATTAAATAAAATTTCAAAAATTATCAAATGAATTTTATGACGTTTAAAAAAATTTTTTGATGAAATGATTTAAATATATATTAAAAAAATATATAGAATGGATGATTCATATATATATATATATATAAATATAAAATATATATATATATATATATATATTTATATTATATATATATATATATATATATATATATATTATTAAAAAAATACATTAGTGATTTATACAAAAGATGAAAACCGTTAAATAATTTTTAAAGCTTGTTTATAAAGTTATAATGGATTGATTGAAGAAAATAAACAACGAAATGACATTATAATTTTGAAATTATATATATATATATATATATATATATATATATTAAACAAAAAAATGACCCAAAACATAGATATAATTATATATATATATATATATATATATATTTATATATATATATATATATCCCTTCAAAATTTATTATTGTTCAAATAAATTGAATAAAATTTAGTCTAATATTTTATCAGATTTTTCGTTAAAAACTTTTCAGCATTTTAAGAAGTGTTTCATGTATCAGAAAATCCTGAGCCTAAGAGTCTTCGATTAGAGTTTAAAAATCTTTTTATAAAGGTAAATTAAAAAGAGAGAACCAATGTACATTGATTCACGGATCTATTGAATGAAACTTTCGGTTTTTTGCCATAAATCCTTAGATTTGAAAGAATTTAAAATTCTATTTATCAAGACTGGAAATATTTTAAGGAGAAATTTAATCTTTTAAAAGTTCTGGAAAGATAATTTAGGCGGAACTTTTATCCTGACCATTGGAATATAAACAGAACGAAGATAAAAAAACAGAAATTTTGAAGGAATAACATTTATGAATCTCTGGTCGTATTGTGGAACCAAGTAATGATTGTTCTCCTGAAACAAGAATTGAATTGGAGAGGTTAGCTTTTTCGTTTGGGAAAAAACTTTTTTTTACAGTGAAAAAAATATTCAACACCCGCAAGGCCTGATCAATTGAAAAAATATCGTAATTGAAAGTCAAGGAAAAGCTGAAAAAGAAATAATAAAGAAATATTTAAAATTTTATTTTTAGCTTTAATATGTTAAATTGAAAACATATTTATAATATATATTGCGTTTTATAATAAACATGCTGGGTTTAATGACTAAAAGTGGATGCAAATATGATGAGTCTTAAATAGATCTTTTCATTCATGTCAGAAGATGATGATTCATCCTAATTGAAATATAAATATATATATATATAAATATATCCCAGATCCTTTATATTAAAATAAATATTATTAAAAATATTACAATTTTCCAACAATTTGAAAAAATTTTTTAAATATCCGACCTTCTTATATATAAATATAAAATATATTTATGCTCATTATCCCATTGGGATATTTGTTATTTGTTGGGAAATGCTTTATACTCCTTTAATTTTTTATCTAATGTCTCTGGATCAAAAAAGAATTTTGCTCGTTATTTTTTGTGGATGATCCCTTTCTTTACGAAGAACATGGATGGTGGGACTATTGAAATAAAAGTCCTGCTCCGGTGAAGGTTGGTTTGTGGTATTTATTGTCTTGAAAAAGGTGAATTTCACTGTTCGAGATATTAGAACATCTAAGGGATACATGGTACATTATTGGATAAAGGCATTGGTTAGATCCAGTTGACAATTAAACAAAAAGGATTTGAGTTTTTTAAACCTGGTTAAGGCGGTGGAGAACTTGAAGATAGGAATTAAAAGGAGATATCTGATAAATTCATCCATTTGACATGACACGTGGAACTGGAACAATCTACCCCAGAATTTTAAAATAAAGGGTTGACATTCGACATTAAAACCCCTGAAGAAGGCCAGAGCGTACAATTCCGAGACGTTGTCATTAAATATCAAAATAAAAGATGAGGACGATAGACCGAACAATGTAAAATTTATTTTAATGCCTCATCTCAGAAATATATATAAACACATTGACATACAATGATATATACACACACACACACACACATACACATATTTATGGAATATATATATATATATATATATATATATATATATATATGGACATTGAAAAAACACTTAGAGGCGACAGGCTGTTTCATGCTAGACGTCTTCATTTTTGTTTTTTTCGGCTATTTATAAATAGCCGAGAGCTTTCAAACACTCGTGGTCTGACGATATGTGTTGACTTCAATGCACACTTTTATATTTAAATATGCTCTATCTCTGGTATTGAGCACTTTATCCCATAAATATACCACTCCTTAAGAATTAGAGAGAGAGAGAGAGAGAGAGAGAGAGAGAGAGGACTTATAGGTACATAAAATAGAGATTGTGAAAACAAATAAATGTTGTTTCTTATCCTTATAGTTTAGTGAAAGAGATAAATGGTAGGAGTTTACTATTACATCATATAATTCTGGTTGTTTCTTCGTTCCGGAGTTAGCACGGACATGACACCTAACCATTAGGTCATAAATAATTGACTATTTCTTCTTGATCACAATGATAGACGAAAAAGATTTATCAGAGGCACTGTCTCGTTTCAGTGAGAAACGGAAAGAAAGCAATGGAATGTATAGTATGGAATAATGCTCTCATATGTTTAATGTCTTCTTCGGTGAGGCGGAAAAATTCTCAGTTTCATATCCTTTCACCCATATCCTCTCACTGTCTCATATAATGACCCGTATTCATACTAATGCTACTTATTTTAATATTTTATTAATGTCTTGAAGCTCAGATATTTCAATTGTCACGGCTATTTTACAGTCTCCAGAACTCACAATTATTAACTTAAGAATTATGTTTCATCAGAAAATTAAATGAGAAAGAACGTTTAAGTGTCTATGGATAGTGTTGTGGTAGGATCCACCTAATTTGCATAGTGGAGTACCAACCATATAAATATGGTTGGTACCGGGAAGAGAGGGAGGAATCAAGAGATTCAACCAGAGACTGCCCGACTGCGAGTCAGTCAACACCTTCCCCAGAACGGTCTTACCAAGAATATACAAATGACTATATGTAAATATTGTGTACACTTTCTTGTTTCAATACATTTTGTTCTAAGTAAATTTTGTGTTGCATTATTATTCCATGCATTAGTCAAGTTTCAACAGATAGTTTAAATCTTTCTTTGAGGTCTTGAAGTTTAGTTTTTAATGTGAAACCGAAACAAATAGCTTTTGTAAGGTTATTGTTGTTTTTTGTTAGATCTCATTGAGAACAGAGCAGAACATCGAGGTAAGAATTCACCTCTATCAAAGAAAGGTTACAGCAACTATAACAACCGTAACTAAAAGTTTGTGGAAGTTAGGTGCTTATTGGCTGAATGGAAGGGGAACACTTACAAGAATATATTGTAACAAAGTTTACAAAGGAAGATGTCAGAAAACTCTGCAGTTTCAAAAGTTCTTTATTGCGTCAAGAACACACTGCCTTTTCCGCTAATGGAAACGCTTTACAGTTTCGCTTTGGTGTATGTGGGTTTCTTGCAATAAGATTCTTGTCTTTTCGTTACATTTTTTAATGTAAAATATTATCTGATGTATTTTTGGTTTGACAGCATTTAACTGAACCTGCGGATCAATTATATGATTTTTTTTCCAATTATTACTTTTGTCGAGCGTGTTCCCAATTTTTTTTTTTTGAATAGAGACAAGATTAAGTCTCATATCATTTATCATTCAGTTAATACTAATTTTGTGTATCTCCCAAGCTAACATCAGTAGGGCAAACCAATCTAACTCCTACTATTAACATATGACTGCATGGCTACCTGTTTTATTTAGATACTAGCAGCATGGCCCGTCGTTGCCCGTGCTTGATTAAAAGTTCCTACGACTCGTACAGCAATCGCTATCACTTGACTTAAGATATTTTTGCCCTTCCTTGCCTTTAAAGGAGTGCGGTTTTGCCGTGCTGATGTTGCCACAAGCCTTACTTTTGCCTATATCACACTGGAATTTTTTTTGTAAGCGCTATACTAAACATTAAATCTTTGGTAAAAAAAGAACTAAACAAAATGAACACAAAACGATCAAAAAAAAGGACTCGTCACTGAAAAAAACGAATGAAAAAAGAATGTTAACAACAAAGACTTTTCACACCCAACCCAGTTCTGCGGAATCAGAATCAACGTTGAGTTTAAAGAAAGCGAATGAGCCAATTGGAAAAAAGTGCCATGCAGATTTAATTTTTCCCACTTGTGACTAATGAAGCTATCGATTTTTTTTGCATGCTAGCATGCTAGTTAATAATCTGTAAATTTGGTGGCTCTCCGTCGAAAATTGCGGCCGTGCATTCGTTACACACACACACACACACACACACACACACATCCTGCCTTTTATAGATAGAGATTACTAATAAATGGCGTATACGACATACCCAAGAGAATTTACTTTATATTACCATTTATAAAAGTATATTCTATCAAATATTTTTCTGTATTATTTCTTTTTAACACAAGTCTTAAACATTGCCATATTTCATCAAGAAATGTATCAATAAATATATTTGAATTCATCTTATTCGTATAGAAATTATTCATAGCTGTCTTGTGAAAAATGTTTGTTGTTTCGATCGCTGTAGGTTTTATAACGAAATATATCTTTCGTGAAAAAAAAACCAAACAAACTATAGTTGGTAATAATAAGCATTATTGTCAGTTGACATTTTGCATTATTACAATTTAGTCGAACAGGGCTGAAGAATTATCGGATTAACGAAGTAACTAAAATAATCTTTTTGATTAGATTTTCTTAGAACAGTACCGAATTATTTAAACACGTAGAAAAACAGTAAAGAGTAATAATCTATTTTTGAGTTGCTCTGTCTCTTGTACAGACAGAGCACTGAAGAATTCATGAAATGTCTGGAACGGTAAAAAAAGCGAATATTTTCTTAGAATTATTGTTTTATTCCGTTTGATTAAGAAAATGAAAGAGAAGGAGAGAGAGAGAGAGAGAGAGAGAAAGAGAGAGAGAGAGAGAGGTATTCTCTAGAAAAACCGGACCTTTGGAATAAATTTCTTTATTAACATTATACACAGGCTTTAGAAAATTATCTAAATAATTATCTAATGATTATCTTTATGTAGCCAAGTAAAGAGTAGGTAATTAAAGAGAATATAGAATAATAACAAAAAACAACAACAAAAAAAAAACAAAAAAAATCTTTAGAAAATAGATGTCTTGCTGAAAACATTGTTTTCACGAAAGCTTAGAAAGACAATTAAACTTCCGTGATAACTTATTGCTTAATTAACGTAAAACGGATATTTGAGTAGTAAAATGAAATTATTTATTTCCAGGGGAATCCATTTTCTTTCACACAATTTAAAGTCTCATTGCCGTTGTGTATTAACAAGCAAGAGTCTAAAAGTAATGAGTTTGCTATTCGCAAATAATTCTGAGTAACTACATTACCGTGACTAAGAAGATCAGCGTGATTTAACTGCGCATGCGTTCTGGCATGTATAGAAAATAGACACATATTTTTATAAAGATCGCTTGAAAGTTCAGTATTAGTTCTTGGTGTATCTTGTTAGGAGCTGCAGCTTAGCTGAAAGAGACAAATACCTCATTTCGACCAATTCATTTTGCTGTGTTTTGCCACCTCTAGAGACACAAGTACGTAAATAATAGATGTTGTTTAACAATCGATAGATTGCCTTTAAAAGGAACACGTATCTCTATTTAAATGTCTTCAACTTTACTGCACCCATAGGATTGACGAACCCATTTATAGAGAAAACTTTATTAAGTCCCGTATGTCAAATGCTAATATAATTACACTTGAGTCTTGTTTAAATATACATAGGCGGGCAATGCTTAGAAAGCGTTCAGCATCCGATTAGAGGCAGCTGTTATCAAAATAAGTTCTCGTTTGAATTGGCGCCTCGAGCCATTGGTGAGATTTCGAAAATTGTCCGTTAAATAAGGAGTCTATACTTGAAATATTATCTATGAGGAAAGCACAAAAAATTTTATACCACCAGTACTCTCTTTATGAGATGGCGGGTAGTGCAGCGGTTACCGGTGCGAAAATGAAATCAGCTAGCTTATTATTCAGCATTCAAAATCGCACACATGCTAATTTTTTCTCTATCCCCTGTGGGCTAAACACGTTTGTGCATAGAAGAGTATTTAGACTTTAATGGCAACCAATGTAAGAAAAGGTAATCTCTAAATTCCACACCGTGAAAAATATAACGGGGACACAAAAACTAATTTTACAAAAATGTAATGAGGAAAGACGACATGGAAAATTTGATACTTACAGGGCAGAGAGAATTCAGGAGGGATAGATGAAAACAGCATTAAAGTCTTTAGAAAGTTTTAGAATGGATGGTGGAACAGATTTATGGGGAGATTACAGAGTCTATATTTATTAAGAGCTAAAAATAACATGAAATTTTGGAGCGCCATGAATACCAATATATTGAAGAGACTTGGCACACAGAAGAAGATTGCAATCCATAGCTAACAAAGAAAAGCATGTGGAGAGTGACGGACATCTAAGCTTTGAAAAGACGCCATTTTAAAGTTAGATTTCGTTTCTAACTCTAAGCCATATTAAAATGATGACCCGAATTTTCTCTTTAATGTAATAACTGTATAGATAGAATTTTCACGATAAATATACGGGATGTGAAACTTATAATAAAATTATTATATGCCAATTACTCTTATTTTAGATTAGAGATTTACTTTCCACTGTTTGTATTTAGTGAATTTTAAAAATAAAAGCGTCAGAGAAAATACCAGACGAGTAACTTCTTCGAAATTTAGTTGACATAGAAAAGATACAGAAGTAAGCCTAAACTTGAACTGGAGACAAGGAAATTGTGGTCGGTTAGCGTAACAATTAATAGAAAATAACAGAACAATTATAAGGATGTGATTTCTCATATGAATTACTTTTTCAGTGGGCTAGACATAAACTACGAGAAGACAGAATGCATGTTCATCAGTGAAAGGATCAGCCTGAAATGCAATTTGAAGGTCGGAGACACTAAAATCAAGTTTAAATATCTGAAAAGCATTTTGATAGAGAACGGTAAGTGCGACACTGAGATCCGGAGACGTGTTGGTATGGCCAAGGACGCATTCCAAAAGCTGGGCAGAGTTTGCAAGACAGGAGGATTTCTTTTGTAACAAAGAAAAGAATATTGACCTGCTACGTGACATCTGTCCCCCTTTACGCCAGCGAATGTTGGACAGTCTCCTCAATAATGAAAGAGCGACTCGGTGTGCCGGAGATTTCGTTCTACAGAAGGATGCTGAGGATATCATTGATCGAGCATGTGAACAAAGATGAGGTCTTAGAAAAAGGATACGAACAAGGAGGAGGCTTATACTTAACATCTGGAAAAGGTAGCTGAAGCTTCTGGGACATAAAATGAGGAAAGAGTGCCTGGAGAAACTAATACTGACAAGTTGAATAGAGGGAAAGTGAGACAAGGGAAAACAACGCATGTCATACCTAGTGGGCTTAAGCAAATGGAATACAGAACGTGGTCTGGGGGAAGTGGCAAAGGGATGTAACTTTTTGAGAGCAACAAGAGATAGAGGGAAGTGGAGAACCATGATCGCCTACATCCTGAAAGGCCAACGCACATAAAAAATAAAGAATATATATAACATAAAATTCCATGGTCTCGACAATTCAAACATTCAGGGCAAGTTGAGCTCATGCCATTTACATAGTAGCAAACCACACAGATTCCTTCCGTACGTCAACTATGAGAAGTTTTCTTTTCTATAAACACTTTCATGATAGTTTTAGTTATGAAGTTTCCTTTATAGTACCCAGATTATATAAATTTAAGCACAGTACTACATTGGCAAAAAGGTCTCATAATTTGACAGCGGAATTGGCTAGAGGTAACCGTAAGTTCTATGCTAAGCGTTTCTTTACTCGCACTCACGCCTTTGAAACACTCTGCTGGCTTCTTGCATTCAAGCCAACTTTGATTTTCATAAATTTAGATTCAATGTCGTCGTTATCTGCTGTTTACTTGATTCTTCACTTCTGGCGCCATTCCCTTTTTTTTGAGGTGAAATCAATACAAAATAAATGCGTTTACCCATGTCTGGTCATTTGCTTAAAATTTTGTTGGGGGATCGGAATTATACTTTTAAGTACGTTATCATATATATATATATATATATATATATATATATATATATATATATATATATATATATATGTATATATATATATGGTTTTGGTGACAGAAAATTGTCCAAATAATTATACAACAAAATTATCCAGTTGTTAGATTAAATTTTGCAACGTATAAATTAAGAAATTTTAAATGATTCATACTGGAATTCTTCTCAAAGTTTTTATACATAATGGACTCTAGGTATTTCACAATTCCCTTTCATAATAAAATAAAATAAAATAAATAAATACATCTCCATAGACAAACAAACTAGACGATGGCCAATACATCTTCCGTTTTCATTTTGACACCCCTACCTTTCCCCTGACTTGACACCTTGAAAGTATCTCTATACCGCTACTTATTATAAACACCCTACACTCGCCTACCTAAATTTAGACAATTCACCATAGCTGTTACCATGGGGATTTTGATTTCAATTTTAAAACAAGTAAATTTCAGATATACGTTATTCCAACAAAAATTTCGCTTGAAGATGGAACGGAGCCCATTTTAATTTCAACTCAATTTAATTTAAAGGATTATATTGAAGTTTTCGGCTCTTGTTTTGAAACATGAGACCTCTTATGTAGCGATTTGGAATCATATTTTAAATAAATAATTATATTTATATATATTTTTATATCGAGCACTATTTTAAAAATAATAACTAAAATACTAAGGGACTTTGGATTATTTACCTAACCAGTTCCTTCCTATTTTATATATATTTTCAAATATATATATATATATATATATATATATATATATATATATATATATATATATATATATATAATATAATTATTGCCATTAAAATTAATTTGATTTTGGTGAAAACATTTTGATGGGGAATATAAAAATTGGAAGAAGCTATTTTCCCCATATTTCGTTGTCCTTATTCATGAGAAAAGAAAAATCAATTAAACTTCGTCTCATTGAGGATGTCTTGGTTTCTCCAAGTTCCGCCTTGGTTAAAAATTCCAATGAAAGATTTTTTCTTCTGACGGTTTTATTAATGTTGGAGATTTTTATATTCCACGGTTGGTAAAATTGAAATTTTTTTGTCGGTTCTTTGAATAATGAAATCCAGTGAAGTCCGAAATCTGTTCAATATATATATATAAGATTCAGATATATATATATATATAGTTTATAAGTATTCGATATCAATGCAGATTAAGACAATTTGGGGAGGGTTAAAAAAAGACTGCTTTTATAATTTTTGATTAAATATTTTGATCTTTTGATTTAATTAACCCTTCCCTTGGTGGACTAAAAAATAACTCATTTAAGGCTAATACATTTGTATATATAAGGAAACAAAAAAATAAATTATCTTCGGGATTTGTAGTTCAGTTTCAAAAATTTAAATTTTTACCACATCATAAATATCCGTTTAGGAGTTGAATTTTGATATCTTCGCTAACTTGAGGAATCAATGGAAAGTAAATTTCCTAGCCATTGAAAAAAAGAACATATATATTTTAACTCCGACATTTAAAAATTTAAAACGATTCAGAATATATTTTATATACATTTGACAGACTTTAGTATCATGAAAAAAGTAAACAAAAAACACTCAGACAAAAACAAATTGATGAATTTAATTTTTAAATAAACAAACGCAAATATAGAAAATGTGTTTATTTTAGAAACAATAAAAAAAAAAAGAAGTAATATATGTATTGGGGATTTAATCTTAAAATTTAACTATAAGATGACGTATGAGTATTTAACCCACATGAAAATTATTTATACAAACTTTTGACAGGACTAAGAACTAAACTACAATTGTCAAAAATGACTGAGAGTAGAAAATGCAATATTCATAATACGAATATAGGTAAGAAAAAAAAATTAAAATACAAAAAGAAAAATGGGTTGGGCAAATATTTGAAACAAAAACAAATAGATACTATGAACAGTAAAACGTTTTATCTTAGAACTGTGGTTAAAAGAAAATTAATAAAAAAAACATATATATATTTGAAAAAATAATACATTAATATTTAAATAAATATAATTGTCAAATTATATTAAATTATTTCAGTACTTTACACAAAATATAGAAACCAAATTTTTCATTTAAAAAAAAAATTATTAATATTTTTTTAAAAAAATTCAGTCAACTCATTTTATCTTTCCATGATTTTTGCTGAAAAATATATATATATATATATATATATATATATATATTGTTGATATGTGTAAATAAAGAAAAAAGGAAAAAAACAAAAAAAAAAAAAATGTTTTCATGATAGACAGGAAAATTTCACACTGGTCTTTCTGAATAAAAAAATTAATATGTGAATAAAATAATGAATACATTATTTATTTATTTTATTTGAAACAGTTTTCGTTCGTTAGCACGCATAACTAGGATCCATCAAGATTATATCATTTTCGATAACCTATTTTTTATATATATATATATATATATATATATATATATATATATATATATATATATATATATATATATATATGTGTAATGATGAAAAACGGATACTTTAGAAAACAATGGTAAAACAAATAATCGATCACGTCTCATCAGAAAAAAAAAATTAATTTATACGGATTTTTAAATTTTAGGCAAAAATTTAAAAAAAAAATTTTTCTTTTTTTTTCATTTTCTTTTTCAAAAAGGCCGGAAAGGTATATTTTTTAAATATTTTAATATTTGGGAAAAAGAGATGAAAAGATATTGAAACAAAATACATTTGAAATTTACCTTTATATAATTATCAATATATATTATATATATATATATATATATATATATAAAAGTATATAATTGGTATATACGGAATGAATTCCAATAACCAACAATTACTATTCTTAAAAAGAGTGCTCAATACAAAGTAGAGCAGATATAATTATTTTTATAAAAAAATTTATAACATAAAGTATGTTATAAAATCACTACAAAAAAAATAGCCATTTTGTTTCAAACATTCTGTGTCTTATCAAGTGATGATGTTTGAAAATAAAATAAATGGTTTTAAAAGTTTCAGATTAATTAACGATCCTACACTACGGGGAGCATTGTTACAAAAGCTAGAATAACCAATCAAAAACGAAGTATAGAAAGATTCAAAAGCTTGACAACAAAATCCTGTTATTATAGCTATTTAGATCTTTTAAATACGTGTAATATTAAAAATAATTTTTACTAACTAATAATTATAAATTTATATGATAAAATTTAATATTAAAATTAAAACTGGCAATTTTTAAAATCCAAATTTAATCACTATTAAGTTTAAAACTACAAAATTATTGAGAAAAAAAAAAAATATATATGTTTATTCAATTCATTTCTTCATTGAAATTAATTGACAAGACAAAAATCGTCATACAATTCGTCCGGTCATCTGATAATACATGTATATATTTTTTTTTTTTTATAAATAATTTTTTTTTTTAAAGTTTTTGAATATGGTCTTAAACTTTTTTTTAACACAACAAAAAACACAATCAGATTATAATACATAAGCATCCAGACATAATTAGATACATTTTTTAACACACACACACACACACACACACACACACACACACACACACACAACACACACTTTATAACACAAAAAAAAAAAAAAAAAAAAAAAAGAGGTGGGGGAATACATGAACAACTCCACAGCCCTTTACGAAAAAAAGGAGACGTGAAACTAACACTTATACACATACACAGTTAAATGTGAATACACTCTACATACACATAGACACCGATATATACACAAAAATACATCCACAATGGCATAGACATTGAGAAATCACAACCAGTAAATATTTCAGACTTAAATATATATTTATATACTTATTGAATTATAACTTAGGAGCAAATATATAAAGATAAAAATGTTTAA
>CAHIKZ030001686.1:815000-897500 GCA_903632075.3 Acanthosepion pharaonis
TGTCTTTCAGGACTTCATCACTGTAAAATTTTTGTGTTCGTAGGACTAGACCTGCGCACGAACGAATTTGGCTGGGTATTTTATATCTTTTTATATCTCGCCGAATTCATTGAGAATTGTTTATTTCCATCGCTTTTGTTAGTAGTATATATGTGGTCGAAGTTGGTATATATTGTTTATGTATACCAGATAAAGACAATATTTTGAAAAACCTATACACACACACACACACACATATATATATATATATATATATATTAATTGTATGTCGATGTTAGCGATGTGCCAGCCTATATGTACATAAATTGGGATCATTACACTGGTGAGCTATACGGTAATTGAAAAACACACTTACCTGAAGTCCCGTTACGTACTTTAATCTCTCAAATCCCAACACGTATATATGAATTAGCAAAAGCCCTAAACCAACTAATACTAACGTACTTATACATCAAGTATAGCATTAGTTTAATCGAAAACAGTTTATTCTATGAAATAACAGCACCCAACGTCGTTAATATTTCAAAGATTATTGACTAATGTCCTCGTCAAAAAAATTGTAAACAATTCAAAATTTAGACAGGCCCCGTCTGCTCTTTTCAATAAATTTTATTAGCATAAATATAACTTGTTCATCTCTTTTCTCTCTCTGTCTGTTTATATATATATATATATATATATATATATATATATATATATATATATATATATATATATATATATATATACATGAATCATTCATACAGATTTTAAGATTAAAAGTTAATGGCAGAAATATCGAAAAACATCTAGGTAAAATTAACATTAACGAACCTCTCGATGATTTTATGATCCAATTTTTAATAACTTCAAATTTTTAAAAATCTTTTTTAATTTAAATTTTAATTTTTCAGTTAAAATTACAGCCATCTAAGAAGAGGCAAAATTTAATTCTCGAAAGGTTGGTGGGTTAATGTAACTTTAATGAAAAATTTATTTAGATGTCTTTTTTAAATTTATATAAATTAAATTTACTAATCTATTTTTGCATGAATGATTTATTATATAAATATATATATATATATATTATATATTTGATTTAAAAAAAGAACTGAAAATAAGTTCAAAGTTTCGGAATAAGTTTGCGTTAGTGTTTATATTTTATATTATATAGAGAATATAGCTGTAAATGCCCGCGATAGATTCATAATCATAGATAAATATCTTCAAAAATTTTATAAAAAGTTATTAATTTAAGGAACAATCAAGGTAATGTTATTTAATTCCAGGACTAATCAGATTATGCGTTTATATATATATATATAATGGAAAAAGTCCGACTATTATTTTTAAGACATTTTAAAAAAGAATGTATAAACATAAAATATTATAAATATATATATATATATATATATATATATATATATATATATATATATATATTTATGTATGTGTAAAAAATTTAATTTATAATTATAATTTTAGTTATAGATTATTTATGAATTGCAATGATTTTTAACAAAAATGTGACGATTTCATATACGAATATATTTATATATGTTATATATTAAATGGGAATTTTCAAATTCTTGCTTGGTAGTTTATTACAATTGTGTGGGCAGATGCATCACTGCATAATAACTCATTGAAGAGAATGCGTCACGCTGTATTTGCTTTCTGTTTTAGTTCCAATACCAGGCGCCAATATTTGTCCAGAGTCATATGGTTGAAAATCTATAAAATAATAATAACGAAATTTATTATAATGGTGAAAATGCAAATGAAAATAAATTTTAATGTGTCGGTTTCTATCTAAAAAAAAAAAATAAAAATAAAAAATTGTCTTGGACATATTGAACGATTCTCGACATCTGTTAAATTACTAATTTAAGATTAGGAAAACATTTTAAGAAAAATCAACTTTTCAATGAAAATCAAAAAAATAATTTTCCCAAAATATATAATTAAGAATATTTTTGAATTAATTGAAATGCTATTACTCCTGGAAAAGGAACTTCTTCAAGGAAAACATTTAAAATAACAAGGAAGAGAAAAACATAATTAAAATAATCATTAAGGTTAAAATTTAAATATATCAGTAAATCAATGAAATGAATAATATTGTTCTGAAAACATTTTCTCGTCCATTAGAAATCAAAAAGGAAAATTCTGACTCCAGTCAATGTCTGTATCTGATAATGATTTTATAATTTTGTCCATAATCTATGCCAGAAAAATGTCTTTACATGAATAGACATTTTTCCTACTAAAAAATGTCACTCCTCATCAAATTAAAAGTGATATAGAACCCTTTATATATTTGCCTTAATCTCCATTAATCTATTCTTAGATTTATTTTTTTGTATATTTTTTAATTAAATGTTAAAGATGTAAAAAGATTTTAAATTTAAAATTTTTGTAAATATTTATTAAAATTTATTAGGATATCAAGATTAAATATTCAAATTTTTTTTGAATAATTTAATATGAATCGGGGAAATTTTCATATTTTGATTAAATTTTAGAAGCAGTTGATTATTTCTAATATATATTTTATAATAGCTTAAACGCCTTTGAAAATGTTTCTCATTAATATTATGGAATACTATTGTTGAATAATGTCATTTTTGTTTGTGATTGAAAAATTTATTTAAAAATGAAATTTTTAAATGCAAACCAATATAAAAAGGTTTTAATTTGAAGCGACAAACAAAAATGAAAACAAAGGAATTAAATATAAAAATATATATTAAAGATACTTAGAAATAACCAGCCAGCCAAAAAAAAAATTCAAAATAAAAAAACAAAGAGATAATATAATGATTAGATTAAATAAGGGAATTTTAATATAAAGAGAGAGAGAGAAAGTGATTTTTATAAAATGGAAATAAATTTATCATTTGCAAGGAACTGAAACAGTTTTGAACTCTGTATAAAGACTAATATTGAATATATATTTATAAATCCCCCCTTTCAAATATGCAAAAGTATTTCATTATAATCTTGATTGATTTCAAAAAGGTACAATATTTTATTTAATTTCTTGGGGACTTACTAAAGCGGTTCTGCAAAACAGGCATATATGTCAAAAAAAAATAAGGTATGATAATTTAAATTAAAATTGATTTAATACTAAAATGAATCTACATATAAAAAACACTGTTTGTTTCATTTTTTGTTTCATATTTTGATTATGGCGATGAGAATTTTTTAGTAATGTCTAATGTTGATAAACATAAATTTAATGATTGAACAAAATGATCTTTTTTGCAAATATAAACAATCGCATAAGTGTTATCCGTTAAATATAACTGATAGGCTATATAAAAAACAAATATTATTTTTGAATTGGAAGGAAAACGAATTGCAACCCATGGACCATGAAAGATAAAATCCAGGATGTATATTAATTTTTTTTTAAAATAAATTGCATCAAAAAATAAAAATATTATTAGATAAAAATTCAACAATAACTAAGAGGTAGAATATTATCTGAAAAAAAAAAAAATTTTTTGGAATATCGAATATGTTTTTTATATAATGTTATTTAAATATAAATTAAATATTAATGATTCAATTTTATTTAAAAAAACCTTCTTTACATGGCAATTTGAATCAATTTTTTGTAAAACCGTTATATCAAGTCAATAATTAAACATGGTTGAACACTAATAAGGATGTGCATCTTTAAATCGGTCGAAATGTGTTGGAAAAGAATTTATAAAACTCTGGTAAATTTGCAAAAGAAAGTCTAACAAATGTTGTATCATTGAAAATTTTTGGTCAGAAAAAATCCAAAAAGACCAAATATAATATATATATATATATATATATATATATATATATATATATATGAAATATGCAAACAAATACACAAACATTAAACCTGCACGTTTTATCTTACAAAAAAAATACAAAAGCAACAACCCAGGAAGGCCGGTTATTTCAACGTTCAAAACCATTTGGTATAAAAAATTTCCAAATACATAGACCATTACATACAACCGCTAGCTAAGGAAGTAAAATCCTACATCAGAGACACAACAGATCTACTGAACAAAATGAAATCACAAACAAACAGTTACCAGAGAAATGCTATTCTAGTTGATTATGGACGTTAGGTCACTCTATTCAAACAAAAAAAACATCGAAGAAAAACCGCCCTTCAGGAAGCATTTATTAAAAGAAGATTTTAGGACATTTTTAAAGAAAGTCATCATAAAACAAATGGAGCATGTCCTTACATTGAATACTTTCAACTTCAATGGAGCACACTACCTTCAAATAAGAGGTTGTGCCATGGGCACCAAATTGCAGCTCCATCATATGCTACAATATTCATGGGAAAATTTGAGGAGTAAAATATCTATCCAATCATTGATATAGCGAAATATTCTATGCAAGATATATCGATGATATATTCTTTGTATACACTGGTAGTGATGACAAACTTATATAATTCCTTATGACCCTAAACACAGTGCATGACTCAATTAAATTTGACTAAAAAAATCCACAACATCAGTAACATTTTTAGACACCCGCATTTACATAGATGAAAACAGGAAACTATAAACGACACTACACATAAAAATAAAGGACGACACCCACAACTATCTACATTTAAGTCTTCCCACCCTAAAACCTCAAAGAGAACCTTCACTATATACAAGCACTTAGACTCAGAAGGATATGTTCCAACAATGAAGAATTAAATAAAACATTGAAAATCTGGAGCATCAATTCACATAACGTGGCTATAAACAACACCTAATCAGGGAAAAATAAATAAAGCAATTTCCACACCTAGAGAAGACACCCTAATGTACAAGAAAAAAATAAATCTAGCCGCATTCCTCTAGTAACCACTTTCAACCCCACTCTGTGCCTCCACTATCCCAAATAATCAAACGTCGCTGGGAAATACTACATCTCAAACCAGACCTAAAAAATTATTTAAGGAACCCGGCCTTCTTGCATATCGTAGACCTAAGAACCTAAAAGAAATCATAGGTAGTAACAACACATTTCAGGGACAAGGTAATCCGTAATAAACAAAGAAAAAAAACAACAGGATTTTCCCAACCATGTAACAACAAAAAGAAGTTTATGTTGCAACCATATTAAAAACACGAATTCATTCACTAGCTCAATCACTAAATCTACTTTCAAAATCTACCACGATTCTAACTGTAGAAGTCATAACATAATTTACCTCCTAGAATGCACACTATGCCAGAAACAATATGTAGGAAAATCTGAATGGCCCTTTTCACTACAGAATTAATAATTATCGTAATCGAATTAAGTCGACTCCCCATGAAAAAATTATTACCTGTAGAACAACATTTCCGCCTAGAAAAACACGATTTCAAAACCCATGCCAAATTCACTATAATTGAGAGAATAGAAAAGTTCAGAGCAGATAACATTAGAAAGATTTTAGAGTCCCATGAAAATAAGTGGATACAACGTCTAAAAAAACAAAATATCCAGCCGGGCTAAACCATAAATTTAACAAATATAGATAGTAATAATATATAACTCAACAAATCAAAACCTACCCACATTTCTCACCCACACAAGACAGACATGCTTACGGAGGGTGTGGAGGCCTCACACTTATACACACACACCACACGAATATACACACTTACACACATCATACTCACTCACTCCCTAATGAGCCAAATGATAACACACACCCACAGCAATACACACGCTTACACATATCATACTCACTCACTCCCTAAGAACCAAATAACACACACACAAACACTAAACAGAGACACATCCCCTCCAGGACCAATAAAACTGTCAAACTGACCAGAGAATTCAGAGCAGCATGTATCCATCCAGCTCTTATCTCAAATAACAACTTAAAAAGACTGTTTGACCAACACAAGGAATGTTAAAAGATTCATGTTAAAAAGATAAAAAAAAAAAAAAAAACAAATGAAAACTACAGACAAAAAGTTCATTTTCTCCATCAAAAGACATTCATTTCTGTAGTTCACTGCTACCAGCAAGCAGAAATATTTTCCTCCCGATGATGGCCATTTTGGTCGAAACTAGTCGAGGAATCTAAATGAAATAATAATAAAAAAACGAAAGAATATTAATCTACAACCCAGTGTGTCTAAAGATTTTAATTTTTTATTTTTTTTTTTATTGTTCAATATATAATACGTAGAGATAGAGAGAAGAAGATAATGAAAAAAAAAATTTTATACGGTGATAGATATATATGCAAGGATTGAGCTAGATAGATATGCAAATACTGGGATAGATAGATAGATATATAGATAGATAGATAGATAGATAGATAGAATGGGACGGATAGATAGATATCATTTTCAATTTCAGTAAAGAGAATTTTTCCGAACATTTTCATTAATTTTTGCTTTTAAATAAATATCAAAGCCGATTTAGAAACCTTTTTTTTATTAATGGTTTACAAACCATAGATAATGAAAAGGCGATAAATAATCTACGAAAGACGTCATCTAACTACGACACATGATTTTTTCACAGCCGACCATAATTCTTGTTTGATGCTTCCATTTCATATATATTTTATTTAGAGCAACTTTCTGTATAAAGACAGTAGATAATTTTCTTCATGATTTTTTTCCTGCAAAGTACTCAGGATGTTTTAAAATCAGTAAATTTTTAAAAATAAATGTTTTTAAATATTTTTTCACGAAAACGTTGGACAGTTTCTTTTGGACCAAGTAAATTTTGAGAGTTTTAATTTTTGTGAGTTTTAAATTGACTCCAGTATGTAAAAGACCCTCTTCTCTAATTCTTTACGAATGGTTGTTTATATATCTACCTCTTATCCGGTTTCTTCCCGCTGTACATCTTAGGCGCATGCGTATTGATGTAGATGAAAGTAAGTGACTTCGCGTGAAGCGCTGATATATACTCGGAGGCTATGAAGACACCCCTAAGATAAAGTCGCCGATGCATATATCTATTCTGTTGGACACACTGAAAAGTCCAATTCAGCATGATCCGACATACTAGATTTGGAGATTCGTAAATCTTACTATTTCAATTTAATTTTTTGTTTTAATGGTTTGTAAACGTATTTTATATATTTTTTATTGAAACTATAAAAAACATTATAATTCGGCTTTTTTTTTCAACATCTTTTGCATAAATTTGCAAAATATAGATCTTTAAATTAAATAGGCAGGAGTTCTTTCATTGATAATTGATAATTGATAGCTCTAAGGTTTGCATCGCATGCTCATTCTGATAACAGATGAAGGCGTCGACTTGAGGCATCAGTCATTTTGTTGATAATTGCCATGATACAAAACTAATTTTTTTGCATAGTTTTTTTAACAATTCTCAGGCAGAATGAAGGATTATGTATTCGTTATAATTTCCTCCTCAGGAAAATATATAAGTTTCTGTAGAAGATGATGCAAGTTTTTGTGCATTGCTTCGAGTAGAATCATAAATAGGCTGATTAATTTGACTTTCGGCAAGACAGAAATATAACTGGATCTTCATCTTCTTCTATGTGCTATGTCACTTCAGGACATTGGTGATAATGGGTCTCCACTATTTTATTACGTTTGTTACAAAAGAGATGAAATAATAGACACTCATGACTATCAACACCCTGAAGGGACATGGCACATAGAAGAAAATGACGATCCATTTTTGTTATATTTCTGGATAATGAATTTTGCTATTTATCCTAAACCCTGTTCTGAGATTAATTTACACACGCCCGTTACCTTCTTTACGCGCACTTTTACGCTGTCCATCCGGCCTTCCTGTCAATGTCAAATTTTCAAAGCCCTCTTTTATCATTATTCGCCATATTATGCTGCCTCTTTCTGATTCTAAGTACAAGTGTCCTTGTTGATTCCATTTTCTCTAATCTAAGAATCGTTTCTGACAATGCTTGAGGTGGATCGGATAAATAATAGATTAATACCCAGTGATACCTTAAATATCTATCCTTAGTTGACAAACATTCTAAAAGAAGGTTAACGACTCCACTTTGCCATGAATAATGAATGAAACAGATGAGAGACTTAATCGTCTACATTCTGACTAAACTGATTTCTTTTGTATTTTACGGTTTATCAACCATTTGGAAGCTATTTTGAATTGTATGAAGAATTCTTCTTTTTTATCGAGTGCATATTTATCTAACAACTTTTCGAGATTTTTCTAGATAAAAGCCTTACTTGTTAACTTGTAGCTCAGGGCAAGTGATTGATGCATAGTTTTCTGAAGGATATTTGCGCTCAAGAGAATCTCACCAACCAGAATTGAATCGCATGTGTTTTGAAGAGAAATGGCAATTAAAAAATGAGATAAATCCACAAAAGGCTTTATGCATGTTAAAAAGAAACAAGTAATTATATTTATATATTTTTTAATCAACTCGCCTCAAGCAAGGTGTCATGGGGTCCACCCCTTTTTCATACAAGTGGATTCTACCAGTGTGTACTTGGACTGCTCCCGTTAAATACCCAGAGTCAGTCAGAGTAGTGAGAGATTGAAATTGTGATTGAGTTGGAGGTAGAGTAATAGTGTGAGGTAACCGCTTGTAGAAGTCACAGTTACAAGCACGTAGACTCTAAGGAAGTCCTACTTCGAGACTGAATTTACCAGACACTATATATATATTATTATTGCTACTAAACGCGTTCCTGGATTTACTAACCGTATTATCAATTGTATTATTGTGTAAATACATAATTTGTTATATTTCATTCCTGCAATTGTCATTCATTGGAGACCGAATTTCATCTCGGAATCCACAACACAAGGTAACAATGCCACTAAGACATAAAGGGCTATTGGGAGTGATAGAAAATGAAAAAAAATTAGAAGAAAACGGAAACTCAATCCTAGACAGGGAACAAGAAATAACTATACATTCCTGTTCAAAGGTATGGAGAGGAGTGTGAACTGGATGATTTGCAAATCTATCTGCTCCTATTGAAGGAAAAAAAAAAGTAAATAAAATTTCAGAGTTAAATTATAGAGTTGAAGTAGACATTAGCACGAACAAGAAACCGGATCATAAACAGGAAACAAGGGATAAACTTCTGCTCCTGTACAAAAAGCAGGGAAGAAACGTGAACCGGGCAATAGGAAAGAGAGTTGTATTTTTCTATAAAATAAAATGAAATAAACTTAAAATATTCTAAATAAAGCAGACACAAATAAATCCGTTACAAGGGATAATGCTACGAATGATCAATGTTAAATACAAGGGCCACACTGACTTATCTGATTACCATTTCTTTCTGTAGAAACTTGTAAAATTTACAAAATTTAAAATTTTAAAAATTAAAATTTTCAAATTTACCTTTACCTTATAAAGACTGATTGATTCGTTCTCTACGCCTTATCAGCATTTTACAAATTATATAGACAGAAATTATTTTTAGATTGTAAGAATGCTTTTGGAGATAATAATAGTTGAGTGATACTAGATAAACCATAGATTTTTGGGGAAAATTGTTAGATTTATTTATTTTTATTTTTGATGGGGAGCACCATGAAACAGAGAGGGAAAAACAAAATGGCACCTTTAGATAGAGCGAGTTTACAAGCATAAAAATCAATTTGTTTAGCGTTACTACCAAATGTTTATGCCTTTTCGATGTGTCTAAACTTCTTTCTAAGTACGACCCGGAACATTTCTTGTTACGCATACCGCTAAAAGAAAAGAGTGTTAGATTCATATCATTCCCAAAGATAATTAAGTGAATATGACGACCCCAAAGTGAATTGAAAGTCGGCTATCCGATTTAGAATTCCGAGCCATTATCCATTACACCACCCGCATATCCAAGCTTAGAACACCTGGTTTTCCCAAGTGGTCATACATCTAGGTACTAACCAGGTTAGATGTTGCTTGACTTTGGCGAGGAGGTGATGCGGCCGTAAGCCGAAAGCTTTTAAAGAAGACGAAATTCCAGTTTTTTTATCATACCGTGCTAAAAAGGATTTTGCATGTAATGTCCTGCAGGGAACCCATTTGTCTCGGCAGACTGAGCTGAGAGATAACATCTTATCACCAAGTGCAGATCAGTGCTTCACCCAGTGTTAGTTACTGCATTTTATTTTTATTTTTGGTAGTGAACACCATGAAACAGAGTGGAAAAAAACAAACAAAGAAAATGACACCTTAAGATAGAGCGAGTTTACAACCATAAAAATGCATTTGTTTACTTGTTACTAGTATCTTACTATAGCCGAGGCGCCTCTATCTATTTAGTACGAACCGGGACATTTCTTGTCACACATACCGCTACCACCAATAATGCAAATTGAAAACAAATAGTGAATTGCCTAACGCTGACTTTCAAGTCTTAACAGATTGAAAAGGATTCAAACTAACTTTGAAGATTCTTTTTTCCCATTTGCAGTCCTATCGTTTTTTTTCAAGTCATTAAATGGGAAACGAGGTCCTGTTTTTATTGCCATTAATTCAGATATTTACAGCTACATATTCCCTCTAGGATATTTCCCAAAGTCAATAATTTTAATCTATCCAAGTCTCTGTCTTGATTATCCTGATAATCTTCACTTCCTGCTTCTTTCTCTTGGGGTCCCATCAAACACATCCGTCAGTAACACTCTGCCTTGAGTGGTTCTTGGGCCTTTTATTTCGTGAAACGAAAACTGTACTCACATATAGCGATTTGTCTTCATACGCCTTTACCAAGTATGGATACATGTCAATAGAAGTAATTTTTTTTCACTTGGAAAGATCTTATCTGCTTCGTAGGCAATTTCAATTGAGTCAGAATTTTACAAGATGGCAGTTGTGACAAAGACAAAAAATCTCTTTTAAATTAATCGTAGTTGTCTTTGCTAAATTGTTTAATTATCTGAACGGATGAATCTCTATTACAAGGATAAATTATTCATTTTAAAGTATTGCAGCACCAGATAAATACGTCTCTTTGGGAAGCACCATGAAATTCCAGCGTTAACGTTCGTATAAAAAATAAAATGGCTTTGCGACCTTCTTGATGTGTAAGCAGATTTACATTAATTCTATTAATTATCAAGATAATCAAATAAGACACAAAAGTCATTTACAACACGAAAGGTAATGCAAACTTTAAGGAAACTCTTGTCTGCTTCTATTGAAATTTTTTCTTAACGCAGAGAAAATGAATGACGTATAAAAGCACAGACACATACAAACACGATTCCATTTATTCAGGAATTCTAACCAACGAACCAAGCCAGACAGTATCAATATTTTTTTACATTAGCTTATTTATAAATTTAGAAAAAATATTTGAAGCAAATAGGAATAAAAGAGAAGCGTTACATTTCTTTTCAGAAAAATCAGGTTTGTCTCGATTTCAGACGATATACAGATCCCTCCATTTTTTCCCGTGTCACCAAGTTAAACAATTTTGGAAAGTAATATATTATCCAGACGATCACATTGACTACTTTAACAATAGATATAAAATCGATATATTACCTATTTTCTTGCAATGGATGACATTGATTGAATCAGGGAAAAAGAGGAAAGGTGGTAAGTCTTTTACCTTATTCATTTCTACCAGAGGAGTAGGAAAACTTTTATAACTTAGTTAGATTTATCTAATTCAAATGGGTTATTCGTTTTCCCTGAAATCTCTTTTAACTCATCCGGTGTCTCAGAGAGACCTAACCGGTATAATTCTACAAGCACAAAAGTATACTCTATATCTATAAACAAGTAGGTATATATATATATGGCGGTCTCTTCGTATATTTATGCATTGAAATTTGCATTACATCAGAGTGTAAGCAAATGTACATATGCTTCTCTATAATTTTCCTGGAGCATTTAAAGTTTTATAGATTGCAACTGATCTGCAAAATGCTTTGAAACATATATTTTCTCCATTCAGAAGTGAAATACACGGGTGTATAGCTAGAGATTCAGTAAGTCAATATATTTTGAATGTTGGGATTTCTAAGTAGACATACTGACCGTAGGAGAGGCGGAAAGAAAGACATATAATAGGACCTTCTAAAGATATCTTGGGAGATATAAATTCACTGAGATATAAAAGCATAATATACTAAAATCGAAATGCATATATTTGGAGACAGAAGATGGAAAAGCATTACAAAGTAGAGAGATTGGAATGCAAAGGATTGAGATCGTTTATAGATATGAATATACTGAAACATTATATATCGTCTACGGAGCCACGTGAAAGATTATATCATTGCCTGTCCTACTTGTATATATATATCTTTGATTTTGGGCACCTCAAGGTGGTGTAATGGATAGCAAGCTTGTCTCGCTAGAACAATTACGACTGATAGTGAGTTCGATCCTCACTGGGTGCCCCCTAATATCGGCCTTGTGCCACATCTAAGCTACGCTTGGATAATCACTTTAGGGCACCTCAAGGTGGTGTAATGGTTAGCAAGCTTGTCTCGCTAGAACAATTACGTCTGAGTAGTGAGTTCGGCCTTGTGCCACATCTAAGCTATGCATGGAAAGTCACTATATCTATTGGATTTTCATTCTTTAATCAGTTTATTCATTTATTTACTCGGTAATGATTCTTTTATTTTTTTTAATTTTATTTAACGTGAATTTATTCTATCCCCTTTTTGAAAACTTTGTTTGAATATTAAGTCTTTGATTTTTCTTCTGGTTCATGCAAGAACTGAACATTATTTTTATTCCTGGCTCACAGATGACGAGTGTCGTCGTTAACGAGTAGCGAATGTCAGCACTTACACTATGCAGAAACTTTGTATTTTAGTTGCAAATCTGAATGCACTTTGTTGATCGATTTCTTATTTGATTCTTTTGCAGTAGGGGTGGATAAGCTTTCCTTTCGCCCGATCAATATTCTTCCCCTTCCCTTGAACAAAAGCAGAGGCTCATGCCTTGTTTCCTGCTTAGGAACAGATTCCCGGGTACTTTTCTTTTCTCTGGCTATCGTGAATCTCTTGTGATGTGTGCGGTCTGTGGCAACATCATTGAACACACTGAAGGTACCGGGTTGGAAGTTTTTTCGATTATTTCGAACACACATTTTGGACCAACACACACACACACACTATATATATATATATATATATATATATATATATATATATATATATGTGTGTGTGTGTGTGTGTGTGTGTATATATATGATATATATATTATAATATAATATAATAGCTGGCCACTCATATTTGAGGACACCTGTCAACTAAAGCGGCTAGCCTATCTCTATTGCAGACACCAGCTCAGGCCAATTGGTGTTTGTTCTGTGGTTTATACTCCAACTATGCTGAGCAGACCTTTGTTACATTTTCTGGGAGAGAAGAGTGTTACCTAGCATGATTAACAATCTGAACAAGCCTGTACGCTCGACCCATCAGTCACGATGATGAGTGACAATGTGTTAGCACATGCATCGAAATCCCATAAGGGTTACGCCAACCCAATTTCACTCACAAGACATTAGTCAACTTTAAGAAAACCATAGCAAGGCTTTTGTTCAACAGAAGCCTTGATATGGTTTTCAGGTACTATCCAAAGGTGCGCATGCTGGGTTTGACCAATAATTTATAATGTCAGGAAGGAGACTTCCGACAAATCGACCATAGTGAGATTCGCACCTGAGTTTCATGTCCACACACACACACACACACACACACACACACACACACACACACATATATATATATATATATATATATATATATATATATATATAAATTAATTGATTTAAAATATAATTTATTTTTGCCTTTGTATTCAAGATGCTTTTCAAAAATTATAAGAAAAAAACCCTAATTTAATTTTAATTAAATTAAAAGCAAAGTTCCAAATTAGGTTTTATATATATTTTTAAAAACATGGTGGAATGGTGCAAACAAATAGCGAAAATAATTATATTTTATTTCAATATTAATTTATAAACAATGCGAGAAAGAGTAAATTTAAATATAGCACTATTTTGTAAAATAAAAATATCTATAAGAACACCGGATTTATATCTTACTGTTCTTTCTTTTTTATATATATATATATATATATATATATATATATATATATATATATAAATACGTCATAAATATATATAAAAAATATATATATATATATATATATATATATAAATATAAATAGATATATATATATATATATATATATATATATATACATATATATATATATATATATATATATATATATATATATATATATATATATTTATATATATATATATATATATATATATATATATGCATAAATAGACCAAAACAGTTTTTTAAAATTGCAACTTCGTTTCTGATGTAATTTCGACGAGTGAGAGTGCAGTTGAAATGCACCGAAACGAATTTGCATCTTTGTAGTGACTAAACTGTTTTTGTCTATATGATAAAATAATAATAAATAATTATCCCTCTACTATCAGTATCAGGGCCTCTTTTGGATTTTGTGTTGTTAACGTTAGAATTTATATATTATTACTTTCGTTCTCATTGCATCGTATATATATATATATATATATATATATATATATATATATATATATATATATATTTCTTTGTATATGTGTGTGTCTATATATAAATTAAAATATATATATATATATATATATATATATATATATTTATTTATATATATATATATTTATTTATATATATATATATATATATACATATATATATATATTTATATATGTGTGTGTATATACATATATAGAAAGAGTAAAATGATCTACGAGATTGAGAGATAGATAGATTAGAGAGAGAGAGAGAGAGAGAGAAAGAGAGAGAGAGAGAGAGTGATGATGGAGAAGGAGACGAGAAAGAGAGGACTGGAATTCTCAGCTTGACCCATTTCCTAAAATCTGACCAAATAGTCATCAACATTTGTGAGTGAATATCTTATTGATCGGGTTGAAACATATTCTGTATCAACTGTTAGTTGTATGCTTCCATTTAACTCGACGTAGGTTGAGGGGGAGGGTAATGCGATGACCTATTCTGTATTAATCGGTGAAGGACTTGTCTTGTTTACCTCTTTGTATGTGAAAACTTTCCCTCATATAGAGAAATTTCACCCGGTCCAAGACAATGAAATTACTTTGACGAAAGGGGAAACTGTATGTGGAAGAATATGGGAAAAATAAATCAGTATTAAGTAATGAGAACAATGAAAGAACAGCAATTAATTTGCTATAAGGCAACGATTGATTTCTTGCTTCCCTGTCAAGTTTAATATTTTAAAAATGAAAATGTAATGTGAATTATTATATTCCGTACTCAAAAATTCTGTTATTCATTTGTTGTCTGTCCTGGGTATGACATTAAATTACATCAGCGTCCTGGATAATACGATAAACTACGTCCATTGGCTAGGCCTTTGATCAGGAGGTTTTGAAGAGGGTGGAGCCACCTCTTAATTGCCGCTGTTGCCAGGTACACCCTGACTCGACGTGGTAGAATCTGTTAGGGCCCTAACTATGGGTAAATGTTTAAACCCAAACTGGAACCAAAACACTCTGAAAGGGTCAAAATATATTTTAATACCAGCATAACATTTTTTGAGGAAAAAGTAATACCAGCAATAATTTAGCAGCAACAAATTTTTGAAGAAAATATTATCAGAAATATAATTTTTGAAAGTAAAAATATTATCAGCAATACATTTTCGAAGGAAAAATATTATCAGCAATACATCTTTGAAGAAACAAAAACATTCTCAGTATTATATTTTTGTAAAAAAAAAAATATTACCAGCAATAAAAAACTTGCTGGCGTTAAATAACCCACTGAGGTTGATAAGCCGTAAAACAAAACAAACCAAACAAACCAAATCATTTATTGTTCTTGTATCTTAATAATATTTTCTTATATTCTTTCACACTCAGTAACTCCCTACATGTCATTGCCTCTCTTGCCTTGCCTGAAATGAAAGATTGAAAAAAAAAAATTAGCAGGAATTCATAAATATTTATTTTACAAGGATTTCATAAAAAGTATTTAATATACAGCGTGGTCCGAAAGTCTTGTCATTGCCAACCAGTATCGTTCTTTTCAGAGGAGCTGGTTTGCGAAATCTTGCTATGAAGCCATGCCGCACATCCTTCATGCTCTTGTCAGAATGCACATAATCCTGCGTCCATACACTTGAGAGCAGTCTCTTTTCCAGACTCTAGTAGCTCGTGTCAGCCATCTGAAATAGAAAATTATATTCTGTCATGGTGACAATACTTTCGGACCACCCTGTATATTGGAAAATAATGTATATCACTCTATCAATAGACGTAAAGTAGAACCTTTTGTATTCATATGCTTGTAGATGGTATGCATTATTTTTAAGCTTAACTCTTAAAATACATTTCACTTTTTTGCACTCTTCTTGAAATATAATCGTTTTTTTTTTCTAGTTTATATTACATGCGATTTGCTTTAATTTCGTCATTGAGATGAGATTGCTAAAACAGATGTTAAATTCTGAAAGTGTTTAACTCTATCCACAATTTATCATGGAACAATATTAATTCAAAAGGAAACCTATTGATTCCCTCCAGTTGTATTTGCGTCGAAATCGTTACGTGATAAGAAAATGATACAGTAAGAAGCAACGCCATTGATGGTTAAATAAGAAGGCGTACCTACAAACAAAGACGGAAATACAGACACAGACAATAATGAATAAAGAACAAGTAATAGAAACGAGCAACTTTATTTTTTTTTTTTTTTACACGGACAGCAATAATCGATTCTAATACATCTGCAGAAGCTTTTTGACTTGCGTATAAACATTTCCTGTCGCTTCTTACTTAATGCCATTTACTAAGCAGCATCCAATAAGCACAATGATCGATCAAGGAATCGATTTCTGTGAATGTCAGTTAAAAGAAACAAAGTAACGGCTTTCTGAAGCCTCCGTGTTTAATGCTTGACCAGTTTAGAACAGCTGTTATAAAAGAGAAACTCTTAGAAACGGAGATAAATTAAAATGCGCAAAAGTTACTCATTTCCTGTGTTGTTCAGACTAATGACTCCATTTTTGTTTTTATTTTTTGTCACACCTTTTCGGTTGGTACGGCCTTTTTTTTAATGTACTGTTAGAGAGGAAGAGCCTAATTCTTATTCCGAAATATCAAAATACGACCATTAGAAATAAAGAAAAATAATACTGAATTGTGAATTGCTATGTAGTATCAGTACTCTTTCATGGCAGTGAATTCATGACAATCTCCACACAGATAAAGAGAAGACGAAACAACAGATATATTCTTCTACAGAAGGATGCTGAGGATACCATGGACCTAACATATGAGGAAAGACCACGCTCTACAGAATATAGCAGCAAAAATGACATTTATACATAGCACCAGGGAGGTGAATTTTCTTTAGCAAATAATGAGGAAAGAAGACATAGAACATTTGATACTCACAGGGCATATTGAAGGCAAGTGTTTAAATCAAATCTAAGCTTACGGCTTGCACAAGCCATTATCAAAGATGACAATGTCAATAAATCAAACAACACATGGACGAAACAACAATATGAAAGGAACTTATTTAAAATAAATAGACAAAAACGCGCATCTATATTGTTTTATAAAAACATTTTAAGAAAAATACACAATATATATATATATATATATATATATATATATATATATATATATATATATATATATATATATATATGTGTACATTTATAAAAATAAAAATAAATAAATACAGAAAGGCATATATATATATATATATATATATATATATATATATATATATATATATATATGCCAAGATTTTATCTATTTCTTTTAGGATGATCGTTACACTCGTGATCTTTTCATGATATTCTCAGCGGTCTCAGAAGGTATAAATATTGGAGAAATTAAAAGGTTTAAATAAAATATTATTTGAATACAAAATAAACATTTAAAAAACAACACATGAAACGCATTAGTTTCTCACAGTATCGAGACTGACAATAATGTTAACATAAAAAATGGTAGTCGAATTAAAAGAGATAATAATTGACTTAAACGGAAAGGTTTTAGAAAGTGCTTTAATCGTTAGTTAATCCGCAGTGAATTTGTCTCCACGTTCTTGCAACGTTTCACCATTCTTGGTAGATTTTCTGTTATCACGATGTGAGTCATTTAATAAGAAATATGATGGAAATAAGAATACAAAGAAAAAGAATGGCAATTAAATTGTCTGTATTATATACCCAAAACACTATATATGTTTTCTAGCTGTACCATTCCCAGCATCTCTCGTTCGACGTAAACAAACTTAGTCTCATGAAGTCCTAAAGGGCGAAACGCTTCACACGAAAACATTTTTTTACAATTTGTCATTCATCTTTCCTTCAAAATGTTTCATCACATATAATATATATATATCACTGTTACATATATATATATATATATATATATATATATATATATATATATATATATATATAGCATAATGAGAAGCCACGTATACTTTCTTAATATGTATATATAGAAAAGTTTCAAATTAAAAATTATAATGTTTTATTTTATGAAAGTATTTATTTATTCATATATATATTTGATATTTCAAATTGTCCTCAATTTTTCATCAGAAATAACTGTTTGTTACAAATAAATTAAAATTACTGTTTGTATGTCCTAATAGTGGATATATTGGTGAGTCTGGAAACAATTTTAGATTTCGTTTTAATAACCATAAACAAACAATAAAAAAAAACAACCCTTATTCCCCATAGCTAAACACTACAATCAATCAGGACACACATTAGAAAACTGCAAATGTTTATTAATAGATTACGATTTTTTTTCCACATTCACAGCAAAAAAAAGAAACATATTGGATTTTAAAATTAAATACACATAAACTAGGGTTGAATAGGGACTTAGGTGTTTTTAAATCTTTATAAAACTTCAATAGTATTTTTTTTTTAGATATAGTAAAAAATTTTTTTAAATATTTATGACAGTTAGATTTAAATTAGGAATATACGAACAGTGACGTTCCATATCACGTGACTTCCGCGTCTCGCGAAGGACGCTACTTGCTAACAAACAGTAATTTTAATTTATTTGTAACAAACAGTTATTTCTGATGAAAAATTGAGGACAATTTGAAATATCAAATATATATATAAATAAATAAATACTTTCATAAAATAAAACATTATAATTTTCAATTTGAATGTTTTTTTTCATATATATATATATATATATATATATATATATATATATATATATATATACGTTTGTGGAGGGGTGTAACAGTTTCAGATAGAGTATATCTGTTTAACGACAATATGAATAAAGATAATACCATCACTTATTTTAGCTGACTCGTTCCATATTCTGTGGGATTTTTTCAAGGTCAATACAGGGAATTTATTTTGTACCAAGTATTTATAAATATGAGCAAAAATGTTATTGTTTTTTTTTAAATATTTTAAGCTTGGGAACGCTCATAAATATTCATGAAGTTATCTGAAACGTCAGGCAAACTATGGGTGATACGAGGTGATACATTTCTATGTCTAATAAACGGAAATGAGAAAGTTTTTAATGAGACTTTTTTCTTTTTTTTTCTGCTAATTAGTATTTAAATAAATCTAGTTCGAGATTAATTTGTGTTATATATTTTGAATAGCGCGAAATCATGTGTTTAAAAGTTTTCTTTTAATATTATTTCATATATATATATATATATATATATATATATATATATATATATATATATATATATATATAGACATAGACATGTATCTTGGTTTAGCAAAATAGTAATTATTTCGAGAATGAGTTATTTTGAATAAAAAAAACGGGCTTATTTATACTTTGCTAAGATCCGGAAGCAGCACTCTCAATAATTTTTCTTCTAATTAAGTTACTTTCTCTTTATCAGCTATAATAAAAAGTATTACTGTCTCTTGTTAAATATTGCTGTAGATAAAATTAATTTTGTGGATCTAATTTCGAGAAACTTTATTTATTTAAAAATCTTTTTCTTCATTCGTTTGGAAATGTGAACATCAAGAAAAAAGAAGATCGATTTTCTTTTAAGTTTGATATAATATTCTAGAGTCAAACTTTATTATGGAGGAGTGTTGTGCAAATATACTTACTTTTCGTAAAACTATAATCTTTTTTTTAAAATAAGTTTACTATATCTTCTTTAAATAATAATTCCAACATATACACATAAATCAATATAATATATATTTTAATATATAAATAGCATTGCAATTCGTAACTGTAAGAATAAAAATCTCTGACAGACATCCAGATCAAATTTTAAAAGTATTCTGAAATAATTTACAATGCTGCTACTAGAAAAGGAAGAATTGGCAATTCCTTAATGTTTCCTTGCTTTTAGCTATCAGTTGTAGTAAGATTTTCTGCGACTGTTATAAAGATCCGCTGATCAGAAATTGAATTTGAGTACTTCCAATGAAAAGCAACTGAAATTATAAAATTAATGAGAGAATAATATTAATAAAACAACTAATACTTCGTTAAATAGTAGAAATATTTTTTTTTCTTCTGTTTTAATGTTCTGTCGCTTCAGGATGTTGAAGCTAATTGTGAAATCCATAATCATTTATAGTTTTTTACGCGTTTAGAAAGAGCTCGATATGCTTTTGCGCTTCTCCTGGACACGTTACCAAAGAAGGCTCGAGAGACAGGTCTGCCTATCGTTAGAGAACAAGAGATTGATTCATAACATTACCAGGAGTATTTGTGCCAAAATGAATATAATGAACCCAGCCTGATTTCTCGTTCAAAGTCGGTAGACATTACACTATGTACATATCTTAATAAAACAGAGCATATAACGAACTAAGAATATTGGAGAATCAAATTCAAATAATTACTCAGTCTATAAATGTACTTATCCACCCTATCATAATATTTTCGTAATCATTTCACCGTAATGGTGAACCAATGGACAGCGGCTCGGATTGAGAAATCAGAGAGCCGAGTTCGAGTTCCAGTCGGATCCATTACATTCACTTTCTAATACATTTGGGAAATTATGAATCCTCTTCTTCTCCCTCGAGATA
Source organism: Acanthosepion pharaonis (assembly GCA_903632075.3). Taxonomy (NCBI): domain Eukaryota; kingdom Metazoa; phylum Mollusca; class Cephalopoda; order Sepiida; family Sepiidae; genus Acanthosepion; species Acanthosepion pharaonis. The sequence continues at coordinate 836,035 of CAHIKZ030001686.1, forward strand.
TGGGTAAAAAGCAAGACTGGGTTTTATAACCACCAATCTAGAAGAAGGTAACAATGAATTAAAAAACCCGACCTAGAGAGGGTTGGTTTTCGTTAAGCTATGTTGCCCAAGAATTACCATTTCTACTGCGGCTGGGTCACAGCAAGATAAGATTTTACTGATAATAAAACAGAGACGAGCATAATTCAAAGAGACAAGAGGACGATGGACATTGCATTAAATGGTTGAAGAACGTAGCTGGCGGGAAAGCAAAACGCCAGAATCATTCCCATAAGCGAGGAGTGCGGGAGAAGAGATTATTAAAATTAAGCTAACTTATCAGAATTACCGTGAAAATATTTTTTTTTTTTTAGAAAACATAAAAGATGCCATGTTACGGCAGTCGAAAAATGACTGAAGCCGAGATGCCAGATCTCGTCCGATAACTATAACGTTACATTAAATCCATCTAATAAATCAACAGCTGCAACATATGCGGTAAGAATTCATTTTCCTCCGTGATTTTCTCTCCGCGGACATCTGAAGTAACTTATTTTCTCAGAATTATCTTTCAACATAAGCTCCCTTTCGGAATATTGACTTTCAGATTAGGTTGATTCTGGCAAAAGTGATGGCAGAATCGTCATACAATGTCATCACTTTCAAGATTGAAAAAGGAAGTAAATTGCATTTCTTGTGTTAATCTTGGCTCGTCAGCTAATGTCAACCTGACACGTTGATCAGTAATAAATCACTTCCTCGTATTCTCGTTTCAGCCTAATATTGATTCTCCTTTTGAAGAAAGCGTGTCTTTCTAAAACCCTGCTAGTAAATACGATGTTTGTCTTTCTACTATTGTGATCTTGCTATCTTCAGGTATGAATGATATATTTTGTGACGTCTTGTTTTTTTTTGTTGTTGTTTTGTTCTTATTAATAGAAGCTCTCTATCTTTTTCACACACAAGAAAACGTGAACAAAACGCTAAGGTCTTGGTGACACTGAGAAAATGCTTTAGCATATATCAGCATGTTTCAATATTCCCTGATGGCTTTTAATGAACAATGCTCAGATTTATTTATTGCAACATCAGAAAATAAATGTTGAAATTGATTATTAATATAAATTTCTTTGATTTTTCTTTGTTCGTAGAATTATTCTTAGAGTTAATGATAATAATAATACCAACTACTACTGCTATCGATGAAACGGTTTAGGGATAATAGTCGTAGTTCGTGAGGTCACGGTCCTATGGGTAAGGGAAACTGGGATGTTTGGTTTGGTTTGGTTTATTTTACGACATATCAACCTCAGTGGGTCATTTAATGCCGACAACTTTATTTTTCTTGGTAACATTTTTGTTTTGTCAAAAATCTATTTCCGTTAATATCCTTTTCTCAAAAATGTATAGCTGGTAATATCATTTTTTCAAAAACGTATAGCTGGTAATATTTTTTTTCAAAAACGTATAGCTGGCAAGATTATATTTTCAAAAACGTATTATCAGAGGCCTTGCTGTTAAACGTAGTTTATCGTCATACCCAGGAGGCGGATGTAGTTTATCGTCATACCCAGGACGCGAATATAATCTGAGTGTTATGTGTTTTGTTGTTTTATGATTAAAGTTTCTGAGGAAGCTACCATGGTTGTATTATACTTCCGATATATTCGCAACATCATCTTCAGTGTTATAATGGCTAAGACAAATAGTTGCGTGTGTCCGAAATAATTTTTTGTATTTATGTTAAAACCATTAACAATTCTGGTCACGTGCAAAGTAACAAACGGTGATTCATTATTTTTTTCCATATTGTAAATATTAAAATTTAGGATTTCTCTTTGGTAAGTAGTAGTAAACATAGTAGAAATATTGTATTAATTTTGTGGCTACTACAATTTTGCGGGGTTAAAAGTTGAAGCAGGAGGTTATATTCTCGCTGCACAGGACCAATGCTTGTTAATTAGAAAGTACCAAGCACACATACTGAAAAATTGTGTTAGTCCAAAATGCAAATTCTGTGAGAGACATCCAGGAACAATTGACCAATATGTATCATGTTGCGCTGTAATGGCACCCACTGATTCTAAAACACTGTACCACAGCGTGGGCCAATATCTGCACTGAAACATCTACAACGCTTAAGCAAAGAAAACTGCAAGAAATTGGCATGAACACCACCCAAACTATCTTGCGGAAACAGTACCTGTAACAATTTTATGAGACTTTACAATGCAACAGAGAGAACAATCAAAGCTAATCGCTCTGATATCGTGACTAGAGACCGCAAAGGCAAAATTTGCCTCCTTACTGACATAGCAGTCACTGCAGACAGCAATGTATCTTTAAACACTATGAAAATACAAGGACCTTGAAATAGAAATCTAAAAAGTGTGGCGCATGATGACATTAACAATTCCGGATGTAGTTGAAGTCCTCGGATTCATGGGAAAAGATTCCAATAGACTCATTGAAGGAATCCCTGGCAGCCCATGACATAACGAAATACACAAAATTGTACTCAAAAGTACAGCCCAGAGCTTTATGAAGGGCTTTATCTATGTAAAATATGTGCGATTAATTTTTCTTTCAAAACTGCTCAGTGGAAAATGTCATGTTCTCATTTCTGAACTTAAGTCTCTGGTTGAGACCCGGAAAAAGATGAGTATACACTCGAAACTGAAGGAAATAAAACAACAATAATAATGATGATTGCTAAATAGATACGTATGTATGCGATACTCAGACATACATTTAAACTACAGCATCGATATAGGAAAACGGGAATGTGTCGATTGACGAGCTAAGAATGAACGAAAGACAACAGGCCTGAACAATTATGTGAACATGTAAACCTTTTTCAAAGGTAAGCAAATGAAAAACAAACATAAATACTTCACAAAGATAATATTAGTCATAGCAAAACAGCTATTCTTTTCCATCCTTCGAAACAATTACTTTCTTCTTCTCCACGCATCCAGTCATCCTTCATTAAGGTAATTATCCTTATAAGTAAATATAATGTATATAGCGATCTGCTTAACCCACAGAGAATTTAGAATCGAAGAATTTCTTTAATCTACGGAGGCAAACTTCTCGTTCAACTGCCCTTGTATAGGTATATCTCGTCTAGTTTTTATTTTAGTACTGCTCAGTTAATGGTCGCCCTGTTTACACTGTGACCAATTACACACTATATGGCCCAGGAGTTGAAGTCAAGTTTGCTATGCCAGCAGCGGTACTAAAAATAAGAACTAGACGAGATATCCTTGGACATATGGAGTGGAACAAGGACAGTTTACTCCCATAGATTAAATAAACGTTTCAGTTGTAAATTACATGTAAATTACCGCATTGATGTACACCTTATGAAGATCAGAAAGCAAAGCGACCGATGCATTGTGATAAATGGTGGTTGGTCATCAAAATTTCTGAAAGACATTGCTAGCTTATAAAGTCTTCGAACGCTGTTTCAGTCTCTGTTGAATACTATGGAATAGTAATAATGTTCTTCGGCAAGGCGTTTGTTTTCTTTCAAACACCTGTGAAATGTTATATGCCGAAGCGTAAACATTATTTGTTTTGTTATAATTTGACCGATGTATCGGTTATTACTGTCATTGCTATCTTCTATCAATTATTATATTCGAAATAACTACATAATAGTACGTATATTATCAAGATTCTCTTTCAACTGGATGTCTACTACTAGAGTGATGATAGATTTGACAGCTGATCAACACATATTAAAACCCACGATCGGGAGAATTTGATATATCTATCCACATTGAAGTGGAATCAAGGATATAACTTCCAAGATCTCTTAACGAGGATCATTATTCTTTGAATATCGTGAAATGACGCTATAGAATCACAATGTACGTTACCAAAAGGCAGAAAGAATCACTGGAGGAATTTTAACAACGGCACCAATTAACATGGATAAACGATGTTAAGCTAAATCGAATCGATGGCATTGTCATGATGTTAAATTTTCACTTTAACCAAAAAGAAATACACTACAAGAATAGCCACATCAGTAATAGAAAGAACAATAAGTGTTCCTCACACTGAGAAAGCTGTTTTCATGAAAAAGTGTTTTAACGGAAATATTTTATATATTTTATCCGAATCTAGCACTAATTGTTTTGTCAATGAATGTAGAATTATTTTTCTATAAAGTAACGGATACTATTGTCCTTAATATCATCATATTTTCTCTGAGCCGATTATAATGGAACTTTCAGTAATTTCTTATCAAATCTTGAAGACGTTCTGGTGGTTCGCTACGGTTATTATGTATTATATTAGTAACAACAAATAGATTTGATGAAAATCATTTTATATTGAAAAGTTTCAAATCAATATTCGTAGTCCAACATGAAGAAATAAATTGTCTTTAGAAAATGTCCTGTTGTTAAATATGTTTTCAACTTTTTCATTACGGCTGAGCCTGACTTGATGTTCTTGGCGTGATTCATTTTGTCACGTTTCGGTAATTCTTAAATCTTTTGGCCTTTCTTCAGATGTATTTTCTGACTTTTTTGTTGATTTTTTTTTTTTAAATTTGTGTTAATCCTTAAGAATCAGGCTATGCTAGAGTTTCTTTATATGATTATTGTTGTTATTATTATTCGGCTCTTCTTCTCGCTAACTCAAATCTAGAATTAGTTCATTTGTTAACTCATCTTTCTTTTCTGTTTTAAAGACAGACAATTTCTATGGCCCGGACACTTTTACGACTCTTCATTTTTAAATCTCTTTTGACATTCAAGGTCCTTCATTCCCGTTGCAAATTGACATTTTCTTTTATCATATTCTTCTATCACAAGAAATGAAAAAAAAATATCTAAAAAGATATCACTACCGATAAATCCCTTTTCATATAGAACAAATTATATATTCGGAAATCTAAGAATAGGAGTTTTAACAACACCGAACATGCAAAGTCCTTAACAGGAAAGTATCAGGAAACAAAGTAATAAGCAAATAGTTATAACCTCGTTGTCATGTTATAAGATATTTTTATAGTAGAAAATGCAGATATATCAGTATTTCAAGAAAATTAATCGAAAATCCTAAATTTTAAAACATTAATTTTTTTACTGACAAAATATGAATGAGAAAAGGTTGACATAACCTGAAATAGTATTTCAAAATCCAACCTCCACAATTGAAAATAAGCGAGAACATTTAAAAAATACATTGAAAAAAATGAAATTTATTTTTTAACGACCTGGCATCTTATTCAAATTTTGAACCAAATAAATTAGCTTCCCTGTGCCTTTTCTAAAAAATATTTTCATGGTAAACATTCTGATGAAATTTTCTCTCTGGTACGTAGACGCTATAAATTTAAACGCAATACTACATAGGAGAAAGGTCTCATCATTTTAGAGTTGAAATGGTGAGATGTAACCGTAAGTTCTATGTTAACAGTTTCTTCTCTCGCACTTCACATTTGTGGAACTCGCTTCCGACTTCATGCTTTCCAGTCAATTTTTATTTTGAACAGTTTAAATGGATAGTCAGTCTGTATCTTCTGCCTTCTTATTTTGTTTCTTGTTCCTTCAATGTATCTTATAATATTCTTTCTGTGACGTCGTCCCCTGGTCGCAGCGCCAACTGTGACGTCTTATCCTGGTCTACCACGGCACCAACTGTGACGTCCTCGCCACGGCGCCAGCTGTTCACTCCTCGCTGCTCCGTTCGAGTGTCGCCGCTCCAAACGTGACGTCCGCCTGTCGTGTCAGTCGTGTTGTCTCGTCCTGTGACGACCAACTGGCTTGGTATCGGTCGCGGCACCCAAATGTGACGTTCTAACCTTTTGGTGATTTGGGTGGGAATCTGGTTAGATTTGATATCAGCCTCGTCATTCCCAACTCGCTTCCAACGCCTGGTTACCAAAGTAACTGCATTGATCCCCAGTCTGCCTACCCACGTTGTGAATTGATCTTAGGCAGACGAGATCAATCAGTAGTTGGGGCCGTAATGCAAATCGGGTTCAACGGGGTGACACCACACAATATGCATAAAATAAAATAAAATGAAAACTCAAAAGTTCAAAGTATCAAAGAAAAAGATAACAAACTTTATGTCTAGTTGTTCGATACATAGGACTGCGTCTATCTCCCGACCCGTTCTATGGATTGTGACACGTTGTTTTCCGTTAGGCGAGTTTTAACGCTTCAAGTTGTTTGCTCTTTAAGAAATTGGTTTTCGGTGTGTCTTCGGACGAAAGTCGAAAAAAACTTATTTTGGTGGTCTGAATCTAAGTCGCTCTTCAAAATAATTGTTCTTGGATTGAAGAGGAGTCCGGAATGTGCGTGAATCTTTCAAGTCAGCTATCTGCGAGGCGGCTTCAACTGCTGACTCTGGGAACTCTCTAGGCTGAAACTCAACTCTCAACTGAACTGAACTCAAACTGATTTCTGCTCGCTGCGGCTTCGCTTATATGGACGCCGACCAAAACCGGGGTGGGTTTGTCGGCGTCGGGGGTTCCTCGATAATTCTAAATACATATCCACCTCTTTTATTTCTGGTTAGGAATTTTCCACTCTTTTCCATTTTTGGGAGCCTTTTCTTACTCCCACCTTCTCACCATACTTCAGAGGGGCGTGAGCTGCCCTCCCCACTTCTTCGTAGCAGCTTCTCATACCTATCCTCTGGATGGGCGGCGACAGCCTCCTTCGTGCGTCACGTGATCACCACTCGACCAATGATGTCTTAGTCGGGCGTGGACGAATCCGCGGCTTTGTTTCAGGAAAAAAAATATCTTGCTTAACTAAAAAAAAAAATTATCTTTTTTTTTTTCCTTTTCTTCCTCTTAATCGCAGTTATCATTTTCTCTAGCCGCAAACAGGATAATATGAACGGTGATGGTCATAACTCTTGTTCTACACCTGGTCTTCGTCAGTTATTTTATCGCTAATTATCAGAATGGGTGGTCTTTTTAACACGGCCAAACGTCGCCCAAAAAAAAAAAACATTTCTAAGTTCCCATTCATTTCCTTTCGGTACATATTTCTGATAACATAATTTTATTATCGCAGGCCAAAGATGTTCCGTCGAAAAAATCGGTCAGTGGACAATCGTGTGGCTTTTGACACAATTAATTTTTCATATCTATCCAAAGCCCTTTTAGTCCACCTGTTTTCCGTCACTTATCGAAATAACATTTTCATTTGGATTTTTCTTTGGCCAGTCGGTCTTTGGCCAGTAGTTTGTTTGTTTACATATCCCAGATAACACAGCCGTCGCAAAACATATCTGATTCTTTTTTTTTTTTTATCCACTCAGAATTTCCCTGTCATTGTAATGACACTCTTTTTCGCCATTTGTTACTTATCAAAATATCCTTTATCCATTGTCTCTTAGCCGTGGTGTTCTGCTTATCATCCACGTTTTGGGTCTCGCCTCTCTTTTTGCCTTCTTTTCTTTCTTTTCTTTTTCTGCCTCGATAAATGGTGCCACACCTCAAATGGAACATTTTTTGAATCTTTTTGGTTTTATTGTCTCGCCTCAGGATTTTTTCACCGTAAGAAACTTCACCGTATAGGATTTTGCGCACGGACAATTTCACTGCATACACACACATACACACATTTACATATTTATATATATATATATATAAAACAGTTAATTATGATTACTTTATTATATAGTATCAAGACAAGACAGTTTGTTATAACAATCTGTCTTTTTATAGATTTTTTAACTATCACACGACATTGAAAAAATTTTAAATATCATTTCTGTATTTCATGTAACCAGAAAAAAACTTAGAATATCTATCTTTGGAAATAAAATTTTTTATTGAACTAATTTTTTAAAAAATTTCGAATTTCATTTTTGCCTTGACAAATCGGAAGATTATATACGTCGGCAAAACATCGTTTTTTTTTTTTTCATTTTAAAATTAAACTGTAACAATAAATTTTTATTTGAAAATCAATTTCAAAAAGAATTACTGCCAAGAAAAAAAAATTTTTTTTTTTCTTTAATCCTTTATATTTTACACTGAATCAGTTATTCAGCTTTCCATTTTTAGTTAAATAATATATATTCCTTGATTTACATTAATTGAATGATATTATGTTAAAATAAAGTTTAACGTTTTTTTAAAATATTCAAATTGATTCACATAGTTAATGTTGTCAATCAGTAAATTTTTGTTTATTGATCGAGGATGAATAAATCAGGATTTGATATCATTCATTCAATATTAAAATGTTTAAATTCGAAGTAACAATTGCGTATGACGAGAAAAACATCAAACAGCATATTAAAAATAAAACGGAAATGTTTTAAGGCGTGTAACCACCTCTTAATTGCTGTTGTTCTTACGGTCAAAATTCCTGAAGGTTGGTAGCATCTACTGGAAAAGTTATAGGCAAATAGTTTTAACACGAAAAAATTTGGAAAATTTCTTAAAAGAGGAAAATAAAAAATACATTGAAAAAAATACCAGTGATACACTTACATAGTAAAATAATAATAAATTATCACCAATACATTATTGGAAAAAAATTATGGGTATGGAAGGCTTCTCTATAAAATTCCAAAGCTCTTTAAAAAAAGCTGTTGTTCATGATGACGGTCGTCTAAAAGTAAAGAAAAGGTTAAAAATTTGAATATTTCAAAGAAAACCTAGTTGAGGAAGTTTCGTCTGTTCATTTTAGTCAACATTATGCCATTATTAATATCTCGTTAAAAAGCAGAGTAAATTTTTATTTCTGATAATTCAAAGCCTGACAAGTTGGTTTCACTGGACATTCAACATTGTAAACAAAATGGCCGCCTTTATTAATGTCTCGTTAACGGATTAAATTTTTTTACGGTAAGGTTTCTTCTATTCCATTTTTAGTCAACATAGTTCACATAGACAACGCCATTATTAATGTCTCGTTAAAGAAGCAAACTAAATTTTATTTCGATAATTCAAAGAAAACCTAACAATAGCGTCTTCTTCCATTTTAGTCAAATTTTCTATAACAACGCCATTATTTTCTGTCTCGTTAAATGAACCAAACTAAATTTTATTTTATTAAAAAGATAAATCAAAAATAATTTCTTCTATTGAAACGGTCAAATTGTTGTAGGCCATTATTAATGTCTCGTTAAAGAAGCAAACTAAATTTTATTTCGATAATTCAAAGATAACATAGTTGATTTTTCTTCTATTCCATCTTTTCATGAATTGTTTCATAGAAGTTATTTCTTCAAACTAAATTGATAAATGGAGAAAACCAACAACACTTCTATTCTAACTAGACAACGCGATTATTACATCTAGAATTCCTTTAAATTTTATTTCGCAACCGAGTTCAAGGGATGAAGGTTTCATTATTCGGAATAGGGACGATCATTTGCACACATGACAATCATAATTAATGATTCGTTAAAAAGCAACAAAATTTTTTTCATAATTCAAAAAATACCTCTTGGCTATTTCTTCTATTCCATTTTTGCCACGTCCAAGTTTCAAATACAGATTAATCCGATATAAAAATGCAAACTAAATTTTATTTCATTACGGGCAAGAATAACAAAGTTTCTGTGTTTTTTTTCAATTTGGACGTCACTGTTGCCGTGACAAGATTGTTCGTCTGGTATAAATTTTGATATGATTCAAAAGAATCCAACTATTTTCTTCCAATTTTCGGTCAACATGGTTCTTCTAGACAACGCCATTATTAATGATTGTTGAACTTTCAAACTCAAAGAGTTTGACCATTTGATCAGTAAAAAGAAGTTTATGCCAGAGAAATTCCATAGTCAATAAATAAACTGACAACGCCATTATTAATGTCTCGTTAAAGAAGCAAACTAAATTTTATTTAAAATTTTCATAGGGTTTGACATATTTTCAAAAATGACATACAACGCCATTATAAATGTCTCGTTAAAGAAGCAAACTAAATTTTATTAAATACATATATCTCATAAATGACAGGTTTAAATCAATTTTTTAATAAATGGCATATATTTCGTTAAATGAAATAAATTCATTTCGATAATTAAATGAAAATTTGTCGTAAGGTAAATGACATTAATTTTAGTCAACATATTGTTAATACAAACTGCTATACCTAAAAAAATAAATTTTATTTAAATAATTCAAAGTAAACATAGAATCCTGAAGGTTTCTTCTAAATTTTTAGGTCAACATTGTTGGTGGTAATAACGCCATTATTAACTCTTGGGCATGCAAATAAATTTTATTTCGATAAAAAAGGAGTTGAAATCAGGTTTCTTCATTCCATTTTGTGGGCTTTTGGTTGACAGAAATTCTAGTTTTTTCCCAGATTCTACATAAACTAAATTTTCTCAAGATAATTCAAAATCTGGTTGGCTTTAACCTTCTTCTATTCCAAATTTTATTTCAATCATCGTTAAGAGACTGCAGTTCGTCTGTTATTTATTTTGAGGTCTTCTCTTAAAAGTAAGGCTGGAAGTTTCGATTTCAAAGATTCTCAGTATTTTTCTTTTTCTATTCCATTTTTTGTCAACATAGTTCACGTGGACGACGCCATTATTAATGTCTTGTTATCTCTGCAAACTAAATTTTATTTCGATGAGAAAAGACGCTGATTTCAAGGTTTCGTCTATTCCATATAGGAGGAATTATATTGTTTAAGCTGAATGTTGACTTGGATGAAAGACTTTACACATAGTCTCTTCCAGGATGGTTTATTTTCGGCTTTCAAACTGTTGCGTTCGATTATCGATGTTTAGTAAAGAAGGATTGGTCACTATTCTGATGGGTGACCACTAGGCATAACAAATGATGATACGCTGCTCAATATATATATATTTGTCATCCAGGTGACTGCATTGTATCACAGCTCATTAGACATGGCTAGACCTCGCTGGTGTTTCTAGATAAGATCGAAATCAAACTGAACCGGCGTCAGTGGGTGACTCCACCAAAAAGCCGCTGGCGCACGGTCAGGGATGAAGTGAATGTTGGGTATAATTTGTTTCAGATAAACACGTTGTGTCTGAGAGAACTCAATTCGAATTTATTGAAGGAGACTTGCATTATCGCCCGTAATAATTACTTTTGTGTTCGACACAGAAATTCCCCAGACAGCAATGTCGTGCCAAATCCTTCAGAACACACACACACATTCACACACACACACACACACACACACACAGTAGCATGGTAATATATATATATATATATATATATATATATCTTATATATATATATATATTCGTTACGCAACAGCATTGGCGTTAAAATTACTTGATCCTGTTGATCCGTTATAAGTTTTAGTATATTCGTGATATCTTCTATGTGCGGTGTTCTTATTTCTCATTTCGTATAGCTAAGCGACGGTGGCTTCTAAAAAGACAGGTGAAAATGACCTCGCTTGAATTTAAGCATTTGTCATCTCAGTTTAGGAATTTCCTACATAGTTTTTCTATTTTGCATTTAGACAATGAATTTAGACTTATCTTGTATATATATGCGCATGGATATTTGGTTAGAGCCGTAAAACTACTGGTCCGAATTGAGTATTTGATTTTTGGAGGGCGTGACGTCTTATGATACTACGAAAAAGCTGAAATCTACGTGAGAGCTATACATCTGGTTGATGGAAGCCTTGTAAATGAAATTAGATAGACGAAGATATTTGCATGTTGTGATAGCACAAAGTCACATATCTTCAAATAATAAGAATATATTTTGATCTGATTGGAAATACATGCCGAAATTGTACCCCATATTAAAAAAAATACCCTGAGGCCTAACAACCCCTTGGGGTGCATCGAGAAAAAAGCTCTAAAAATTACTTAAATTCTTAAAACAAGCAAATAAGTCAGGATTAATCAGTTAAAGCTGCGTTCTCTTGATGCCATCAATATTTATACTGTTTTTTTCTGCTATCGCCAGATTCTTAGTAATGAAAGTGCCTGGAAATAGGGAATATGTGCCGTGTTCTTCAGGACCATAGTTCTCCAAAATTACCTAAACACTGTAGTTCTTAGTAAATTTTGCATTTTTGTAATCTCTAATCCCTGTTCTGCGATGTTTTAGGCCGTATTTAAACAAGCTTATGTCAATGTTTTCTTCTGACCTCTCTTTCTTGATTATGCCCATGTTTGTCTAAAGCAATCATTCGTAAAAAATTAGCGACTTTATAAATTCACAACTGTCTTTATCTCCTTGTTAGCATAAACAGTCAGAGAAATTCAATTTTCTCTAAAAAAAATTATGTTCATCACATGTTCGGTGCATGGTATCTAATCATCCTTCTGTAGAACCCTATATTTTCTGCTAATTTGCAGTTTAAGCCCCGCGATTAGTTTCTAATAAAAATAAATAGATTTAGATTTTCAAAATAAACCAGTTTGTCTGATCATCGCAAAAGCGTGAAACACAGGATCACAAACTAATATCCATAGAACATAATATATATATATATATATATATATATTGTCATCTACAGACAGGCTGTTTCGCAGCTCATCAGTGTGACTAGACATCTCGTTGCCACTAGCTCGGATCGAAACACGATTGAATTGGCGTCAGTCGGAGATTCTACCACTAAGCCGTTGGCGCACAGCAGAGATAAAGGCGAATTTTAAGTGTATTTATTTTTAGATAAACACACTGTGACTGAGAGAACTCAATTCGATTTACCGAAGAGTCTTGCATTATTAGCCGTAATAATCATTGTTTACAAACCCACTTCCTCCCCAGGCAGCTCAACTGAAAACAAGAGTCTTTATATATATATATATATATATATATATATATATATATATATATATATATATATATATATATATATGTATATATTTAGACGACATTCAATATACTGCGATTGAGCTTCATATTAATTTTTTCTTCTGTTCGAACAAGTGTTTTCTTTTCTGGACACAGATTGTATAGAAACTGTTCAAATTTTCTGCTATTCCGAGCGCCTTCGACTATACTATTAGCTGTCATCAAGGATGGTTTCATTTTTACTTTTTAATTTGGTGTATGTTTTGCGCGTATGTTACTTGAGTTATTGGGATGTTTTATTTTCCGAACACTTTTACCACATTATGGCTGTGTTCGTAGTTAATATTACTGAGTGCTGGCTTTTTTTTTATTATAAAGGCTTCAGTTATTTTTAATCGTTTGTTACATGTGGATGAGTTTACTATGTTTGTATTTTCTACTAGTATGTTACGGATGGACTCTGGTAAATTTGTGTGTGCGTTTAAATGGGTTCTGATGGAACTGTGGTTAGATAAGTGTAACGTTAAGTCATCTATATAGGCATGTAGTAGTGGGATCTAGGCAATTATTTATGAGTTCGTCTTCAAAGGAAAATAATTCCTTATGGAACATTTTAAGTCATAAATAATTTCGTTGTAATTTTGATTTTGCTGGTGTGTTATTATTTTTTTAAGATAAGTTAAACTGTTTTAAATTTTTTGTAGCAAATAATTTGATTTTTTTTGTTCGGTTTAATTAGAGTAGTGTATTTCTTTATGATATTTCTAAGTGAAGGTTCATCTTGTTTGTAGATAACGTGCATTTGATTTTTGTAGAAAATATTTATGTTATTTCTGACTCTGAGTTCACTATCAGTATTATTTACTTTAGGAAGAAACAATCTAATTTGGTGGTCTATAAGGTGGTTAGGCAAACCATTGTTAACTAGTGTCTGTTTTGAATTGTTGAATACTTTTAGGAAATTTTTCTATAATTGCTATTTCGTATCTGAGTGGGCATTCACTATTAAAGTTAAGGTAGCAAGTATTTCTACTAGTAGTAGATTTTTGTACATGATTTTCTGCATACGAAAGAAAAAACAAGAAAAATAAAATAAATTAATCGCACTACCGTGTCTATCGACTTTAATGAAACATGTATAAATGAAGCATTGTTGCCAAATACACAATATATATATATATATATATATATATATATATATATATATATATATATATATGTGTGTGTGTGTGTGTGTGTGTGTGTGTGTGTGCGTGACTATTTGTCCAACACAGAGAAACGATAACACATCTGTATGAAACAAACAGTGGGAACAGGATGAAAGTGAGAGGGTCTTACTTGTAATATTTTCCGAAGTGAAAAACTCAATGCCGGCAGTGTTTACTATATTTATGTTAGGAACTTGTAACGCTGCGGTCTTATGATATTGTCTTTATTATTTACAGTCTACATAAAACTAGAGTTAATACGCCGAAGAAAGGAAATCACTCACCATCCATCAGTAACCCTTATGAATTATTCTTAACTAAAGAAAAATAATCACCCTCTAAATATCTACATTTGCTGTAATTGATCTAAGTAAGCAGTATTATTTCTCAAGCTTATGTTATATTTTAATTTTATTATCAATACTAATATTTCAAGTGCTTTTTCGGGTAGCGTAAGGGTTGTCGGTTCTGATAGAGAAATCGTCAGGCCAAGTTCAAATTAGAGCCTAATCAGTTACGTTTTCTTCCGCAGTAATATTCTTGGGAAAGGCATGAACACATTTATTCTCCATCCAAATATGTGTTAAATAGCGGAGTAGACAGTATTCTCAAGTTTTGGTCTGCAACCAATCTAAGAGAAAGAATGCTCTGAATTCCAAATCGGTGGCCACTCCATTAATCATCCAATAATCAATGTACTTCACGTATAATATAAATATTGAATGTTTGTAGGGTCATAATTGCCCACCTCCAGAAATGACAACGTATTTTAAGAGATATTTATAATATTAAAGTGAAAATATAGATATTATGTTGGTAACATAATTCGAGAAATATTTTTCTTTTTAATTTTATATTGCCCTAAAATGTGCGTTAATTTACTTATTTATTCCTCTTATTTTTTAGCTATTTCTTGCCCAGAATGCAGAAAATTTACACCGGTATAAATACTTTGATCAAAACATGGAAGTATAAAGAGTTTCCTTTATGACTAAGTTATTCTAAGACCGGAATAATGAACTCTATTTTAAGAGATCGAGTGTTATGCATGCGTAAAATATTACAGACACCAGTAATGAAATCTCACGTTCTCGTGTTTCTGTCATATACAAAAACGGAGACATCTGTTGTCTCTCTGAATCTCTCTTGGCCTGATATATAAATGATCATTGTATTATATAGAAAAATAGGAAATTTCAAGGAATTAAATCAAAGTTTAGCAGTATATACAGCCGTCACAATGGGACAGTCATCACTGAGTTCATTCGAATTCAGTCATAGACTATTTCGTCTTTTCAAGCATCCATTTGCCGCCATGTTAGTATTTTTTCTTATTTTCTGTATAAGTTTCTTATTTGCCAAATAGACAACAATTCACAAAATGCACTTCAAAGTCGCGAGTAAAAATCAAAGTACAGTCTTTTATATTTTCTCATTTTGGTTTTATTATTTTTTATTTGCTTGTTATTTTCCATTTTGGCATATCTCAGGAATGATTTGAATACTCCAACTGCAATAGGAAAGGATGCGCATAACACGGATATTTGAATGAATAAAATCTGGATAAATATTAGACGTTAAACCTATTGTAGCGAAGAAGGAATCGTCGATTCTGTCGGCGTAGTCTGCTCTAAAGGAAACGTCGGTGAGTCGATCCATCGATTAGCACGACATTAATTCTGATTGGTAGAGGCGAACCCTGTGACAATTCAGCCGGAACTGATTAGAAACGAGGGATACCGTTGTGTAAATGGGGTCTGCTACCAGCGTACAAGTTAATCATTTCTTGACAGCTGATCAAAGTAGCTATTATTTAAAGTGTCCTCACGGAATTAGCCCAATTATAAGAACAGATTCTATCCCCAGTTTGTGGCCTAAAATATTCAATATATAAGATTTTATTTTATTGTATTTTGGCCCTAATTTCTATTCGTTGAAAATTATATTTTTGCAATTTTGCTTGCATTCAGAAATTTTTCTATTTTTAAAAAAAAAAAATATTATTTAAAGTATAACTAGGAATACTTTTTAAGTTCCAACCTCATATTTTTTTTAAAATGCAGCTTTTCAATAGATATACATATATCTTTAACGTTTATTTATCCTTTGAGTTAATTTTATAAACAAAAACATATTTTTGTCCGGATGATTTCAAAATACTCTCTGCTCACGGTGGAGTAATGGCGGCTCGGACTGAGGAATCGGAGACCCGAGTTCGAATTCCAGGCGGATCTATTACATTCACGTGCTAATATCTTTGGGAAAAAGTATGCATTCTCTCCTTCTCCCCACCCTCGATGTGGGTAAATAGCAGGGCAGACCGGACGGCTACTGCTACAATGAAATGACAACCTACTGCGGGAAAAATCTGCCTCGTCAGTCATTTATCGAAAGATACATGATCGCTTAAGCGTGTATCACGCATGGTACATAACTGGTTGATATATTCACAATGTGGGTCGACGATGATCTCTATCTTATTATAACGAATGCATAAACTTACCTTTGCTTTTGAAACTTATGGTTTAATAACATTGAAGGTAGCTTCTAAGGTGTAAAATAGAGAATGTTAAGACTATCGATATATAATAATTACTTTCTATTCACTTGTTTAAAAAACTTACATGTAGCACAGTGTGAAATAATTATATATAAATATATATATATATACATATATATATATATATATGTGTGTGTATGTATATTTATATATATATATAAGAAAAGGGAATATGAGAATTTCAGAAAAAAGTAAACAAATTTTATACAACTCGTGCAAAACAGGTACGTAGATATTAAGTATACAAAAGTAAATATTAATAAATGTATAAGCAGGTGATTATGGGTGCACCTGCAAATATCTAAACGACCAGAGCCGATGATCTATCATCTGATATAACCACCTCAACTCAGTTAAAACGTAACTGGCTTTTAACAGTCAATGAATCACAAACCAATCTAACAAAGTTTTATCAGCACCATGAAAGACAATGAATTTACTATGGTCATGAACAGTTTCGCTCTCAGAGAAGCTTCTTGTACTGAACGTCTATTTGCGTGGATCTGCTATATACGACAAATTATTAAAGAATCAAGGGAACAAAATGCTCTGTTCTTTGTATAGTTCCAAAAAGTATCGGCCTCCTTCTCCCATACACTTTCAGTTCAAAATTGGAGTATTACGTTCATATCTAGGCTAGAGTGTCCAATCCTCACATTTCAGGTCCCGCGGCCTTGAGGGCGATTATTTTCGGCAAGCAACCATTTTAGCCAAGAGAAAAAGTTGCTAGCCTCTCCATATTCTATCTCTATTTTCATGGTAGATATTCATACAGGCTATATGGAGACATCTGTTGTCTCTGAATCTCTCTTGGCCTGATATATAAATGATCATCGTACTATATAGAAAAATAGGAAATTTCAAGAAATTAAATCAAAGTTTAGCAGTATATACAGCCGTCACAATGGGGCAGTCATCACGGAGTTAATTCGAATTCAGTCATAGACTGTTTCGTCTTTTCAAGCATCCATTTGCCGCCATGTTAATATTTTTTCTTATTTTCTGTATAAGTTTCTTATTTGGCAAACAGACAACAATTCACAAAATGCACTTCAAATTCGCGAGTAAAAATCAAAGAACAGTTATTTATATTTTCTCATTTTGGTTTTATTATTTTTTATTTGCTTGTTATTTTCCATTTTGGCATAACTCAAGAAACATTTGAATACTCCAACTGCAATAGGGAAGAATGCGCATTATTCCAGACGTTCACAGCTAGAATCCGAAATGCCATGAGGGTCGACACATCCTCATTGCCCTTCGTATTTCAATGGTAAATAGGAAGTTCCTCTTAGAGATCTTTTCCCATGGACTTTTACTTTGGGGAACAGACAACCTAAAGTTCCACCGATGACGATCTTATCGTTATCCACATAATATACAAAATTCACCCCCACCCACTACGCAGGTATGACAAACTCATTCAGTAATTATCTATCTTAATATCATTTTGGTGAAAAATAGTATTAAAATGGATATCACGATCACGAGTCCCATAACCTATTAGAGTCCCATGGGCACTACATATATTACGGCCGTAGTAAGAGTGGTTTGTATTGGATCAGGTTGATTACAGAAGCCCAAAACCTCTCTAGGATGGTTTTGCATTCAGAATTGTCCTTATCCTAGACGAGTCGCCAAAAAATGCTATCGTACCTAATCTTTCCTGTCTATTTACCCATAGCTGAGGAAGAGATGATAAGAACTTTTCGAAAATGCGGATGTGTAGATATATGTTTTAAATTGTTCAGGGAGGAAATATAATGTAAAGTGATTAGCGTAACTAACTCTCATGCAACGTGAGAGATATTGAGAAATTTAGAAATGTACATACACCAGAGTCGAAAGAAATGTGTTAGTCGACCTGCTAGAGCGTGGTAATTAGATATCTCTTAGATGGATCCACTTCAAAAGCTTTTACTCTGGTGATTTTAATGCATTGGAATCTACATATTTTATATAATCGAATGGACACAGCTAGCGTCTGAAATTTACGACTTTGGCTGTTTTCGATTACCATTTACATTCACTTTTATCAGTATTCTGATGAAATATCTTCTGTAAAACGTATAAGAATAAAATTATGTTATAATGACCTTAAGAAATTGCGTTTTATCCCATTGTAGACTTATATCAACAGATGTACGATTCGGAGTAATTTATGTTCAGTTTAGTGGAACCATAAAAATAACATGTTAAAATAGGTTTTGAAATGGGTTTTAATCTGTTAGAAGGATTGTGATTGGATGTTAAATGCGAATTATTTAAATACTTATTATTAGTACGAAGTTATATACAGAATGGAATTATCATTGAGTTAATCCATGAATTTTAATTTTAATTTGTTTTATGTTTGTAAAGAGAAAATTAATATATAGAGAGAGTTAAACACACGGGGGCTGGGGTCCCTCCACACCAGGGGCTTTCCTCCAGGATTCTTCTGGAGAGATTTGCAAAGGAGTAGAAGTGTGTTTTTTTCCGACCGGGATGGATGCTGGAGATGTAGTATCTTTTTCGTGTCAGAGAACCTCTCGCCTCCCTTGCTTCTACACACTGTTGCGTGACATCTGTGGTGTGACCGGCTATGTGACTAGCTTAGACAAGCTCTGACTAGCTTAAGACCAACTTGAGAGCAGCAGCCCGAGCGGAAACCCTCGAGTCGCCACGTTAATAACCGACCATCTGTCACAAACTGAGTTTTTTTTTTTGGTGGGGGGGGGTCTAGTAAATCTCGATAAGATTAATATAGATATAGAGCTGGCTAAATTTCCGTAACTTACTTTCATTAAATCAGCTCTACAGATGTTAAATAGGCATCGTGTCGATCGTGATCAAAGTGATTAGAAATAAGAAAGTTCAACAAAAGAAAATAAAGACTCTCTGTATTTACGTTTTTTTTTGTTTTTTTTTTACTCTGGCAAGATATTGGTATTGATAATATTTGAGCGTTTCTTTTAATGAATTTATTCGACACTCAGTGACAGAACAGTCACTACTATTTTTGGTTGAATTTTTAAAATCTTTCTATAATTATAACAATTTCTAAGGAAAAAAAAAAGATTGCTTAATCCAGTATCTGTTATAGTTCTTTCCATTACTGATAGGGGATTTTTCCCTTATCTTTTCTTTTGTGGTAGTGTGAAAGGCCAACGTTGGGATTATGTCACTATATCATCATCAAGTTACATGCGTATTTTTGTTAGTCCTCAAGTGGTGTTCCTGTTATTTTGTTTATTATGATAATCTAGTGCAAGTTTCGAAGAATATTTTACAGGGAATATTCGATCGGAGCCATCATTAATTATTGATCTGAAAAGGGGTTGCATAGAGTTGACAGAATTATCAAAGATGAAACAATGTGTTCTTACGACAGGCGTTTAGAAAGAATCGGGAAGGAAAAATAGAGTATTTTGTTCCAAAACTATCACCAATTTTGTAGTTACTTGTTTATTACGGAACAGACCGTTTGATAACTGATATGTCCCAGAAAGGGATATATTTGTTCGAAGTAGCAAAGTGGTTTTGGCTACTGTAACCGGTAGGACAATCTAGCAGGTAGCCGTAATGAACTGGTCCTCGTCGTAGTGGTAGGCAATAGGCGTAGGCAATGGCGTAGGCCATAAGCATAGACCATGTACCTCCACATCACTGTATTTATGGCTGACACCAGGTAATCATATTACTGTGAGGGGGAACCCAGGTGTATGCATATTCATTACATTAATAACTTAATTTCTTCTTAGGAATATTGCAACTGTCCTCAAATGCTAATCTTTTTCGCCGCTAATGGAACCATTATTCGGTTGTGACTATTTTTATATATTTACTGATATTTTAATCACTGAACACCGCAACTGTCTAATGCCTGATTGACATTCCAACATTTGCGCATGTAGGGCCTCTCGACGGGGGGGCATATTTTTTTACACGGAAATTGGCGGGGACTTCACGGAACTGAAGAGTTAACGATAACACCGGTTAAAAATCTAACTTCTTTCATTTTTTCCCAAAAAGTCTAACAAGTCGAACTGAGGTATGATGATGTAATGAATATGCATATACCTGGGTTCTCCCTCACAGTAATATGATTGGCTGGTGTCAGCCATAAATACAGACTGATGTGGAGGTACAGAGACGAGTCCTATTGACGACGCCTTTTTCTTACGCCTATTGCCTACCACTACGACGAGGACCAGTCTATTACGGTTACCTGCTAGATTTTCCTACGCGGTTACAGTAGTCAACAACCACTTTGCTACTTCGAACAAATATATCCCTTTTCGGGACATATCATATGAGAAACCATAATTTCCTATATACTGCAGGCGAATGCCATAGTTCAGATAACGTTACTTTGAATTCACTGATAATTCATTTGAGGTTCATCTAATGTGTAATATAAAAAATTATTTAAGTGTTCATCAGTAAAATAGATTTTACATTATTAAAAATAATTTTTATTACCGGTGCCGATAGTTTTTAGAAGATGATTATAATATGATTTTCTCTTTTCTATTCGAACGAGTACACTCATTGTGGTTGCTATACTCTTTTTTTTAAGCATTTCACCCCCAAGCAAAGCGGGAAGCCACTAGCCCGGAAGGGGTTACAGAGGATTCGGAGCGAGAGCAGATAGAAGTGATAAAGGAAAAGATGGGGAGAAGGATAGTGGATGGATAAAGGCAACTGAAGATGTCGATTGTCATTATATTTGAATACTTGGAGATTATAGCTATCAGGGAAACTGGAATAGCGAGAGGTGCGAGATATGAAGCTATTGGAGTAGAAGAGACGGCTACATTTAAGTTTCAACCGTGAAAGCGTGAGGACCGGGATGTCGGCCTCCTAGGACGCTTGAATTCATGAAGTCTGGGAACCAGCGAAAGCAGCTCATCGGAGCAATTACCATGAAAGTATTTGTAAAAAAGACAGAGAGAGAGAGAGGGGCGATGTCACGTCTGTGAGAGAGCGACTGCAGACGATATGCCAGGTCAGGGCCAAATACATTGCATATCCGTCTTATAACTTTTTGACCTTTGCACTCTTCGGTCTTTGTCAGGTGTGTGTGGTCACCTTCCCCGGGATAAATGGGTTAAAATATAGGCGGAAACATATCTGGTCAACTGCCTTATTTACTTTATTTGGACTGTAGACCTCATCTACCATATTCACGACGTTTCGTTCGTTGGAATTCTTAACTGAACCCTTTATTTCGTCCACCGTGGTAGATTGTTCTCGTTTCACTTGTTATGCCTCTTCCGGGTGTCTCAGTTACCTCTCTAAAACTCAACTGCCCAAGTTTTTGTTCACCACTGCAGTAGCCTGGTATCGAAATCAAAACCCTTTGGGTCAGGTGACAGGATCACAACAACGCTTTTATCAACTGCACCATGTGTTTTTGAGGCTGTTTTGAGTTAAGTCTCTGGGTCAGGAAATGGTAACAAGCAACCCACTCTTGTTATGATAGAGAGAAACAGAGAAAACGATTAATTGATAGAGGCGTTACTTACTCATTAAAAGTGGTATTAGTATTATTTATAAGCCAGCCATAATTTACCGACTATTTAGTGCCAAGGAGAATAATGCTTTCCTGTAGACCGAGTACTAATATTAGCATTAGTGTAGCCATTGATACACTAACACTGAATGCGAATATAGAAACGAGGTACAGGCCCGTGAGCAACAAAATATTTAACAAGGTAAATACAACTTACATACACATGTCACAAAACAAATGATTGTTCATACTATCCAAAGGACGATAATGTCTAACAGAACAACGAACAAAGAAATAACATAAGAGCCTCATGGCTTTTGACCGTACGTAGATAGGTGAATCAAAATTATTTTTCCCTACCTTAGGTTGTGCACATTTTTTCCATTTTCTACGTGTGTGGACGGCCTGGTGGACAAAGTTCGTCCTGGGAAGGTAATAATCGTTACTCTTACGGAAGCAAAGAAAAAAAAAGAGAAGAAGAGTTCTCCTCTCTAAAGGGGCTGAACTCCCATGTGCTCAACCTAAGGAAAAACAACTGTGATTTCCCTACAGTAGGATGCGAACAAGCAGCGAATGAAATGTTAGGTTTCTGGTAGGAATCACCACTTTTGTTGCGTGGTGTGGACGTTTTTTTTTCTGGAAAGAATTAATGATTCCTAGTATAATTGTCTCGCAAACAATGTTTGACTTACGTGTGTCCAAGCAAAAATAATACAAAAATTTTTTTTAAACAATCGAGTACTACTAAATATTTTAAACGGGCGTGTTAACAAAAGAAAGACGAGAAATGAAGTTAAAGTTCTTGTGCGTTCAAAGCAATCTTAAGTGTACAGGATATAATTACAGGGTGCGATGGATGAATTTTCGTCTAAATTAGGCAAATATGAAAGCAAAATTGACATCTCATTTTAACAGATACATTTTAACACATTTACTCAAAAATATCTTGAAATAGTAAAAAGTAAATGTATCCAATAAAATTGCTATTGTTGGTCTCTCGCTCATAATAATCAATTTGGGGAGTTAGGTGGCCAGATGTAAGTGGTGATATGGTCGTAAAAATTGTCAACAGCCATGACGGGGTTCTGCTTGCGTAGCATATTGCAGAATCCTGCTGCAATACACAGGAACTTCCAACGGCCACCCTTTTAAATCCAGGGTAGCACTAACTCCTCAAGGCACTTTATGCAGGAATCTGTGTTAAGTCTTCAGCCCTATGGGAAGATGAATGGTAGTATAATGTCGACATCACTAGTGATCACTCCAAACATCATATTGACGGGATATATCATTTCCTTCTTTCCAAATCCTCAGCACTGTCCTCCCATTGACACCCGAAGTCTCTGAAGCATTCGGATTTGAGTTTCCGACGCGAATAACATGCAGTACGACATGCCTTTTCCAAATTTCTAGCGGAGTGAATTGCCTCATGGTGCCGTTATTCTCACAGACGAAACGCCTTTTGGAGGTATCGTCAGGATGTGGTATATCAATATCTCGCTGCCCAGCATGTTCAACAGTTAAAAATAACAAAAAACAAAAAACAAAACACGGAGCTTACGACAGTTGAAACTTTGTCAGTGTATCAACTAAGATAGATTTGTTGACTCAGAAAGGCATACAGTCGATGGAAACGAAAATAATACACCGGATTATTTAGAAGCAAGTAAAACAAGTACTCAAGGAGTAACATATAACTATCAGCTTCGCAGATAGATCTTGTTTTTAACTATATTTTATAATAAAATGTACTCTTCTATTGCAGACGGTTCCTAAATAGCGCTTCTGCTTGGTTAGATTTTTAAGAACCCATTTCTTGAAAGGGGTATATATAAATACATAAAGGGGTATATATAAATACTTAGAGGGCAGATACCACGCTATATATATATTTCAATCAGAATGAAGTATTTCCCTCGCTGAATAATAACAAACAACACATTCTTCAGAACAATTACCGAAATTGAACTTTTAATTAATTTTATTTTAAAAAAAATAAGAGCATTGCTTGCAAATTAAGTACACACATAGAGCAAAAAAATCAATCCGAGGAAAATTTTTTCTGAGCCCTCTGGGGAGGAAGTGTGCGTTTGTAAACAGTGATTATTACAGCTAATAATGCAAAACTCTTCGGTAAATCGAATCAAATCGAGTTCTCTCAGTCACTTTGTTTATCTAAAAATAAATATGCTTAAATTCTACGGCTTAGTTGTAGAATCCCCGACTGACGCCAATTGTCAGGTTTCGATCCTAGCTAGAGGCCAATAGATGTCTAGCTACACAGAGGAGCTGTGATACATCGAAACAGTCTGTATGGATGAAAATATCTTTAATATATATATATATATATATATATATATATATATATATATATATAATGTTAGGATATTAAATCGAAAACATGTAAAATATCGCTACACAACTGCAGTCGTGTTTCCATGCATATCAATGCGTCTCCTCAGTTGATTGTGAATAAATGGCGAGTGAACGATTAATTAAATTTCAAAAGCAAAATACCTACTATTTTTTTTCGAGAAAAAATAGGTTTGATGTCTTAACATTGATCAACCATTCGAATTTGACATAAGGTAAATTCAATCTAAGCGAAAAATATTTTCTTTATAAAAGGGTGATGACAGGAATTTGTCTGAAACAGATTAAATACATTAGATTAAAAATTGATACAGACGGTTACATTAATTCATGAAGTGTATCAAAATCAGACAGTCGACCTTCCAAAGTAATGACGTGCCTAAGAGGGAAAGAAGTAACACACACACACACACACATATATATATATATATATATATATATATATATATATATATATATATATATATACATGAATTAACCCCTTGCCAGACTCAGTGATATTACAGGGAAGTTGATAATTGATTTATTAGTTGAACAAACGTAAAAATAAGAACAGAACAAACTGAGATTATTAGATAAATACACACGCGCACGTATATATATGAACATTGAAGTCAACACTCAGAGGCGACACTCTGTTTCATGGAAGACGCCTCTGGTGGCCTGACGATTGCGTCTAGCATGAAACAGACTGTCGCTGTAAGTGTTGACTTCAATGATCACTTTTATATTTACACGCGCTCTATCTCTGATATTGAGCACATTACCCCTTACATGTAGCACACCTTAAGACTATATATATATATATATATATATATATATATATAATTATATAAAAATATGATTCCTTATTTTGCATAAGAGTTTCATGTTTTCAAAACAAGAGCCAAAAACCTCGATACAATTATTAAAATTATTGAGGTTTGCCATTCATTGTTAAGAAAAAACATATATGAGAACTCTTTTAAATAATAGAATATATATTTAATAAATAATTATAATATAAGCTCTACTTTTGTATGGACAACTGTTTTTCAAAAATAAAAAAAACAAAAATACTAAAGAACTCTGATTATTTACCTAACGGGTTCTTCCCTATTTTTCTATATATTTGCACGCACACACACACACGTTAAACCTGAAGAGCCAGACAAACCTAGCAAGGTTATACCTAAGCGGATCGTCAGCTTTTTAGGCAGCCTCCCCTGACGATCCACTTAGATGAAAACTTGGTAGGTTTGTCTGGTTCTTTAGGTTTAACTAGGTCTGCTCTACTTAACGTGTTGAGCACATTAGTTATTTTTTTACTCATTTCGGTTTTTTTTTCTTTAGACTTTGGACTTGGATGCTAGACGATTATTTTCGGCTGACGTACATGTTCTTTGTTTTTTCTTTTAATATACCTTCTTTTATTTTTCATTTGGTATTGGTTTCATTATTTGCAAATCAAGAGACTGAAGGTTTTCCGGACGAGTATAATTTCTTATACTCATAAGATTATTACTGTTTCTTTTAAGACGATAAATACTATGATTTTCTGACAGACAGATATGTAGCGATCTAGAGATATATAGAATTAACAGAGAATCACTAGTGTTAACAAGGCAAAGTGCTAATATCCGTAATGATCTACAGTCTGTTCCCATGGTTGGTTATGCCCGGTTTGGTTTCACTGCGTTGTGAATATTTCCAAACGTCCATTTCCGTAGGCCGAGAAAGTTGGATATTGCAGCAAAATAATTCATCTAGTCATCAGGCCAATTTTCTGGTCTAGGGAGCATTGTGGAAATTTCTAACGAATAGTGGCGACCCCACGTTCGCCCGACATCCGCTCAATTTATGGAATGAGCTAAACTGGTATATTGACACGTAACAATTTATTCCTGCAAATTGGAATGAGTTTTCGACAGCTATCGAGAATACATGGATCAATGGCATGCCAGTCTGCTTCCAATTTCTTGTAGAATGGATTTCATATCGAGATGCCGCACTTTACACGTCCAGTGTGTGCCCAACTCGAAACATACGGTGGAGTTATGGATAGCGGCTCGGATTGAGTAATCAGAGTGCCGAGTTCGATTTCCAGTCGAATCCATTACATTCACTTACGTGCTAACTTGAGAAAGATATCATTCTTCTTCTTTAACCGCCCCCCCCCCACAGCTATGGCGGAAATTGCAAGACAAACTGTGTTCTGTAGTTTTGGATGACAACATTACGGCAGAATGAAATATGAACCTACTGCGGGAAAAAAAAACATCTGCCTCATCAGTCATGTATGGAAAGATACATGATCGCCTAAGAGTGTATCACACATGGCACATAACTGACTACTTCTTTTGGCACGTCATACACGCACATGTGTGTGTATGTGTATGCTTGTGTGTGTGTGTGTGTGTGTGTGTGTGTGTGTGTGTATATATATATATATATATATATATATATATATATATATATATATATATATATATATATATATATTATATTTAGGCAGCAATCCTTCCATTATGCATGTTTAATTAAAAACGACAGACAAGGTACCATGGTTAAGATTTTATTTAATTTTTCTTGTGTTTTAACAAGAGCTTTCTTTTCTGGACAAAGGGTGTGTAAGAACGGTCCAAATGTTTTATATTTCCGAGTGCTTTCGGCTATACCTTTAGCCATTATCAAGGACGATTCGATTTTTTCAGATTAATTGAGTGTGTGCATTATGTGTATGTAGATATGTGTGGTTAGGGATGTTTTTAATTCCGAATACAAGTTAGTAAGAACATTGTGGCTTTGTTCGTAGTTAATATTGTTTCTGGTTTTTTTTTTTTTATTATTAAAGCTTCCATTATTTTTAGTCTTTTTTGCAGGTGGATGCAGTTAATATATTTGTGTTTTCTACTCGTATGTTTCAAATGGAATCGGGTAAATCTGTGTGTATATTTAAATGGGTTCTAATGGAGCTTTGATCAGATAGGTGTAACATAAGACGTCTGGATAAGCATGTGGTTGTGTAGCCGATGTAATTATTTATGAGTCCGGTTTGTGTTGTTGGGTAACGTGAATCAATTTCCAATGCAAATTTCTAAGGATTGTCAGATTATAAAATGTGGATACCATTATATTTTTACGCTGCAAATGTTGGCCTTTCCGAACCATTACCATACCTAATTGGAATAAATGCAGTGCATTTCCTGCCTTCTCTCAATTCTTCCGATGTAAAGACGTTATATTGTCAAGGCAAGATTTCGATTATGGCAATGATCAATACATCACAAACAGTTCCATATGTTTCCTTTTAATCTTCTTTCTGAAAATTGTTGCCAAATTCAAACACTCGCAGATTATTTTCCCTAGCGACAGGCGGATGTTTTTAAATTTGTTTCATTTTTATATTCATGCACCAAATGGGTAAGCTAGCTATTAACTGATCTCAGGTAGCCGGTAATTGCAATTGATTTTAATTTAGCCATTAAGTATACACACAGATAGGACACACTCAAAACACAGAAAACACTCATTCATACAGACACACACACACACACACACATATATATATATAGTGCACACCTATATTTAGAATATATATAATTACTTGAATACAAATACACACAAACTCATATATTTATACATATATTTATAAATAATAATGTATAAATGTATATATATATATATATATATATATATATATATATATATATATATATATATGCCAAACAAATGTGCCTCATTTCAGTTGTGCAACAGTCTGTTTCATGCTTAAACGCAAACCTTTGCTCGTTCGAGCATGAAACTCATTGTCGCCGTTTGGTCTAGAGATACATTGTGTGGGGGAAACAAATATTTATAAACATACAGATTTGTTATTTATTGTATTCCCAAGTAATGAATGAATATAATTTCATGTAATTAACTTTACACGGATTCATAATAAATGTCATTTTTGTTTTCTATGCGTATTGATTATATATCTGTGCACAATTATGGGAAATGTATGTTTATTCATTATCTGAATATAAATAAATTAAAAGATTCTATGCATGCATATATATATATGTGTGTGTGTTTGTCTCTCTGTATCGTCTCTTTCATTGATAATTAACATTTTAACCCATAAATATAGCAGAATTAATTTAAAAAATAAAAAAAAATAAAGAAATAAATGAAAACAACAATAAAAAGTTCATTTTCTCCATCAAGCTGAGAAAGAGAAGTTCACTGCTACCAGTAAGGATAAATATTTTCACTTGCTGATAATGTCCATGTTATTGAAACTAGTCGAGGAATCTAAATGAAATAATAAAAGATACAAAATATTTTTAATATACAACCCAGTGTGTTTAAAAGATTTTAATTTTTCAATTTGTTTTACGGTTTATATAACCATTTATATATATTTTTTTTTTTTTAGGCGAGAGGATTGAATTTTTTTGCATTCAGGCGATTTGGGAGAAAGAAAAGAAAACGAAGAAGAAGGAAAAAGAAAAAGTAATACGAGACGGGTCATAGGCGAACACACACACACACACGGCTTAAGAGACGGGAATAAGGAAGAAAAGAGTTATTGTTGATAGGTATCAAGATGTCGAAAATATCTAGGTCACCTACGAACAAGCGTTGACCGATTTCCGCTTATCCGCGAAAAAAAATGGAATTTTGTTATCAAAAGATGTCACCAAAAGAAAATTTTGAAAACGTTAGATTTTGAATAATGGACAAAACACAGATGTAGTCTTGACTGGGTATGGAAAATTAAAATCCCACACAAGTAGTTTTCACTGGCTAAGTTTTTCTTTTGACAGAATATTTTTCTTTTTTTGCCCTGCGATAATAAAAATTTTTTTTGTTATCAACACATGAGCCGAAAGGAAAATGAAATATTTTTATTTTTGCTTTGGGAGACGCCAAGTTGGCTAAAAACCTGGAGAAAATTTCTTTCTTAGCATGTCAGATAATGTCCAGTGAATTGGCGATAAACTGCTTGACAAACGCCACGTGTTGAAAAAAAGAGTTGTCACATCAACCGCTCATGATAAGGGCGATTTAATTAATTTTTTTTAGTTAAGCAAGGTATTTTTTCCCAAAACAAAGCCACGGGTTGTTCACGCCCGACTAAGACGTCATTGGCCAAGTGGATCACATGACGCACGAAGGAGGAGGAAAGATACCCGACCAGGACCTCATTGGATGAGAGTGGTCACGTGACGCACGAAGAAAATCAGTCGACGCCCCTATCCAGAGTATAAGTATGAGAAGCCGATACGAAGAAGTGGGGAAGGCAGTGCACGCCCTCAGAAGCACAGTAAGAGAGTGGGGAGTGAGAAAAGAGTTACCAAAAATGGAAAAGAGTGGAAAATCCCTAACCAGAAATAAGAAGGGTGGATACGTATTTAGAATTATCGAAGAACCCCTGGCGCCGACAGACCCACCCCAGTTTTGACGGCGTCAATAAAAACGAAGCCCCACCAGACAGAAAAGTTCAGTTCAGCCCCGGACGGACGGCGGGCCGAGTTCGTTCGCCCCAAGCGGGCAGAAGAGGCCAGTTCGTTTGGCCCCTGAGTGCAGAGTTCGTTCGACCCAAGCTGGCGAGAAGAAGAAGTTCGGCCCTGACGGCAGAGATGAGTGCCCAGTAGTTCAGACTCGGACGAAGAAGAGAAGACCCCTGGAGAGGCGAGAAGAGTTCAGCCGCGGACCCTGGCAGAGAGAGTTAGTTCAGCCCCGGACGACAAGCAGAGATGAGCGCCCAGTGTTGAAACCGCCTCAAGATAGCTGACCAAGATTCACGCAAAATTTTGGACTCTTCTTCAACCAAGAACAAGTAGTTTGAAGAGCGACTTAGAACCAGACCACAGAAATAAGTTTTTCGACTTTCGTCCAAAGACACACCGAAACACAAATTTCTTAGAGAGCAGACAACTTGAAGCGTTAAAATTTGCCTAGCGAAAAGCGTCGTGCCACAATCCACAGAACGGGTCGGGAGGTAGACACAGTCCTATGTACCGAACAAATAGACATAAAAAGTTTGTTACCTTTTTCTTTGATACTTTGAACTTTGTGAGTTTTCATTTTATTTTTTTTTTATACATATTTGTGTGTTATCACCCCGTTGAACTCAGCTTGCATTACGGCCCCAACCCCTGTTTGATCTCGTCTGTCTAAGATCAATTCACAACGTGGGTAGGCAGACTGGAGATCAGTGCAGTTACCCTGGTAACCAGGCGTTGGAAGCAGGTTGGGAACGGCGAGTCTGGTATCAATCTAACCAGATTCCTACCCGAATCACCAAAGGGTTAGAACGTCACGTTTGGAGCAGCGACACCCGGACAGAACAGCGAGGAGCGAACAGCTGACGCCGCGGCGAAGACGTCACAATTGGTGCTGTTTATGGACGTCACAACTGGCGCCGTGGTAGATCAGGATAGAACGTCACAGTCGGCGCTGCGACCGGGGGACGACGTCACATAGGAAAATGGAAAGTTCGAGAACAAGCAAAGTGTCTTGGTTATATGCTAATGACCATGGTAATAATAATATTAATATGCCTCATAAAACATGTTATTTTCAAAATCCATCGATATTTCTAGAACATAAGTCTGTCGCTGTTTTCTGCGATTGCACTATATATAAGAAAAGCACTCTAGAAGCTAATAGACGCGGTGTTGTAAGCGACCCCAGAGAACATAAATGCTATCAGACCTTCACGTCTAAAAACACTTCGTCGAAAAGAATTTGATAAAATTTGTAACAATGAGGATATATTTTTTTTTAAATCGTATAAACATAAAATATATTAAATAATTGTCGGACATAATCCATTTCATAATAATGTATAGTAATATTTCTATTAAAAGTTTATTGTCAAGAAAATAGGTTTCTCAAGTTCATTAACTGTTATCGTTCTTTCCAATATCAACGGGGGCTTTTGACCTACTGTTTGTTTTTGTTTTGTTTTTTTAAGTAACAGTGTAATATAAGTATGTATGTATCTATTTACTCTTCGATTGCCATGTGTTATCCATTTTAGTTCTTACTGTCGTTGCAAGGCTTAAAGTATGGTTGTTTGTTTTATCTGATACAATACTTTATTTTTGATTATGTAGGGCCAGTCAACGATTAACATGAAAGAAAAAATAGAATTATAGGGAATGAAAAAAGAATTTATTTAAGCAAAGCAAAGATAAAGAAATGATCGAAGGAATGTAAGAGAGGAAGAAATGAAAGAAAGATTGAAAGAAAGAATGAGTCAAAAAAAGAAAGAATGAAAAATGGAGAAGTTAAAATAATTTTTAAAAGAAACATTTTAATTTCGACAGCTGTAAAAATTTTTTTTCTAATCAAAGATTTTTGGTGAATATAATCAAACAGACGGTATGATTAAAACAGCATAAATGTATCTGGTGAATCTGTCGCCAGATAAAATTACTACAGGCTGTAAAAAATTACCCTGCCACATACATATAATCCGAAACAGTCACGCAAAGACACATAGATAACCCATACCTCTTACCATCTACGCTTGTCTCGTTCTCCTCAAATCTTTAAAATACATACCATGGGAACTGCCTCATGACTGATGCAGCTGCCTACCATCGACTCAGACAATTGGGTACCTTAAATAAAACTCGATGGTCGAATGAGAACTTTCAAAGCAGGCTGGTTCTTCCTATCTGTAACACGACCTTCATATCCATTTCTATTGCTGTTATGGTAAGTCTAGTATGCTAGATAATATCTAATTGGCAGCTTCAAGAATGAACTGCTGTTAACTGGTGAAATAAATAGATGGTAAATTATAACGCCTCTAAAAGGTAACTGTTCTCGTTTAAAGGGCCTATTTATACTTCCTTCAGTATGGCTGATGCTAACCCTTTGCAGAGCATACATGTGTCCCTCCGCGGGATAACTTTTTACACTTACATGAATTGGAACGATTATATTGAATCAATTGCTGCGTCTGCTTCTAGGAAAGTTGGTTCACAATGTTGTACTAGAAAATTTTTATCGCCAGAATCTCTATTACAGCTTTATATGTCTACCATTCATTCATGCTGTTACATCTTGGTGCTTCTGGTATCTATTAAGAAATCATTATAAATATCTAAAGAATCTGTCATGTTATCGGTCCTGATCTGGTCATTTTCACACCGCTGTAAGTACCTTCCTTCTGCCTTCTCTATAAGTATTTTGTTGGTAATTATTGTGATGAGCATTTCTATTGTGCACCTAGATAATACGAATTGAAGCACTGTACTAGATATGCGGTTAGGTCCCATGATGTTACAGTTGAAATTGCTGGGTTTAACCGTAGTATCTATGGTAACAGTTTCTTCGATAGCTCTTCTCCCTGCTGGAACTTACTTTTAGCTTGTTTTACAATCAAATTTGATCTACAAAAATTTTAAATGGATATCAAGCGTCATCTCCTGTCTTCTTAATCCCTGTTCTCTTATTGACTTCTCTATTTCATTCTGTTTTATTTTTTTTTTTTTTTGTCCTCGGATTATTACACTCTTAGTAACACCTTGCTTCTTAGTAGATTTATTGCCTTGCTTGGTGTGAAATGATTAAAAAAAACTGAACTTTGGGTCATACTAAACTAACTTGAGATATTTCCAAATTAATAATAATATATATATATATATATATATATATATATATATATATATATATTTATATAAAGTAATATATTGATTTTTCAGAGAAAACGAAAAGTCAAAAATCTAATTTCTCTACGTTCCACACTCAGGATTTTTCGATGAGACAACAGATAAAAGTGTTGGATCGTAAATTGAGTTCAATCCTTGGTAAGGCAGTGTAGACTTGGACTTAGTGAGAAAGTGGCAATTAACAAGTGAGCAGTATAAAAAAAGAACCAGAATGATGAACGTGTGATAGGGAAAAATCAAACAGGATGCAGCTTGACGATATCACTGAGGGAGAATTGCTCTCTATGCGCAGAAGTGTCTGTGTGGAGCTGTGACGAAGAGTAAGACTGAATATGAATAGAGAACACTCTCTAGCCTGTATATGACCGAAGAACGGCTTTACGACATAAAGAAGCAGCACACATGACATATTGGCAAAGACTAGCTGGCACAAACATGGCGTTAGTTTTCAGAATGCAAAAATCACGACACGTTTCTCCTATACTGACTTCGGAGTAAAATACTAGCTAATACATATCTCGTTCTCCAAAAGCGGGTCTAGAACAGCTTCGTACTGGATATTTGCGTCCCGGAAAATTACGTAACATTAAATTGCGTCCATGAACATTTGCATCTGAAGACAAATGCGTCCCTGGATAATTGCGTTGGTTTGGTTTGGTTTATGGCATATCGACGTCAATTTGTTATTTAATGCCGACAAGATTTTTATTGGTGGTAATATGTTTTTCAAACAAATGCATTGCTGATAATATATATTTTTCCCCAAAATCTATTGCTGGCAATATTTTTTCTTCAAAATATACTGCTACTAATATTTTTCGTCAAAACTGTATTGTTGATAATAACGTATTGCTGGTATTATTTTTTCTTCAAAAATTTATTGCTGGTAATAAATTTTTACAAGAATACATAGCTGGTATTTATACCTATTTGTACACTTTCAGTGTTTTGACACCAGTTTGGGAGTTAACTATTTGCCCATGGCTGGGACCCCCCCTAACTGGTGCTTTTTTCCAAATGTATTGGTGGTAATATTTTTTAAAGTATTACTGCTAATTTTTAATTCCCGAAGATATACAACTGGTAATATGTTTTTTTTCCAAAATCTATTGCTGGTAATATTTTTTTTTCAAACATTTATTACTGGTAATATTTTTTCATTAAAAAGTTCACCGTTAGTAATATTTTTTTACACAAAATTATTACTGCTATTAAAAACAATTTTTACACTTTCATACTGTTTTGACCCTAGTTATGGAGGCAACTATTTGCCCATAGCTGGGACCCTAATAGGTTCTACGACCCCAGCTCAGGTTAGACCTGGGAACAACAGCAATTAAGATGTGGTTCCATGCTCCTCAAAACCAACTGATCAGACGCCTTGCTGTTGGATGTAGTTTATTGTCTTACCCTGGACGCGGATAATTGCTTAATTCTGATAATCTTTTGAAAC
Source organism: Acanthosepion pharaonis (assembly GCA_903632075.3). Classification (NCBI taxonomy): domain Eukaryota; kingdom Metazoa; phylum Mollusca; class Cephalopoda; order Sepiida; family Sepiidae; genus Acanthosepion; species Acanthosepion pharaonis. The sequence goes on from CAHIKZ030001686.1 coordinate 870,501, forward strand.
TTTTATAATTACCATAAATTTGAAAAAAAGCGTAGGTAGTAATCATAGAAATAGAAATAAAATAGTAAGCATAGAAATAAAATAAAATAAAAATAATTTTTCTTTAAAATGCAATGACAGATTAAAAGTGTTGCAAGATGGCTCTGCACATCGCCAGTATGTTTTTGTTTCATAGGCGTTTTTTCTTATGATAGTGGTAGCTGTAATTTTCATCGTCCACAAATATTTTACCACCAGTGTTTGATTTTTGGAACTTAGCCATGGGTTTCTTATAAAAATATAAACTATAAGATCCAGAATGTATTAGATATTTGTGGTACGCACTGCTGGAGTGAACTGTAACTTCTAGCTTAATTTTCTCTTGGTTTAAAAAATATTTTTTCTCTTTTTTTGTGGTAACTTGCTTTCTGCTTGTTGAAAGCAATTATCCAGGGACGCATTTGTCTGGTATGCAATTGTCCGAAACGCAAATGTCCAGTACGCAATCGTCCATTCACTATCCTGTAGGTCAATTACTAAACCCATATAGACTTGCTTACTAGAAGGGCAGATTGAAATCACTGGGAAAATGTCGGTTATGAACTGTAATATTTTCTAATTTATCTAGAGTAGCAATAATCATAGAATGTCATAACGCAAAATATTTTTTAAAAAGTCATTCACTTCTCCTGTATAATAAGATTTTGGATGAAAATAACACAATGATTTTCTTTGTTTATTGATGAATAATGTGCTGTCGTTGAAAAGAGGAATTTTGAAATTTCTATGTGCAGACATTGTTAAGGATTTTGAGTGAGAAGGAATGGTAAGCGTAAGTTCGCGATTACCTCCCACCTTTTATGAAACTCCTCAGCGTACATTGACAGAACAATTAGTGTTAATCTTCTGAAAGTACTCAGCGTACATTGACAGAACAATTAGTGTCAGTCTTGGGGTGAGATTTGTAACGACAAGGGTGCGATGATCTCTCCCCTTTTGTGAAAGTAATCAGCGAATATTGACAGAACAATTAGTGTTAATCTCTGGGTGAATCTTTTAATGATATAGGTGCCATTACCTCTCCGTTTTCTTGAAAGTAATCAGGGTACATTGAGAGAACCATTATTGTTAATCTTGGGGTAGGATTCGTAACGACAAGAGTGCGATTACCCCTCCCCTTTCGTCACAATCATCAGCGTTCATTGGCAGAACAATTAGTATTAATCTAGTGGTGACAATCTTAGCGAATAGGGTGCGATTACTTCTCTTTTGTGAAAGTAATCAGCGTACATTGACAGAACAATTAGTGTTAGTCTTGGGGTGAGATTTGTAAAGATAAGGGTGAGAATACCTCCACCCTTTCGTGAAACTCCTCAGCATACATTGAGAGAACAATTAGTGTTAATCTTTTGGTGAGAATGTTAACGGTAATAGTGTGATTATCTCTCCCCTTTCGTGAATATTCTCAGCGTACATTGACAAAACAATTAGGGTTTGTCTTGGGGTGAGATTTATAACGGTAAAGGTGCGATTACCTCTCGTCTTTTGTGAAAGTTATCAGCTTACATTGAGAGAAGAATTAGTGTTATTCTTGGGATGAAATTCGTAAAATATACTTCCTAAGACATTCTTCCAGGAAATTAAATTTAAGGGTTTCACTGACTCTTAATGCATTTTACAGTAATGCTAGGCGGTTCTTTCTCTTTTTTTTTTTTAAGTATTTAGGAAAATCAACATTATAAATATATCATTGTTTTCTCTTAGAGTTACATGTAACGTCTATTGCAGATGTAGTTTCTTTTGAAAGTATTTAATTGGTGTAGTTTTGGATATTTGGTAAATTTCTTTGTGATACTCTAGTGTCAGTCATCAAGATCTAATGGAAAACACTCATTTTCAGGAAAACAAAGGTTATTCGAAAATCCATTTATAACCGTTGATCTGAAAAAGGCATTATAGATAGTTTAGAAGTTTCTTTTCGAATTTGGCACCATGCATGGCATCCATATAAAAGTCTAGATCTATGAAGATTAGCTAAGAAGACCACTCAAGTTCTTAGGCTAATGTAATTTAACTTTTTCCATTATGAATTGCTTTAGCTCAAGTTACAGTTTCGAAAATTTCAATTTTCATGAGATATGAAGCTGGTTGATTTCAGCCTCGAAATAAGAAATAATTCCATCCTCCTCAAAAACCTAGTGTCCTCTCCAATATGCAAAGGGAGTGTGCGGTTACGCAACTTTCAATAAATATACAGCCATTTAGTGTCTCATCTGATATAATAAGGACAAATTTCAATTTCCTTTCTGACTTATCGATTACTTACAAAGATATAATGTACTTTACTGAAATATTATGAACCTATAAAATGGTTTCTCTTCAGAAATCACAGACTCAAAAGAAAGATATTGTCTTCCCACCTTGTCTCTTGGGTACAGCTAATTTTCTTCTATTATTGGAATTGGTAAACTTAGGTTTATGCATCAAAAGCGAATGACTACGTGTAGGTAGTTTGTCTTGCATCAGTCATCTAAAGATACGGCCAGACTAAACTGTCGATTAAAAGCAAAATCTGTTATTTGTCGCTGTGGGAAGGAGGTATTTATCAAGATATATACTAAGTGTAAGTTATTACAATAGAATACGAAACGAAGATGATATCTCTGTAATAGCTGATGTATTGTTTGACATTTCACAAATGGTTGGCAGAAGATGGCATATGATCATTTAATATTAAACATCATATAACCGCGATCTCTCAGTTCAATATTTCTATTGATTCTTACGAGACGTAATATATTTTTCATTAAATGAACCATTTCAAAGCTTATTACTATTTTACAAGTGTGGTTTATTCGTCATAAGTTTATTTAACGTCTCGATTTTCCATGATATCCACCTGCACTCTTTACAAAGGCCTTACATAAAGCTGGTGTTTTAGAGTTCGAGCCAGAACCGAAAAGCTGACACATTCTACTTACAGTTTCTCCTTTCTGATGATCTGTCTGTCCATCTGTCTGCATTTCTGTATCTATCTATCTATCTATCTATCTATCTATCTATCTATCTATATATATATATATATATATATATATATATATATATATATATATATATATATATATATATATATATATATATATATATATATATATATATATATATATATATATATATATACATAAAAATATATCTATATATCTATATATGTCTATATATCTATCTCTCTCTCTCTCTCTCTATATATATATATATATATATATATATATATATATATAGATAGATAGATAGATAGATAGATAGAATGAAAAAACAATACTAAGTTATTACTGCCTTTCTGTGATTTAGTTCCATGTGAACATCAAGATATTTATGCGGCCTTTACGTTGCTTGTAAAATTTACTACAATTCCATATTTACATCATTTACGTGACATGTAATATATAATAATATATACCACAATCCGCGTAAAGGTCACACTAATGTTGAATTCAGTAGCTCATCATTTGTTGCGCCTGAAGATTGAGAGAATGCCGTATAAGAAACTCCCTACATGAGATTCTCTTTCGAAGAGGTATTTTAATTCAGACTTACGTCGTTTTTGCTGGCACTTAAATGAAGACGCTAAAAGCATTTATCTTCAAAATAGAATAACATATTAACAGATTAACCAGGAAATTAGACTTGCTCAGACAATACAGTTTCCACAAGGAGTCAAACTTATAGGGCAGCATTATCAAATTTCTTACAGTGATAAAATACATTAGAAAAAGCCCAACAAAATTCCCCGGAAGAGTAAGTTCAGTTTACATATGAACATATTATTTTAATGGACAATTGTCTTAAGACAATTTTATGTTAAACATAAAAAGGTCTTAAAATAATTGTCGGACTTTCTCCATTTCATAATGTGTGACGTCATTTGTTTACATTTGATACGCCATGAGCAGACATGAATGTACGTGAGAGATTCATTGAAGATTGAAGTTTAAATACAGTACGTTCGACCTTGCTAACCGAACCCTCCTTCGTGGCCAAATCGGTAAAGGCACGTCAAGCTAAATGACGGTTCCGTATAGGATACAGGTTTGAATCCTGTCGGAGGACGAATATTTTATGTGAAAATTTTTCGGACATTCAGGCCGGTAAATGTTGTTTAACACTGTTCATTATAAACAGAGCATTTAACTAAAAATTTTATCTATAAAAAGAATGTTCAACATAAAACTGTTTTAAAATAATTGTCGGTCTTTTTCAATTATATATATATATATATATATATATATATATATGAAATAATCTCCCTAATGAAGTTTTAATTGTAATTGACTTTATTAATTAGTTGCCTCGCTATGGGACAGAATTTAAGCTAGTTCCTGCAGTGGGCTTCTGATGGGCTTTTCGGCTTGTTCACGAGTTTGTGAAGCCCTAAGTCTTTGCATATTCTCAGCATTGGAAGCACTTCTAGCTGCCGTTTGATCTGCTTGTTCATTTTCACGGGACTTTCTATTCCTCGCTGTAGCCAGGGCTCTTTTGATTGCAATCTGGTTCTCTGTTAGTGGAGATTTGTTTTTGCGAGGCATACTGCTGCAAATGCTATAGGCTTCGATAAACTACAGAAGAACGCAAAATCTATCGTTGCATTTAAATATTGCCTTAATATTTAGTCTTAACTTTTCAAAGTTCAACGTCATTCTGCCGCCACTTAATTGAAAGGCAATTCGATGTGCGTTGTTCCGTACTTTACCGTAAGGTCCTGACTTTTTATTTCATGGGTCACTTTCGCTGGATGTCGCAATTAATTTCAATTATTGCCACATTTATTTCCATGTTAAAAAATTATTATCGTACAATGAATTTTGTCGAAAAAAAAACACACATAAAAAATCGACGAGAAATAATTGATCTATTGAAAACTTGGGAATTTAACATTTCTGTAACATGCGCAAAATTAGAGAGTTGTGTCCCTTTAATTGAAAAAGTATGACAGTGACACACAGATATTGGCAATTATTAGATAGAAGCTGAGCTATTGGGAGTTGTGTCCCTTTAAATGAAAAAGTGTGACACACTGAAATTAGCATTTATTATGTAGATTATTTATGTTTTATTTTGAACAGTGTATTGATAGAAGTAGAGTACACTCTTAAGACCAGGGTTTGTAATCGACTGGCTATAATAATTTCCTTTACCTTTGGTATATTTCCCTCCGATTTGAATGTTGAAAAACGACTGCTTCCTTTCATATCTATCTCAATTCTTGTGTTCATCAGCTTGGAACTGTAATTACTGATGGTTAAGGCATCTACTGAAAAACGACCTCTATGAACATTGCAACAACCTTGTACTACGGACTGCCACACGCTCATACAGTGTCAGGCGTTGTGCCATTATGGGCTACACATATCAGTGAAATTAAAAAAATAAATTACTAATAAAATTGTATTCCTTTAGTGATCACAGTATAGTTGGATTCATGCAAATGTAGTGACATTAATAAAAGCTAATACTTTCCAATAGTGAATTTCTTTCCACCATCACTCTCTCTCTCTCTCTCTCTCTCTCTATATATATATATATATATATATATATATATATATATATATATATATCAAAGTATATGATTGGTGAGAAAGGACCGGATATAAAATTAGCTTCTAATGTAACTTCAATGAAGAAATAAATTGAATAACACATATATATTTCTACTTTTCTCCTCAGTAATTTTATAGTTGTAAACTTAATAGCGATTAAATTTTGATTTTGAAATTAGCAGTTTTTAATTTTAATATTAAATTTATCATATAATTTAGTAATTATTGGTTAGAATAAATTCTTTTTTAATATTACCCATATTTTAAACATCTGAATAGTTATTATAACATGACTTCGTTGTTAATCTTTTTGAATTTTCCTATACTTGCATTTTGATTGATCAATCTAGCTTTTGTAACGTCTTCCTCTTGCGAAGGATTGTTAATTAATTTGAAACTTTTAAAACCATTTATTTTACATTCAACATCATCACTTGATAAGACACCGAGGGTGTTGAAACAAAATGGCTATTTTTGTAGTGATTTTATAACATATTTACGTTATAATTTTTTTTTAAATAAATAATTATATATATATATATATATATATATATATATATACATGTATCTTGTGCAAATTAATTTAAGCAATACGAAAAATTCCGTTATTATTTACTTTTTTCTCGATGGTATTGAAATCAGCAGAGTTTCCGTCCAAATCTATAGTACTTTTATTTACACACTGGTAAGGCTTACCAGTGTGTTCGTGCAGCGTTACAATTTTCATACGCTTCCTTGGAGTAACGTCCATCACAGACAATAGCCGTAGGACAACTAATCGACAGTCGGGACAGTAGTGTCAGGGGCGTGATAAAAATCTGATGCAATGACGCAATATTTTCCAAGGCCAAACAAATTTCATCATACACCCCAACAATAGATTCATATTACTGCACACTACTGCAAATGACCTAATCTGAGGAAAAAAATAGAAATCGATTACACTCCAGTGGGTCTAAAACAAACCGTATTGTGAAAGAAAGGAAACTAAAGTGGTTGTTTCAATATATATATATATATATATATATATATATTTCATTTTTTATATATGCAGTTTTTTTCTTTACACACACTGATTTCCTCATACACACACACACACACACACACACACACACACACACACACACACACACACACATATATATATATATATATATATATATATATATATATATATATATATATATAACCAATTATCCCAGTTAATTGATGTTTCTTTTGGATGGCATTACAGCTACTTTATTAAGTGCCCTAACGAATTGCCGGCAAGTCTCGTCGTCATAACGACAAACAAGGCAGTAAACAGCGACGAATACTTGTCTAATGCCGGACAACCCCCACATTAATCAAGTCTAAAATGATCATATAATAAAGAAGCAAATTATGATTGATGTACTGCGAAGTTTTGGTTGGGTTCTCTGGTCGGCAAGGTAATTAGCTCCGGATATACTAATATTCATCAAATCGATAACCACTGACTGATGCCCGAAAGAAGAACAAATAAAATATAAAACGACCATTTTCAATTAAATACCGGCTGAATTTGAAAGAATTTTAAAGCTGGTATTCTTCGGTCACTCAAATAATCTTTAAAAACTAACAACTTGCAATGGCATTCAATTTCTTCTTATTTCTCAAGCCGGTATTTTTAAATCGTTATCACCCCAAACAAGGCAGTAAAGACATTAGGACACAAGTGGTTACAGATTATGGAAGAAATAAGAACAGAAACTTTTATAATGAGCGTGAAGAAGAAAGAGTAATCAGGAGGACAGTAGAGAGCGATTGGCATTGCATTTAAATGTTTTCACATTAAAATTTGCTGGAAACTATGGAGTCGGAAAGGAATTCCACAAGAGAGAAGTGTGAGAAGAGAAACCGTTACCATAGAATTTACGGTTATATCTAACCAGCTCAGCTGTAGTCACGTAATGCGCTTAAATTGAAAAAGCTGTGTACCACAGCGAATAGCGACATTTATTTGTAAATATTTACAAAAAATGTGGCACAAGGCCAAAAATGTGTAATGGGGAAAAGGACGGTCTTCATCTGTCTTAAATTTAAACTTAGCTAGCCATAAACACTGACCCAGACGTTCCACAGTATTCCTAAGACCAAAACAACGAATTCTTACTTACCTTTCTTACTACATCCACCATAATACCTCATTGCCTCTATGAAAGTCTTAACTATCCCCATATGTACAATTCATCGTCTGGATGGGGAAGGAAATAAAACAAGAGAGATATGTTTTTTTTGCCGTTTCAAATACAGAAAATGTGGCACAAGGCGAAAAATAGAGAATGGGGAAAAGGTACGATCTTCTTCTGTCTTAAATTTAACACTGACCTAGACATAACACAATTCCCCTAACACCGAAACAACACATTCTTACATTCCAGAGTTCATCCAAACAAATACCATGAAAGTATTTATAGAAAAGCCAGAGAGGCAACCTTTACGGCGGTGGGAAAGTGCCTCAAGTCGAGCCACCAGATCAGGATATATAATATTGCAGATTATATATATTGTTTTCTGGCAGATAGTTTGTTTTGAAAAATAATCCTAATTTTCAGTGTAACCTATCGAAACATATAATCTGCATAAATATCCGAATAGTAGATGCGTTTAAAAAGAAAAATCACTGGCAGTTAAAAGTTTACTTTTTCATCATGATAATATAAAAATGAAAATGTTTTCAATAAAATGTTAGGAACCAGAACATATATATATATATATATATATATATATATATATATATATATATATATATATATATATAATATATCCTAATAATAACATAGTATATGTGCCTTGTCTTGTGTAAATTATTCTTTATTCATCCCAGCAAGAAAAGTTAAATATACATTTAAAGAATTCAATATATAATGAAAAGCAAGAACCTCTTTTCATCCCCAGGATTTATTTTTTCATTCAAATTGTTGATATTTTTTCTCTTCCTCAGTCTTTCCTACTAACCCGATAAAATTTTGCTTTGCGGATTCTACCTCCTCCTTTCTTTTTATTGCTTTTCCAATGATTTTATGTGGTATCGACCAGATATTGTTTGGGTGTAACATTTTCACAGATTATAGAAATATTTCATCGAGACTGAACAGAATTTCTCGTCCATACATATATAATATCGTTATTTTTACGACTAACATAAATTTACTAACATAAAATGCTGCTATGACGTGAATCTATGCATATATGCTATCGAGCTTCTGGTGGGAGATATGATTATAAAGGTCTATGTATAAAACTAATATTGGGTAAAAAAAATGACAAAACGAGGGAGCGTAAGAAGTTTTCGTCGTGTCCATTAGCCCAAGCGCTTTCGGCCACTTCTTCGACGATTTTTCAAGGGATATGAAGATACATGTTGTAAATGTCTTTTCATGGTTGTCTTTTAAGATGTAGTTGGGCGTGCCTATATTAGTAGCGTTTATTTTCAGTCCCGCGAACGCAACGTGACTGGAATTCAAGTTGGCGTCTCTCTCTCACTCACACACTCTCTCTCTCTCACACACACACACACACACACATACATATATATATATATATATATATATATATATATATATATATATATATTATATATATATATATATATATATATATATATATGAATGAATGATAGTATAAAGAACATGTAGAAAACAGATTTTAATTCAACATATCTCTCCCTTTATTAAAGCTTATTTAGAGATCAAGATAAAATATATAAAATAAATGAAAAACTAAGAAAATCAAAAAAAAAATAAAAAATAATAATAATAATTAAAGAAAATCCCGGAGCGTCCCACTAACTTTTACACACTTTAGAATCCATAATGTTTTTTCACGCATGTTTAAATATTATTTGCTACTTCATTGCACGTGACACGTAACTAACAAATAAGAAATAACGAAACGCAAAATACCATTAATCTGCGTCTCTTTGCTTTTTATCATTTTTTTTAATTATTTCTATCTTGATATCTGGCGAAGTTTTAATTAAGTGAAACATGTTAGATTATGATATGTTCACTATTTGTTTTATCCTATCATTTTATCGGATTCCTATGCATACTCTTTGTTTTATATATATATATATATATATATATATATATATATATATATATATATATAAATAATTATATATATATATATATATATATATATATGGATATACAACTTTAAATTAAATCTTTTAGCTACAATATATCTAGATGTTTTTTGTTTTTTTTTAATTATGCCACATTGTATCAACATTGGTCCTATGAAAAAAGAGAAATGGTTCTGTACTTAAATTTACTGAAGAAGAATCCGAAATCGGTGCATTTTCAATACAGTTTCTATTAAATACTTTAACCAATATTCTTTAAGTTGATCTAGATAACCAAACGTCAATAATAATAATAATAATAGTAGTAGTAGTAAAAATACTAATACGCCGTACCCCTTTGTAGTACTGAGTTAAAGGTTGAAGCGGAAGGTTTTATTCTTGCTGCACATGACCAATGATTGTTAACTAGAAATTACCAAGCACACATACCGAAAAATTGTGTTGGTTCTAAATGCAGATTCTGTGATAAATATCTAGAACCAATTCATCATCATGTATTAAGTTGCGCGGTATTGGCACCCACTGAGTACAAAAAAAAAAAAAAAAGAAACGTCACGACAGTGTGTGTCTGCACTGAAAATCTGCAACATTTACGCAAAAGAAACTGAAGAAAATGGTATGACCCCCACCGAGACCCTATTACGGAGACAAGACATGTAACAGCTTTATGGGACTTTACAATTCACACAGACAGAACAATCGAAGCTAATCGCCCTGACTAAGTGATTAGAGACCGCAAATACGAACTTTGCCTCCTTATTGACATAACAGCCACTGCAAACGGCAATGTATCTTTAAAGATCTACAAAAATCTATCAAAATAAAAGGACCTTGAAATCGAAATCTCAAAAATGTGGCGTATGTGGACATTAACAATTCCTGTTGTAGTTGGAGCCTTCGGATTGAGTGGAAAAGATTCCAGTAGAATCATTGAAGGAATCCCTGATAGACCATGCCCTAAAGAAATGAAAATAAAAATGTACTCCCAAGTACAGCTTATTCTTCTTGACAATCAAAAACAAAGATTTTTAACAATATATGATTTGTAAGCATTATTCTCAGCCTCAGTTCTTATTGTGTTTGATGAATTATTATTTAATGAAATGGTTTCATCTCGAAGTGATGGCTATACGATAAACTCAAATGATTTAAACGATTAAAGCATTTGTCAGACATATTTGGAATTTGAATTATATCAGTCATTTAAGTTCATAGCCTTTTTTCATTGCAAATCGGTGTTCATAAGTTCTTAGATATCAGCTTATTTTGATGCACTATTTGAAAGGTAAGCAAAACTTATTCCGAAGGTATTACCTTCTACGTTTCAGATGACATACGTTCTTAAAAGGATCTCTGAAGTTAAGCAACGTAGAGCCTGGTCAAAGTCTAGACGGGTAAACGCTCAGGAATTCCACGTGCAGTAATCTTGGATGTACGATTTGTGTAATAGATAACGAGTCGGTATTGCGAATCTGAGTGCCGTGTTCCAATTCCAATCGGGTTCGTTATATTCACTTACGCGCAAAAACGCTTGGGGAAAGACATGAATCCACCATTTCTACACCATATATATCAATAACCATTAGTAGGCCTTGTGTTAATTAATCACCTAAAGATTTCTTACAATTTAAACATTTTTTTGCTTTAAATAACCTTCAAAATGATGGTAAACCGTATAAGAGCAAATCATTCAATCTATCTTTGGTTACACGAAGTTCCTCCGCGTTTCTGCTATCAATCTCTTTTTAAAGCTTTCCAAATCTATACAACATCTAGTAGTCGAATACCAAAATAACTTGATTTACTGTATTATAGATTAAGTTAGTTTAATAGTTAATTTCAAACTTTTAATAGTTAATTTCTAACACATTGTCGATGTTATTTTGAGCTGAAGATGGTTGTGCTAGCACGAAGTCATAAGTCATCGTGACTGAGCGTATTGGCCTTGTTCAATCTGTTGATTACGTCAAATAATGCGCTCACGCCATGAGACTGTAACTAAGATTCGCTGTAAACAAAAATCGATCAAAGCTATAGTTAACCAAAGTTAGAACGTTCAAGTCAAAGCCAGTCAAATGGAAATGTCATAATTGTAGCTTTCTGTGATTCTACATGTATTTTGTTAATTTTCTTTAAGCATTTCCCTCCAAACAAGCAGGAAGCCACTAGCATGCAAGGGGTTACAGAGAATTGAAGCTAGATCAAATAGGAGTGATAGAGGAAAGGATGAAGAGAAGGATAGGGGATAGATCAGGGCATCTGGTGTCGTCGATTGACATTACATTTGAATAGTTAGAGATTATAGGTATCAGGAAAGCAGAAATAGGGGAGATACTTCCACAGGCGAGAGGTGCGAGACATGAAGCTATTGGAGTAGAAGACACGGCTACATTTAGCTCTTTCGACAGTGAAAGGGTGTGAGAGAGATGCCAGCCTCGTAGAACGCTTAAATTCATGGAGTTTGGGAACTGGCGAAAGCAGCTAATCGGAGCAGATTTCATAGAAAGTATTTGTAAAAAAAAAACAGAGGGAGGTGACGTCACGTCACTTTCTGAGCGAACGGTTCGGTTTAACTCTCTGTCTACGGACGGAGAGGAACCCGAAGGAGGCTACGCCGAAGGGCGGAGTCTCCTTTCAGGTATAATCCTGACCCTGAACCCGTTTATACGGGTTCAAATTGGGCTATTTTTTGGCCGAGCCTAATGGCTCGGAAACGCCCACGTTAGAAAGGCCTTGTGCCACATGACGCCCTCGTGGGGGGACGACTAAATATAGTCACGTTTGAGAGGGAGCGACTGCCGACGAGATGCCAGATCAGGGCCAATTACGTATTGGTTTAAAATTGATTTTTAATGGGAAAAACAACCTCAGCTTATTACAAGTGTTTGCTGAAAAAGTAGGTTAGAAATTTAGCACTCACCCAAATAAAAGTAGTGTCGAAAGCGTCCTTAGAGAAAACATTTTCACAAGCAACAATCCACGCTAACCAATCCTTTCATCAAACAAAGGGAAGTGAATGAATTTGAATTATCATCATACATTTCCCTTTGATTTCGCCACTTTTGAACATATTTCTTGAGTTTAAAAAATGCTTATGATACATATTCCGTGATCATCAATGATGTAAATAGTGTCTTCTATTTCTATGTACTGTATTACTTCAGGATATTGGCGATCATGGCTCTCCGCAGTTTCCTGTGCTTTGTAGAATTATTTTGTCTTTTCCTTATCTCTCCTAAAACCTGCTCATCTATCTATTCACTCAAAATCTCAAGGTAGTTCATGTGTTGTTTTTTTATCTTTCCCGCTTGACTTCAGTCTGTTCTGTGAGTATCAAATTTCAAAAGCACTCTTTCTTTAAAATCTGATATAGAAATTTCAACTGTCCCTTCCTGATGTTACATATAAGTATCCGTTTTATTTTCATTTTATCTAACTCTTTGTCGCTGCTCAACTGTTCAGTTCATGGTAGTCTCAGTATTTTTACTGTAGAACCGGATTTCCGTTTCTTCACGTCTTTTCATTTGTGAGGCAATTGTACAGCATTCACTGCCATATTGGAAAACTGATATTGCATAAAATTTCGGTATTCTTTTCTTTGATTCCAACGAGACTGTTCTGTTTCTTAATCATAAACTGTCAAAATTTAATTACTAATAACATGGCTGTCAAATTTAAAAAAAACAATCTAGTCTATCAATTTCGTTGTCCAGGCAAGTGGAGACTGTGTTTCTCATAGTAAATTTCCCAGAACAGTTCTGTGGATAAGACAAATTTGTATAATAATGACAATAGGAAAATCATCTTAGTTTTTGCCGACGCGTTCGTCTTCCGACTTTATCCAGGTAAAATTAAAGAATTGTTCTGGGAATTTTACTATATTGTCGAAATCGAAAAAAAAAAACAAAAAAAACAAAACACTTAGTATGAAGGAAGTTAACATTAGCCAGAAAGAGGCTTACGTTTCTCTATTTTTAAGTTTTGGATTTAATGTAACTATGAAAACAAACAAAATATTCGCTTCGATTTTGCCTTCATAAAGTCGGAAGACGAAACGCGTTGGCAAAATCTAAGATGTGTTTCCTATTGACATTCTTATACCACTGTGTGTCTTGTAATGAAATGAACGAATATATAAGATATAAGTCTAAGACGATATCTCGGAAGCCCACAAAGCGCTTAAATATTCCCAATGCAATAATCCAGCACTTGGGTACAAACTCACAATCTTCTGTTCCCATCAGAGAAATGCTTGTTGATAAAACCATAATTCTAAACAGATCTAACTATGCACAAAATCTTAAGATACGTGAGTCTCTTTATATAATTTTTAAACCAAAACTTGACAATGCCATATTCGAAAATGATAGTATTGGCTTAGGTGTCTTTAAAAGACAACAAAACATGGAATTACAACCTCATTTTTTCTTACAGTCCTTGGAATTTCTACTACATCCAAATCATACAAATTAGAGCTCAAAGATGAGAAAATATATTACCAGCACAGCCTCTGAGAATAACTAATGAATTCGCAGAAAGTGAATGGAAATAATCATTATAGTCAGTTTCTACATTCACTTTGCCTCCCCAATAATATTAATTGTAGGTGTGTATGTAAAATAGATACTCTTTCTCAATACACACTGGAAACGTTCGCAGAATGCACAAATTTTCTTTCCAAATAAAATCAATCATAATGCTAATGAAAAAACACGAAGATAACATAAGTTTAATGCACAGTTCATAGACGCTTTGATTTTGTCTTCACTCACCGAAAACCCAACTAAAAATTCGACAAACACAGGCTTTCGCATTTCTTCTGATTATATTCTTCTGGAATTTGACGGACACAAATAGGTAACCAGAGGGAAATAATAAAAGAAAAACGCCTACTAGAATGCAGAAAAACGGACACACGCACAAGCTGAGGTCACTAGATATAAACCCGTGACATCGAGCCAAGAGATGACGAAAAACAGCATAACATTCGAAATATCAAAGCATTCTCTAATGTGTTTCCTAATTGCAAAATAAATTACGATTAAGCTGGAAGAAAAGCGAGAGATTTCAAATTTAGAAACGTTTTCTGATTTTTTCATTATATAATAATTCTACCGACTTTAATCAATAGTTTTTCAATTTTCCTACAGATTCTCAATCTCTCTCTCAAACACACACACACACACACACACACACACACACACACACACACATATATATATATATATATATATATATATATAAAGTGCACATTGAAGTCAACACTCAGAGACGACAGGCTCTTTCATGCTGGACGAAAATGTCAGGCCGCGAATGCTGGATTTTTATATTTATATATATATATGGGTCAGTGGTGCATTGCGTCTAGTATGAAACAGCCTGACACCTTTCAGTGTTGAATCAATGTTCACTTTTATTTTATAGTTACATACGCTCTATCTCTGATATTGAGCACTTTATCACACAAATATAGCACACCCTATAACTATATTTCTTCATATATATATATATATATATTAGTCGTAGAGTGGATAAATGAAACGGCCCGCCCGCGTCTAGAGGTGTGCTTTACGCAGTCAAGCAAATAAATAAACTTTAAATTTATGCATGAGGTAAAGCTTAATACTGCTCAATGCGGTTATACAGGCAAAGATATGTATTAATTAATGCATATACGCTATACGCTATATTTTTCGCTGTATTGAGTTTTTAATATTGTATAATATATATATATATATATATATATATATATATATATATATATATATATATATATATATTAAAAAAGAAGAGAAACTCCATGATGAAAGAGAAAAAACATTTGTAGCAAATTTGTGGAAAATAAAGTATAATAATTTTTAAATCCACATTACAACCAAAAACGTTTGCGGTTTTTCTCTTTTAATATACACACTTTTCTCTCGTTTGAACTTCTATAACCTCTTCCTTATATATATATATATATATATATATATATATATATATATATATATATATATATTGCATAATATATATATATATTATAATCTATATATATATATTGCATAATCTATATATATATATATATATTGTATAATAATATATATATATATATATATATATATATATATATATTGCATAATATATATTGCATTGCATAATATATATATATTGCATAATCTATATATATATTGCATAATCTATATATATATATATTTATATATATTGCATAATCATCTCTCTATATATATTGAATAATCTATATATATATATAGCATAATCTCTCTCTCTATATATATATATATTGCATAATATATATATATATATATATATATATATATATATATATATATATATATATTTATACACGTTTCATTAAATAATATAGACAAGTGTTGTCTATTTATTTTATGTAAAATTTTTTCGTATCTTCTGATAAGTTTGGTAACATTATCATTAACCGAAAAAAGAAATTCAGAATATTTATCCATTATTTTTTAATAAAATCTAAGCTTTCGGCTTACTCAAGCCATTATCAAAGATGTAAATACAAACATATCAAACAATATACGGACACGACAGTGATGATATAGTCTGTCATTGTTTTGTTTACATAGTGAATCACTAAGCAACGATGAACACGCGCATATAAGACGCTAGAAGCGAAAATCGCACCGCATCTCATGACGTCACACATGACTACACGACAGTGAATTGGAGAATGAAATAAGGAAAGCCGTTGGTATAACCAATGGCTTCTGTTACCAATTATTGAAATTATAGACATTTAAGAATATTTGTAGAGATTCCATAGTTGATTTTGTTTAGGTTGGGTTTTAACTGTTTGATGTATAATGCTTCAAGTATTTTTAGTTTTTGTCTATTGTTTTCATGTCGAAGTATAGTTGTGTTTTCGACAAGTATTTTACGGAATTGTGTGTGCGGGCAGGCATGTTGTTTTAAATGCCTAAATATATATATATATATATAACGTCATCCACAGACAGACTGTTTCGCTGTTTCACAGCTCATCAGTGTGACTAGACATCCGGTTGCCTCTGAATTGGTGTCAGTCGGAGATTCTAACCATTAAGCCGTCGGCGAACGGTAGGGATGAAAGTGATTTTTTTAGCGTATTTATTTTTACAAACACGCCCAGTGACCGACAGTGACTCAATTCGCATCTGCGAAGAGTCTCACTATATAAGTATAATAGTCACTGTTTACCAACCCACACCTCGTCCCCAGAGAGCTGAACTGAAACTGATATTTCAGGAGCCAAATTGCATAATCTCTCTCTCTGTCTCTGTCTGTCTCTCTCTCTCTCTCTCTCTATATATATATATATATATATATATATATTGCATAATCTATATATATATTGCAAAATCTATATATATATATATTGCATAATCTATATATATATTGCCTAATCTATCTATATATATATATATATATTGCATAATCTATATATATATATATATATATATATTGTATAATCTATATATATATATTGCATAATCTATATATATATATATATATTACCTAATCTATATATATATATATATATATATATATATATATATATATATATATATTATAATCTATATATATTGCATAATCTGTATATATATATATATATATATATATATTGCATAATCTCTTTATATATTGCATAATCTATATATATATATTTATATCTCTCTCTATATATATATATTGTATAATCTATATATATATATATATATATATATATTGTATAATCTCTATATATATATGTTGTATAATATATATATATATATATATATATATATATATAATTAGATATTCTTTTAAGTTATGCAATCAATTCTGAAATAGTTTTTCGTCTCAAATCAAACAAGCAATATGGCTTTCTCTTCTCTATTGGCAACTGTAGATTCACTAACAATTATTGCTGAAAGTGTCTATCAAGCTTTAGATAAGACTGGTGAACCTTAGGCTGTTGATTTGAACATCTCGAAAGCGTTTGACACGGTTTATTATAACTACGTTCTTCAGAAATTGAAGGACTATAGTATTTCTGGGCGAATATCCGAATTGATTCAGTCTTACTTATCCAATCGCGAAATAAATGTTGTTCTCAAAAGCCAATGTTCTAGATCTTTTTATACTATACCAATGCTATATTTGATATTTATCAGTCTAACATTCCTCCATGTTTTGAAGATTACTGCCGCATATGGTTCGGTGCTCTCACTGTATAATTTAGAGATTCTTGATACAATCCCAAAAAGAATCAGCAATATTATTTGTTCTGACCTGACATAACCGCTTCAGGTTCTTCCCATCATCATAATGTAGCTTTCCTGTATCTTTTCTTTGCCTATTTTCATGGTAATTGCTCAGATGAACTCTTCGTTATTAAATTAATCACTGTACTAGATTGACGGAACGGTTTCATCAATTCTCAGTTGTAACTGTAAGTTCTATGCTAACATTTTTTCTCGCTTTTGCAACTCTCTTCCAGCTTCATACTTTCCTGCCAAAATTGTTCTTAGAAAAATTAAATCTACTTCTAATCGTTATTTCTATTGACTTTTTGATCACACTTCTACTGGTCTCCCTCCTTAATAATGATACCTTTTTAACCTTTCACATTCAAGAGTGATCAACATGTCAGTAGAAATTACGATTAACATTAGATTTAAAATTTCTTTTGTTATTTAGAGGCTTTACTGCCTTTTATGAAGGGATATAAATAATAAAATACAATGTAACGTTATTTTCTTTCTTACTAGAGCTCACACAATTCCCCCTATAGAGAACTAGTTTCTCATATATATTTAGCAAATTTATAAACAACTGGGAAGTGTTTTCACAGAGGACGGTAAGTGCGACGCAGAGATCCGAAGACGAATTGGTGTGGCCAAAGATAGACAGAGCATTACGAAACAAATGGTAACCATGAAAAGGGGATAGGGAAGTGAAGCGCCATGATCTCCTACATAAAAAGAAATAATAATAATAATAATAATAATAATATATATATATATATATATATATATATATATATATATATAATGTATGTATATATATATAAGAGTTTTTTATATATATATATATATATATAATATATATATATATATATATATATACTTATATATTATATATGCACGGTATTTATTGGAAAGCGCTCGATATCAGTGAAAGAACTAACATATTTAGTTGGATTTGTGAGGAGTTTGTGACCTGAGTTTCACACTACGTGCGAACGTCAGACTAACTCTGACGATTGCAAATAGCTTGAAACCCAGGATCAAAAAATCACACAATCCAATATATATATATATATATATATATATATATATATATATATATATATATATATATATACACATATGGAGGATGTTGAATTGATTACAAGAAATCTATATGACTACTTCATTATTCAACTGACTATTTTTTAAGCATTTCACCCAAGCAAGGCGAGAGTGCCACTAAACACGCAATGGGTGAGAGAGAATGAAAGTAATAAATAAAGTGTGATGTTTGATAAAAGGTTAAAGAGACGGACGCAGATCAGGATCAGGTCATCAGAAAATGTCGATTGACATTACATTTAAATTTTTGAAGATTATGGTCATCAGATAAGCAAGTAATTAGAAGCGAGTTCCTTTGTCGGGAAGTGCAAGAGAAGAAGCTGTTGGAGTAGAAGAGGCAGTTACATTTTTTCGACAATAAAATGGTATGACCGAGATGCTAACTTGTTATACACTTAAATTCATGCAGTTAGGGCACTAGTGAAAAGGTACCATGAAAATATTTGTAGAAAATCCGGAGGGAAGTCACATCATATCACTGATAAAATGACTGGAGTCGAGATGCCAGACCAGGGCCTATCACACTGCATATCCGTCTTTGGATTTTGAGGAGAACCTCAGGTTGAATAGCGGTGGTACCAGTCTATATGTTGGAACTGTATTCAATGTAAGAACGAATGGTTTACTATAAGCATTTTAATTTTGCTTGGTACACCTATAAGTGTTGAAATCATTGTTATTTTAAAGTTTAAAAAATACGGTTTAAAAATCGAGACGCTTTTAAATAATAAAAAAAAATAATGCTCAGCTAAAAAAATTAGAAATTACTTACGTTTACCCTCTGCTCATAAAAATAAAACTTCCGGTTATAGAAATAATGCTATTTTGTGCTGTCACCGAACACTCGTTGCCACTTTTGTCATGCCAACGAATACTCGTTGTCACTTTCGTAATGTTCGTTGTAGTATAGCTGTTGTAATAGAGAATCAACTACAGTACGCCATTGAACAATACTGATGTCAGACATCTTCGAATAGCACTTGGACCAATAGTCGAGAGTACTCGCTCGAACAGTAATCCGTATAGCGATCTGAATAGAGAAATAGTATAGCGAAGAGAATATTGATGCGTATAGTAATAGAGGAAAGAATAGGAATAACTATCAATCTAGACGTCACGCGACTTCCTATATATGTGTTTCCTCTATAGTCACTTAATTCAATAATGGGATCGCCTATGTTTGCTCACTGGCGGTCTATGTTCAAACTCAGGTGTCGGCAGCGACAATTTATTCATATATAACATGCTGGTAGATATAGACAGAAAGAGATATGCATTGAGTGAGAAGGTATTTTGAGCTTTGCCTTATAATAGTTTCCCGTGTCTTAATTGGTAGAGCACACCTTTGTTTATTTGAAAAATGGATATAGATTTCATTCCTTAACGAGATGCTTACATTTTTGTTATTAATGACTCCTCGATTTGTGAGTGTGTGCTACTAAAACATTATTTGATTTAATTAATATTCCAACGTTATTATTAAACCATAATTTGTTTTGAATTTCTTCACTTTCCTAAGGTACAGTGGTAAAGGACACCGGATTAAAGAGTGCTTTCTCCCTTGAAAGGGAAGCGCAGGTTCAATTCCTGCCGTAGTATAAAATAAATTGCCGAAGTAAATTACACAATATTTTTTAATATCAATATATTGTGAGTGTTATTTTAACATCGAACGGATGAATGTTTTTGTTATTTCAGGTAATTTTATATATTTTAGGTGGTATGGTTAGCAAGTTTGTCACGCTAGATGAGTTATGACAGAATAGTGAGTTCGACTCTCAGTGGGGCTCCATACTTTCAGCTTTGTGCCTCATCTAAACCACACTTAAATAGTCACGGTATACAGGGCACCTCGGAACGGTTTAATGGTTAGCTTGTCTCGCTTGATCAATTACGACTGAATAGTGAGGTCGATCCTGAATTTCGGCCTTGTGCCACTTACAGGCTACGCTTAGAAATTGAGCATATATTTTGCACTTCTACGATGTGCAATATTTAGCAAGCTAGTTTTGCTAGATCAATTACGAATGAGTAGTGAGTTCGATGCTCACTAGGTGTCCCGTACCTTCGGTCTTGTCTCACATCTAAGGTATGATGCATTAAATGAAGAACTATTTTTTCCTTCGTGCAAGACTTAATAAAAATATTAACTTTTTGGATTTCACTAGAAATCACTAGGTATGGAGATATTATTTGAATTAAATATATGTTTCATTTCACGTATTATATTAAATCAATGTTTAAGTCAATAATTTATTTTATTTTTATTAAGCTCCAATATAAGTGGGAAAGACCACACTGATGACTCATATATTTTGTAAGCAGCCTGTCTATTAGTGGCACATGTCTGAAGTTACAAGGTCTAATACGATGTCTGATATCAGATAGAATATTCGTGATTTATTGAAGGCTTACTAATACGTTTTGATGTTTATTTTCTTCATAAATAAATAAGGCATTTTTCTCATTTTATCGATTATATCATGGCGACTAAAGCTTGTGTACACAATCCTGAATATTTTTGCTATATTCGTGGAAAACTTATATGGAAATAGAAGAGACAGAACGTAAGAGAATCTGTTGAAATAAGCGTATTATTCGTATTGCGGATTAAAACTTATAGACCAAGACAAATTTGAGCTCCTCACAGTGTAGACTTTGTTTGTGTTGAGGAACGTAGACTATGGAAAAGCAAAAACAAAAAGAGAGAGAGTAATTTCAATAAAATGAACGGAAATATAAATGCATTGCAAAATGTGTTACTTTTGTTTCTACAAGATTCAAAGCTACAAAAAAAGAAAGAAAAGAAAAAAAGAGGCATAAAGCAAAGTGTACATCCTCAACATAAAGCTACAGTATAACACATACTAAATACATGTGATATATAAATCCATTATCTACCTTTTATACTCGATTGGTTGGAAATTCACCCAGAGAAAGAATTTTCTCCAACAAATACAAGGAATGACAAAATAATCCTCTCGGGTTAAGTAAATGATTTATTGAAAGCCTTAGTTCAATATAGAGATGTTTCACAGATCTGGGATTCTCATTAAAACAAAATAGTTAATTCAGGAAAACATTCCATTGGATCACAATAAAATGTTTTATCAACGATATTTGAATAAACATATATATATATATATATATATATATATATATATATATATATATATATATATATATATATAATATATATATATATATATATATATATATATATATATATATATATATATATATATATATATATATATATATATATATATATATATATATATATATATATATATATATATATATATATATATATATATAAATACGATTGACGTCTAGTATGAGACAGACTGTCGCCACTAAGTTTTGACTTCTATGTTCACTTTTATATTTAAACACGCTCTATCTCTGATATTGGGTACTTTATCCCATAAATATAGCACATCTTAAGACTATATTTCTTCATATATATATAAATATATATATATATATATATATATATATATATATATAAACATTGAAGTCAACTCTCAGATTTGACAGACGCTTTCATGCTAAAGACAATCATCAGGTTTGTTGATTGCGTCTAGCATGAAACAGAGAGTCACCCCTGAGTGTTGACTTCAATGTTCTCTTTTATATTTACTGAAGCACCATACCTGATATAGAGCACTTTATTCCATAAATATAGCAAAACTTAAAACTATAATTCTTCACAAACACACACACACACAAAACACACACACACACATACACACACACATATATATATATATATATATATATATATATATATATAATGTGTGTATGTGTTGGTTGGGGTCGACTGTGGGCTGGGAGTAGTGATTTTGTTTAAAATCAAACTGGCAAGAGAAGAGATTTCAGGGAACCATGAAAGAGGAATCGCTTTGCCAGTCATCGGAGTCCACATTGATGAGCAGTACGAAGAAGGGTGACATTCTTTACTCTACCCACTTTACAAAATCTTGTAGTCGCCGACCCGTTACTGAATCGCATGCATAAAACAGAATGTTGTCTCAACTGTTTTTCTTCGTCCTTGATTTTTCGACAACGCGTTTTATTTTCGAGCACGCCACTTTTGTTTTTTGCTTTTAACAACAGCGATATGCAAAGCAGCATCTAAAAATAAAATCAGATGCTTATCCATGGTTTAAGTCAGCACTATGCTATCCCACTTGCCCCGCAATATCCGCTTGCTGACGGGATATTACCCTCCTCTTCTCTACGATTCCCCATATATGATTACGTCGCGCAACCTGATGTTGGAATGAGCCTAAGACATGTGTTAATAGATGTCTGCAGGTTTGCTGCAAAACTTAAGTTGTCTCCGTGTATGAAAACATATATCTGGGCCTATTTGCCATTGAAGGTAAAGATACCATTTCTTTGACTGTGCCGAGTTCCTTGTATATGAAAATGATTTGCTTCAAAACAGAGAATGCTTGTTATGTCAATTAATGCTCTGATGTCTCGTTCGATACCACTTCCTATCGGTCACACTCCACAAACACGCTTATGAAAACAGCATCCAGCACAGCAGCTGTAAATCAACATGCCAAAGAAACACAGTGTAATATTGAAAATAAATTAATGTGGCAGACATATTTTGGACAGAATTAAACAGAGAACAGGGCCGAGTTTGATGAATGATAATTCATGGAAAGAAAGGTATTACTAATAATAACAATAATAATAATAATATGGTGTTTGAAATGGATGCAGAAATACAAGTAAAGCACAATACATCGATCAAAGCTGTAAAATTCATAACAAAGAAAGCAAAAACAAATGCAACCGACCAGATACAGAAACAATGGCAAAATAAACCGCATCATGGTCAATATACTGCCCTTACCAAACAAGACAATCCCCAGTCCCCATCAGTGGCTACGTAGTGCAGGGTTAAAAGCTGAAACGGAAGATTTTATCCTTGCTGCACAGGATGAGTGCTTGTTAGAAAGTATCAAGCACACATACTAAAATGCAGTGTTAGTCCAAAATGCAGATTCTGTGATAATTACCCAGAAACAATCGACCATCTTGTATAAGGTTGCACGGTATTGGCACTCACTGAATATAAAACCCGGCATGACAGAGTTGGTCAATATCTGCATTGGAAAATCTGTAACTTCTACGGGAAGGAAACTGAAAGAAAATGGTATGACCACCACTCAGACCCAGTTACGGAGATAGGACCTTTTACAATTTTATGGGAATACACAATACACACAGAGAGAACAATAAAACTAACCGCCTAGATATTGTTATTAGATATCGCACACAAAAATGTGCCTCTTATTCATGTGGCAGTCCCTGCAGACTGCAATGTATCTTTGAAGATCTTCAAAAAGCTATCAAAGGACCTTGAAATCAAAATCTCAAAAATGTGGCACATGGGGACATCAACAAATCTCGTTGCAGTTGGGGTCCTAAGATTGGTTGGAAAAGATTCAAGTAGACTAATTGAAGGGATTCTTGGAAGCCGGTGCCTTAAAGAAACACAATAAATTGTTCCCACGAATGCAGCCCACTCCTTACGAATGGCTTTGTATATGTAAATATGTAAAATATGAAACTGGCAAAAAATGAATATACTCAGAGATATAACAATGTAGCGACATATTTGCACTGAAAGATATGCAAGAAGCGCAAAATCAAAACCACTGAGAGATGGTATGAGCAACAATCAGACACAGTTACACAAAATAAAGATGTAACTATTCTCTGGGACATGCCAATTCAAACTGACAGGAAAATAAAAGGCAACAGACCAGATATTATCATAAAAGACAAACAATTCAGAAAGTGTATGCTTATTGACATAGCAGCACCATCTGAGTGAATCAACTCGATAAAAATTATCGAGACATTGTCTAACTACAAACACCTGGAGATCGAGATTAACAGGATGTGGGGAATGAAGACTGTACCAATAGTAATCAGATCTCTGGGCCTCGTGAGAAATCGAATGAACAATTTTACTAAGTGTCGCAATGTAACATAAACAAACAAGTTGCCCAGAAGATCGCCCTACAAGGAACATCCCAGATACTAAGAAAAGTGTTATCAATTAGAATACAATTTTACTATAAGGGCTAAAGACCGTAGTTTCGACCCAGATCTACAGGATACAAAGCAGGAAACATAACACACACAATTATAATGAATTATTTCTCATGTTTGTCTCTCATACTAGAATTAGTTTAAAGATTCACACTTGGTAAAATTCCAACATTTATCTGTGTTAAGAAATTATAAGTCGTATCTTAAGTTAAGATTCTTCAGGTTGTTTTGTAATGTAGTGAACCCAGTTCTCATCAAAATTCCGTAATTTATTGACTTATGTTACAAATAAGTTAACTCGAAATGAAGTAATGCTGTTACGTTCCGCAAGGGAGCGTAAGCAGAGCGAAATTATGTGCATCTAGCTACAGGAATAGAAATAAAATGTAGTATTCAAAATTCTTGGAATTTTATCAAAGGTCCCAGTCCAGTTCTCTAAGAAAGGTCAAATGTCCCAACGGTCGAAAGGTTGTGATAAATACAACAGAAAAGAAATTAGTGTTGCAGAATAAATATTAAAAGAAGAAATATGTTTTTATTACTTCAATGTAAAACGCAAACATCACGGCATAGCTTATATGTCAATGGAAGTGATGAGAGAGAAAAAGTAAACATGATCTGGACACTTGAATTTAAATATATATGCATAGATGAGCTTTTTTAACGGTAGGTTCAGATTAAATAGAATAATCGGACATAGCAATTGTATCTTATAGTCAGACTGAGTCGCCACTGTAAATTGTATAGTGAATCAGACCAGTATCCGTTTGGCGTCCATTTTCAAAATAATGTGAGAGTCAAATTTCACAGGAATCTTACTGGCTGTATAATGATCAGTGAAATAAAAATCAATGTAAGACTTAGACTTAACGCCATAAATTATATATCAATGTAAGTGGTGATCCAAAGAAAATTAATGTGTTCTAGTTACGTGAATTTAAATCTACGTATGGTTGTTCTTTTGGAAGATAAGTACAATGAATAACGAGTCGGCCTCGGTGCGGATTCGATTATTCAATCGGTGATTTGACATTCCTGATTTCAATAATGAGGCGAATCAGTTAGTATCCGATTAACGTCCGCAAATATATGATTATCATATTTAACTTCAATTCTACTGGCTACATGATGATCAGATGATTTGACCTAAGACATAAACACAAATTCCATTCAAACTCTCATGACCTCTTTAACCAAATTTATAAGTAAAGCGAAAGCTCAAAAAAAAAACAACAAGAAAAAAGTTATCTGACCGTCGTTTTCTACGGTTTTCCTCTAAGATTAAGAAGGAATAAAAAACTGAACCGTCATAATACATTGCTTTACTAGGGCCTCTGAATATGATGAGTTTATGTATTTAAAATGTCACAAAGCAGTATTTTAAGTTGCAAATATATTGCAAGTTGATTGATTTAATTATTCGTTTTATTTAACAACATATCAAGGCGTTTAATGTTCTTTAATGCCAAAATTTAATTTTCCTTGGAGCTTAGAAGTAAAAAAATATATGTTATTCCAAATGAAAACATAGTAGATGATACTCAGTTTGTGTACATATACACAAATATATATATAAATATAACTACTACAATAGGCTTATATGTGTGTTTTATGTTGTAGTTTTGCTGAAGTTTTATTTTGGAATAGATTTTGATTTAAAATTTGCAGGATATTACATGTGAAAATGTTATTGGTTGTACTAAGTTTTATAACCTCCATAAATAGCCCCAAATTCTTTTTAATAATGCTCATGATGGACAATTAAGAAAAAACGTTCTAGCTAACCGGATTTGAACCTCGCTCAACACAGCTAAATCGAGGTTAATATTTATGTATAAACCATTACTAAAATGGAATGGGAAAGAGAAGAAAAAACGATTTTTTGCACAGAAAC
>CAHIKZ030001686.1:902500-964285 GCA_903632075.3 Acanthosepion pharaonis
CAAAAAACATCCCGCCTCGAATTATTTATTTAAAATGCACCAATTAGACTAAAAATGCCCCATCATTTTAAATATCTTCCTGTTTATATAAGCGAATTCCAATATTTGAAAAAAAAGACTGGCGCTGCAGAAAAAAAAAAGATCTGTGCCAAATAACAGGGGGTCCTATCATGCAAGAACATTAAATAACACCAGGAACTAAAATGGATATGAAACGTAACTTGAACAGAAAGATAACGCCGACGTTTTCAAAGAAAATATTTTTGAATAGAAAGCACATGAACTGAGTACTTTCTACAAAAGCAATAGATTTGGTTTGTTTTGTTTAACGGCATCAACATCAATAGGTTATCTAATGCCGACACAATTTTTACTGCAGGTAATTTATTTTTTTCAAATCTGTATTGCAGTTAATATTTTTATCTTTAAAAATATATTGCTGGTAACATTTTTTTCCTTCAAAAATATATTGCTGGTAACATTTTATTCCTTCAAAAATGTATTTCTGGTAATATTTTTTTCCTTCAAAAAATGTATTTCTGGTAATAATTTTTCCTTCAAAAATGTATTGCTGGTAATAGTTTTTCCTTCAAAAATGTATTGCTGGTAATAATTTAATTCGTTATTTTAATTTTTTTCAAAAATTTATTGTTGATAATATTTTTTTTTCAAACACGTATTGCTGGCAATAATGCATTGCTGGTAATAATTTTTTTCCTTCAAAATATATACTACTGATTTTTTTCTTAAAATGTATTGCTGGTAAATTTTCCTTCAAAAACGTATTGCTGGTAATATTTTTTTATTTTATTTTTTATTTCTTTCAAAAATGTGTTGCTGGTAATGATTTTTCCTTCGTAACTTCATTTCTGGTAATAATTTTTTACAAAGTATTGCTAGTAGTAAATCCTATATTTACACTTTCATAGTGATTTCACTCCAGTTTGGGGTTAAATATTTTCCTATATCTGCGACCGTAACAGGTTATACCACCCCTGTCAATGTGGGCCTGAGAACAGCAGCACTTAAGAGGTAGTTCCACGCTCCACATAATTTCCTGATCAGAGGCCTTGCTGTCGGATGTAGTTTATCGTCATACCCAGGACTGGCAAAATCAATAATTACAAGGGATAGCGCATGACAAAATAATAACATAATGACATTCCACACTAATAAAAACAAAAGACTAGGAAGGAAATTCTCATAAATACTGCAAAGAGCGATAACATTGAAATTGAGAAACTTATTTTCCTGAAAAATTATTTCAGAATAATATTTGATAGATTTCAACTTACAATGACAATCGGAGCTCGGTCAGTGATTGTCAAAAATTTCCTTAGATGGAAACGGCTTATATGATTACTACAATTGTTTTGTGAAAGAATATTGTATATATAATATCGAAAGAAATCATCAACAATTATTCTCAGTATCCGTCTGTATTTCTGAGATGAGGAATTATGTACACCATTCTATTGTCCTCATTTTGGCGCCATATTTATCACAACGTTTCGGCCGTTGTACGCTCTGGCCTTCTTCGGTATCTGTCTATATTTCTGAGATGAGGTATTATGTACACTACTTATATTATTCAGATTATTATCCTCATCTTTGTCACCATACTTATTACAACGTTTCGGTCGTTGTACACTCCGGCTTTTTTCAGATGTTTGGAATGACGAACTGAACCTTCTATTTTGCTCACTTGGGTAGAGTGTTCTAGTTCCACGTGCCATGTTTAATGGATATCAGTTATCAGTTATCTCCGGTTAATTCCCCTCTGCAAGTTCTTTACTGCCTTAACCGTGTATTGAACTCAAACTCTTTTGGTCCTGTCACTGTATCTAACCAACGCCTTTATCCACTGTGCCATGTGTTCAACCACCTTAAGGCGGCTGGAGCGTACAACGGCCGAAACGTTGTAATAAATATGGCGACAAAGATGAGGACAATAGTCCGAATAATGTAAATAGTGAACCATTATTCTCGTTCGTTTTTTTTTTTTAATCTTACTATTAATCGTCATTGTGGGGAGTGATGAAACTATAAAATCTGTAGTTTGCTATCCATTAAGAAAATAAGCAAACCAAATGTTTTGAGCAATTGTGGCCGTAGAAATTAGATAATGGTAATGGTAATATTAGCCGTTTCCATATAAGGAAATATTCCGCATTCATTCCTGTGAGCTGCTTTCGCTGTTTCCCAGACTTCGTGAATTCAAGCGCTCAACTAGGCTGGCATCTCGCTCTCACCCTTTCACTGTCGAAACTGTTAAATGTAGCCGTCTCTTCTACTCCACTGGCTTCATGTCTCGCACGTCTCGCCTGTGGAACTCTCTCCCCATTTCTTGGTTTCATAATAACTATAATCTCCAACTATTCAAATGTAACCTCAATCGACGTCTCCAGATACCCTGATCTATCCCCTAACCGTCTCTTCATTCTTTCCTCTATCACTCCTCTTTGTTCTCGCTCCCACTCTGAAATCGTTTGCGCGCTAGTGCCTTCTCGCTTTAAAAAAATGCACATCAGTATTGCTTTCAGCTGACATGTAAAATTTTACTCTTAAAACAATTTTCCAGGTAAATAGTATTACCAAATGTGGTAGTTGTAATGGATCACTTCAGTAACTGATGCGTGGGGGGGTCTCCTTTCTAACTTTTTATATGTAGTGGTACGGAATGTCAAAATCTTGATTATACCATAATTTTCCCTTCGAGTTACATGTCCTATACGTTTAATTGTTGCTGCCATTTGTAGTCCTCGAGGGATTTTTTAAATGTAATTTGGTGTAGTTCTTTGTTTGGATTATGTAGTGCCAATCCATAATTTTCTAAGTATGATGATATTTGCCGATACTCTCATGTTTCACTCGCTCAGCTTCATGTTAACCCTTGATCTTTGCTATACAGCTGACAGTTTTAGATACATTTTTTCCCTCACAAATCAGCGTCACTGCCAGCGTTTTTATATCTGTCGTTTTTCTACAAATCAAATTACTTTCACTTTTATGTAAGACCGTAAATAGCTGAGCCCTGCTTGCTATTCCTCGATCAACATTTGTCCATGTTTTGAATAATGCTGTCACATCTGCTATGTCACTATACATTTAGAGATTATTGATGAAATACAAAGAAGAATCTGCAATGTTATTGATCCTGTCATGGCCTCACGGTTTCAGGCATTTTCTCGCAGCTGTATGTAGCTGTGAATTTTCTGTAAATGCTTTCCAGATAATTGTTCCGAAGAACTTTTACTCTCTGGTACGTAGACTTGATAAATTTAAGTGCAATACTAGATTGGTAGAATTGCAGAATTTAATTTCAGTACTAAATTTGTCTAATAATTCCAGAGTTTCAATGGTTATATATAACTGTTAATTATATGCGGAAAGTTTCTTCCTTCACACTTCTCGATTGTGGAAGTCTATTTCAGATTCTTGCTTCCCAGCTAATTTTGATCATTAAAAATTTAAATGCAATGTCAAAGTTTATCTCCAGTCTTCTCAATACCAGTTCGTTTATTGTTCTCTCTCTTTCATTGTGTTTTTTTTTTCATATTTTCTCATAATCCATAACATCTTGTATCTTAGTGGCTTTATTGCCTTGCTTGTGGTGGAATGATTAAAAATAAAACGTGTTTACATGCAACTAATCGTTTCCTCTAAAATATAATATTCGAGATTGCAGTGTGCAACACGGTAGAAGATGAAAAATTTAGTACGTGACCTTGTATTTTGTTTTGGATAGATTCATGTTTTTGTCAAGTGCATTGAAATCAAAATGAAAACAGATCAGTTTACCCAAAATTTGTACTTGATTCTCAGATAACACGTTTAATAATGCTTCCTCTAAGAGAAAAATGCCCTCATTTCTCTGTCTGTCTGTCTGTCTGTCTGTCTATCTATCTGTCTATCTATCTATCTGTATGTCTGTTTCTGTGACAAACGTGACAGATAGATCGATTGATCGATCGATCGATCGATAGATAGATAGATAGATAGATAGATAGATAGATAGATAGATAGAAAGTGACATTTTGTGTTGGCTTGCAAGTGTATGCAGGCTAGCCTAGCATTCACTGTCTCGAACATAAAAACGCCCACAGATAAAAATAGCCTTTGGTGAAATTTTAGTACGCGGTGAATTAAATAGAATCCTAGACAGTTTATGTCCATTGTACAGGACAAATTATGGATAAATAAACTCTCAGACAAAATCTTTCAAACAAATAAACGTATTCGGTACCATTTTTAATGCATCTTGTTGTGTGCCTTTCAGCAAATATACTTACTAAAATGACATTATTATATTCCGTAATCCCAACTTCCGATATAAAGCTCATCTAGTTCCTCTTTCTATACGTGCATATAGAATATACTTCGTGAGATGTTTCCAGAAATCTTTAGCATGGTTGTTTAGAGCAAAGAAATTTTCAGGAAATTAGGGCTGGAAGCTATATAACGAGTTTCGGATACAGTTGCTAAAGTTAAAGTTAGAAGATATGTAAAAATGACATGAAATATTCAGGTGAGTACGCAAGTGCTAAAAGAGGTGAAAGGCAGGCTTTGCAATGCGCTTTCCAAAGTTTACTGCATTTGCAAATATGTGGTATTAACGTCAAATTACTGACAAGAAAATGGCCAAGTGCAGTGCTTATTTGTACACAAGCGTACCTATTATCTTTCTATCAGAACCAATCATGGTGAGGCTTTTGGAAAATCACGCACGAATGCAAGATTTAATAAGGTATGAGTCTAGACATTAATACGTGTGTTGACATAAGTTAGGATAATGAATTAATGTTAGATTCTCTAGACCAGCCATACGCGAAACAAATGCAGTGTTTAGTCTAAAACTTTTAAAATCCTTTGTATGATTACCATAATTTGGACTCATCGCAGATGTTGGATTTTGTAACAATGAAAAGATCGTAAGGAGAAAAAAGTGCGCAGACGCAGATGAAAAGCTTTTCTAAAAGAAAATTAGGATGTCAATCCTTTTAAGGATTACTATATACATATCTCATGTGCACTTTCTCTCTCTTTATATATATATATATATATATATATATATATATAAAGAGAGAGAGAAGTGCATTCTCTCTCTCTCTCTCTCTCTCTATATATATATATATATATATATATATATATATATATATATATATATATATATATTATAAATTAACTGATTTAAAATATGGTTTCTTCGCAACGCAGGAATTACCATGTTTCAAAACCGAAGCTAAAATCTTCAAATTTAATTATATAATTAAATTCAAAGCATTAGTTCTGTTTCATGTTCAAGCGAATTTTGGAATAACATATTTTTAAATTTATTGTGTTTTAAACGTACATACTATTCATAATTTTTGCTTCCAAGTATACAGAGAAATACAGACATTTAGACAGGGGTGGTAGCTGTCCATTTTTATTAACTATTGTTGTATAAATTATGAGCAACGTCCGATAAAAAGTGCTTAAGTCTGGATAGGGTGGGCGTGTGTTTTTTCGACGAATTTTGATATCCGTTCAACGCATGCCGTCTGTAGCGAAGAAATCATATTTTAAATCAGTTCATTTATAAATTTATACTCTGTAAATTTTCATTGAGCACTATTTTGTAAAAATAAAAAATATCAATTAAGAACACCGGATTATATATCTTAATTTTCTATTTTTTTTTTTTTAATATATATATATATATATATATATATATATATATATATATATATATATATATATATATATATTCCAAAATATCACAAAATATATATATATAATATATATATATATACATATATATATATATAAATATATATAATAAAAAAAATCGCTTGAAGATGGAACAGAGCTTGGTACTTTAATTCAATTTAATTTAAATAATTATATTGAAGTTTTCGGCTCTTGTTTTGAAACATGAGGACTCTTATATAGCGATGGAATCATATTTTTAAATAAATAATTATATATATGCTCTACTTTTGTATCGAGCACCATTTTTTTTTTAAATAATAACAAAAATACTAAAGAACTTTGGATTATTTACCTAACGAGTTCTTTCCTATTTTCTATATATTTTACACACGAAAACAAACACACACACACACACACACACACACACACACACACACACATATATATATATATATATATATATATTCATACCAAATACCATATATATATATATTGTCATCCATAGACAGACACTTTCGCTCTATCACAGCTCTTCACTGTGGGTTGAAGTCCGATTGCTTCAAGCCGGGATCGAAACCCGACCGCTTTGTCAGTTTATTTATTTTATATACCGTTACTGCTTACGAGTATGTCAATATTGATAGTATAGTGTTATATAGGAACGATGATCTCGTGGTTGTAATAATTTCCACTAAAATATAGGCAATATATTTTTCTCACGTGTTAAAAAAATTGCGCTAAATTTCATATTACAGTGTTATGTAAGTAGGGATATATATATGCATATTATATATATATATATATATATATATATATATATATATATATATATATATACCGGGTGTAACAGCAAAACTTTACAAATCGTGTAACTGCATAATTATCTATCCCACAAAATATTTAAGCACTAACCTAATTGAGTTTATTATTTCAGTTTTTCAAATAAGATGTTTAACCATCTTCGCAACATTTTTTGTAAGAATCCGTGAAAAACTCTTTGAGTTATTTAGCTAAAAAGAGAACAAGTTAAAATCATTTTCTGTCAGACTCACTGACTTCCCAATTGAGAAACGGTGACAGGAAAAATATCATTCAGGCCATCCATCAATCATGGTACCAACATTTATACTCTGGCTTCCATCTTTAAAGATCATTCAAGAACCATGAAGAGAATGGGGAATAAGTTTTAAAAACAGACCTCAGTAGAGAGGAAATCATTAGGTCCCAACATAAACAGGGGTTCTCATTACAACTTAGAGTTAAAGAGAACAATTAGAAAAGATCCAACTCAATTCAAAAGACGTTTGGCCCGTGAGAGACGGCATTTTTTTTTTATTTACGCAATTTGTCCCAAGCAATGCAAGAGTTTCACTAGCACGCAAGTTGTCACAGAAAATGAGTGCAAGGGCAAAAACGAGTGTTTGGGAAATGGATAGAGAGAAAGAAATGCGTCAAGCTCAAGGGATCAGAAGATGTCGATTGATATTACACTTGAATTATCGAAGATTATAGCTATCACGAAAGAAAGTGACATGAAGAGAGTTCCACTGAGGGGTGGTGCGAGATAAGAAGCTGTAGGAGTGGAAGAGATGGCTACATATTGTCGTTTCAACCGTGAAAGGATGGGTCCGTCATACCAAACAACTAGCACGCTTAAATTCATTCAATTTGGGAACCAGTGAAAGTAGCTCATCTGAGCAGTTGCCATGAAATTATTCGAGAAAATCCATCACACCCTTTATATCTTTATTAGAAATTCACTCCTATATATGTAAATATGTATTCAAATATTATTTGTTTGCTAGTGATGTATATAGATGCATTTATTAAACTTTGGATGTTGGTTAAAGATTGAATGCACGTAAAACAGAAATGTGTATTGTCTGAACATATGGCCTATTTATCTTATCTCAAATAATATCGATGTCTCAAACTTGAGATATATTGTGAATGTCTGTATTTCCTTCCTCATTAATTCTCACTGTTCCAACTTTTAGGTGCAAGGTCTCTCCATTCTACGTACCAACCACCCTAACGATTTAGATTTACCATCTATCGCATACTATATCCGCAGCTTACACTGTCATATAATCGATTCTGCACTGGATCACTATCCCAGATTATATACGTTTCTTTTCGGGATCGTCTTTGTATTCACTAAATAAGCGATCCTTTCAACCATCTTCCAGAAAGAAAGATTAATCTTCCTTCCGTACTGTGACGACAGATTTAAATCTGACAATGCGTGCCATGGACGTTAAATATTTTCAGCGGCAAATAAATTTGCCTATTTCTATTGGTCAGAACGAATTGTTTGTCCTAGCAGATGGTAAATATTTATACTGCATTGAAATCTCTCAGCAAACACCAATTGAAAGGTGGCCGTATCTCGGTCTTAAACTTGCGGATGCAATTTTTCCTTAATATTATTTTTCGTTTTCTAAAGATGATCTGATCTGATCTGTTTGTTATTATTTTTTTTTCCGGCTGCCTTTACGGTCGGTCAAAAATCTCAAGTTTAATACTCAGAATCCTGTATACGAATGAAGTCATTTATTTTTAGAAAAATGGCATTCATTCAAGATAGATGAAAACATTGTGAATGACGTCAGTAGCAATCTTTCATTCCAGAGAAAATCACACCTGAACATTTTCTGAACGCTTATGTTGCATCGTTAATAGCGTGTTCCAAAAAAAATGCACGTTGGAATGTTCCAGGTAACATTGCGGTTATTTGCATTATTTACGTTATTCAGACTGTTATACTCAGCGTCATTGCCATATTCACAATGTTTCGGTTCGACTACGCTCCGGACTTCTTCATTTGATGCTCTTTTAGCCTTAAAGTTTTAACAAAAGTAGTAATAGAAAAATCAATCGTAGATGACCACATATGGATGGAAAAGCGAGATCACCGCCCAATGTTGGATGAGGTTTAAATAATAAGAAGAGAAAATCACTGGAAAATACGAACACTTAAAGAATTAGCATATATACTATACCACAAAAAACTCCTGAACCGTCAAAGCATACAAGTGAATAAAATATGGGAACGAGTAATAAGGTGTGCCATAGAAAAGCAATACTAAAAATGAAAATTGCAATATAAATTCTGGTGGAAAAAAAACATGCAATGATAACAGTAAAAATTGAAAAATCAGCACTGTTAAAAATGTTTGCTGAAAACATTAATTTTATAAGTCCCACAAATTCATACACAGATGCCCTTAAGTACACATGGCACAGTGGATAAAGGCGTTGGTTAGATCCAATGACTAGACCCAAAGAATTATGTGTTCAATACAAAAACAATATATATATATATAGAGAGAGAGTTGAATTAAAGGGAAATAACTGAGACATCCCGAAGAAGCATGGCAGGGAAAATAGAACCAACGACCCAGGTAGACGAAATAATGGGTGCGGTCCGAAATTCTAATCACCTGAAGGCTGGAGCGTATAACGGACGAAACCTTGTGAATATGTCAATGAAGATGAGGATAACAGTAATCCTAATACCTCATCTCAGAGATAAAGACAGATAACAT
Source organism: Acanthosepion pharaonis (assembly GCA_903632075.3). Taxonomy (NCBI): domain Eukaryota; kingdom Metazoa; phylum Mollusca; class Cephalopoda; order Sepiida; family Sepiidae; genus Acanthosepion; species Acanthosepion pharaonis. The sequence goes on from CAHIKZ030001686.1 coordinate 911,743, forward strand.
TGTGGTCTTTTAAAAAGTGAAGCGTGCGAAACAATGGCACCGGTAAAAATGCCAGATTATTCGTATATTAATCTTCTCACCAAACATGACTCGGGAACAACTCAAATTAGAAGGTAGCTTTTGAAATGATTATCATTGTGGTTACTTTTACAATAGTTATTATGTGCGAGAGACGGTGGTAAGAAATTACAGTTATGAGGATGAGTAGGATAATTATTGATGCTTTAATTGAAGCGGATAAGATTGTAGTGTCGGTGCTGATATACAACGGGTTCTATTCCACAAAAATTGCAGATTCTGTGAAGAAAAATTGCGTCAAAATTCCTCTTTATATTTGGCACACAAAGAAAACGAAATGGACTCGACTCCATGTTACGAGAATAGTCTGCCCTAGAAATAAAATTCTGTATTAGCAAATAGCTCCGTTAAATATTTGTCATGGAACTAGAAAAAGAAACGCGATAAGCCTGCGACGACGTTTTGTATGTAGCAAAATGACTAAAGAGTGAAGAATAAGTATTTCATCAAAGAGCGTGTCAGGGATTTTGAACTGGAACGTGAGAACACTAACCCCGATATCGCAGTAATATTCATTTTTCCTTCAGTATATCTTTATATTTTTGAGATGAGGTATGATATAAACTATTAATATTATTCGGACTATTGACCTCATCTTTGTCACCATATTTATCACAACGTTTCGACTGTTGTACGCTCCGGCCTTCTTCATGTGGTTGTAATGTCGAACTGAATCCTTGATTTCGTTCACTGGGGTAGACTGTTCTAGTGCCACGTGCCATGTTTTAATGGATATCAGTTATCTCCTGTTAATTCCCCTCTCCAAGTTCTCCACTGACTTATAAGCGGCTATTGAACTAACACTCTTTGGGTCTTGTCACTGGATAAAGGCGATGGTTAGATCCAGTGACAGGACCCAACGAGTTGTGAGTTCAATACTCTTCTGCATTACTTGTGGATGGTCTCCTTGTTTAAGTTGGTGAATACTGCCATAATCCTTGCCTTCAGATCATCTTTGATGTTACGAGGAGTTTCTGTCTCTCAAATGCGCCCCACACATAATAATCATGGTAGTTACAGTCAGGGGAGTAAGGTGACCAGATGTAAGAGGTGAGGTGGTCGCAAAAATTGCCGACAGCCATGGCTGCGTTCTCCTACTTGTATGCCATGATGCTGAGTTCTGTTGCCAGACATAGGGTCTTCCTACAGCCGCTCTTTTGAGGCAGGGCAGAACTACCTACTCAAGACAATTAATGTAGGCGTCCGTGTTGAGACTGAAGCCCTCACTAACAAGTTTTCCGAGCTGCCGTACCTTCGTAATCGACATTAGTCTCATCCAGCTCTTTCCGAAACCTATGTACTATCCATATATTGTCACCCAAACAATATGATCCGTTCGTATGAGAGCTTCTGGCACGCATATCAAGCAGTTTCCAAAATTCTGGCAGAACGAATTGCGTCATGGTGCTCTTTTTCTCACAGACAATGCCCAACTGACCCTACTATACAGTCGTCAGAATCACAAACAAACAAAGCGCATGTGCGAAATTAAAAATATAAAATGGCGACACCCTATATAGTTAATGAAAGAGAAACAAAGAGATAGTATATATTGCATAGCATTGCATTAAGCATGTATAAATGAAATATAAGTGGACTAAAAAGGGATTGCTAAAATAATTTGTATCTTTTTTATATTACTACAGATATAAGAAATGGGTTCATGACTTTAATTCTTCGTCACTGAGCCTTCATGTGACGTTCCCATCTTCTAATTCTATTCTAGTTCTTGCGAAGGAGTGGATCGATGGTAGGGATAATCTTATATAGCAGAAGCTTATTGCATACATTTGCTGCAATTGTCATGGCAGTTATACCCTGACAGTTTGCTGCACTTGTTAGATCGCCCTTCTTTTTGGAACAGGGACTGAAGGCAGCGAATGGTGTATGAATGTGTGTTTGCAAAACTCTAGGAGGAGGTCATGAAATATTGGATCTTTCCACAATGGTGTTGTTGGTAAAATCTTTGGGTGTTGTTTTGAGTTCATAGAGCGTGAATGTTTTGGTGTCTGTATTCAGTATATTGGATATTTGATGTGTTGATAGGGGAAGGCCACTGACTTGCGTTGGTTCTCGGAGGATTTTCTTAAAGAGGTCAATCCAGTTACTTTTATCCTTTGAGTGGAACCGCGTCTGGACCGAATGAAAGACTTTTCTTCTTGGGAGTAACTGTATTGATTTCCAGGCTGCAGCATGTTGTTTCTCTGTACGCAGTCTAAAAATCTCCTGTATTCTTCAGCTACAGTGACATGGGTCCCATATAATATCCCTTGCAATATTGATCAACGTTGCTATAATTCAGGTAAATGTCAGGGTGATGGTCCTGGATGCTCAAATGTCAAGTTTATTTTGCTTTGTGCAAAATAGAATCTCTGTTTTTCTGTTTGTTCTTTGACAAAGTTCGTGAATTGAAACTGCTGCAGAAAATTTTGAATTTCAAGAACTTTGATGTAAAGTATTTGTTTACTATTCCTGTCTCTACCCTTTTGCATTTTTAATCGTTTCAAAGAGTTGAGAGGTGACTGGTCATTTGTTTTCTGAGAAGCAAGGTATGAAAGACTGTCACCTAAGGTTAAAAAATTCTTTCATGACATGAATTGAATTACTCTGCGCAACAAAAAACTTGCAATTTGAATTACCGTGGACTGTCTTAGAGACTTCAGCTACGGAGTTGCCTTCTGGGTTTATTCCCGAAGAATTTCACATGGTTAGTCTTACCGCTTGGTAAAGAATCTTCTTCAGTAACGCACTTATATGCATGGACATTGAGCCGTGTATTATGTGAAAATAACTAAAAAAAAACGTATGTGCTGCATATTGTATGATAGTAGCGGAGTTTTCCATTTTTTATTTTTAAATAGATGGACGTCAACTTGAATTTCAGCCACTTTTCTTTCGTGGGGCTGAAAATGATGGCTACTATCATAAAATATGCATTATAAAATTACCGTATTTTCTGGTTTACTAGAGGAAGACGCACCCTAACATTGGAAAAAATATTTAAGATCTCATACGACAACACATTCACTATGCGTCTCTCACATAGTGGTACCCCGTATTGTTTACATTAATCACTCGTCTGATATTGTTTGTATGGAAATGAGCAGAAAGTCTCCTACCACTGTTTGTAAACAGAGCATGTTTAAGCTAGTGGCTCTGATTCAGGAAGGTCTAAAATCTTTAAAAAAAAACTTGTAACAGCTAAGTACTGAGACTACATCATATAAAAGGCTAAATTAGATAGATAGCTAACATTATAGTGTAATGGCTCAACATAGAAATCCATGCCCCTACGAGTCAAGCCAATTACGTGAGCGTCCAAGATTACTTGTGCCTGGGCGTTGATTTAGATTCCTCTTGAAAGACGCAAACGTAGTTTCAGGATACTTTTAGGTAAAAAAAGTGTGTCTTGTAAGCCGGAAAATATGGCACATCTTAAAAGAGTAACGTGAAAAGAAATTAAGAACACTTAACAAAAAAACCCTTGAAAATGGCTAAATAATTGGCCGAATCCCGCTGTGTCAATAGACACTACGCACAATTTTTGCTCTCTATTACTCCCACCATTTTAAGAATATTAGAAAAACGATTTTTTTTTCTTTTCTTAACTGGATTTCTATCTTAGGATGACAAGCTCCATTTAACCAATTTAAGTTTGCTGGAAATTATAATATTTTAGCGGCACCATCTAATTAGTGAACAGATTTGACGCAGCTTAACTTCTGTGATCGAAAGAGATTTGCTCTATTCATTAACATATTGCGCTAATTCTAGTATATAATACTGAATAAGAAAGCATTAAAAAAAATTAGACAACATAAATCAGATTATTCAGACCACATTTAGTGTCCACCATTTTGAAGCTTAGCAATTGTTCTCCGTTAAGCGTTTGGCAATTTAATTGTTTCTAGACGAAAATCTCCACACTGATCGATGAATATTTAGAAGTCGACATATTCCGCTCGTTATTAATAATTCATTTTATTTCGGAAAGGTAAACAGCCCTAATAGCCCTTTATTCCTTTCGTTATTGCTGGCGGAAATTATATTCATGCTTTGTTTGTAAAGGTTAAAGTGTTGTCTGTAACACTATTTCATATTGTTTTCTAGTCATTATACGTTCGTATGAGTTGGCAATGATGAAGTTAGAGTGAGTTAGTCGATATATATTTGCCGAGGTTCTCTGTCGGAAAATTATTCAGTGATTTTTTGTGATGGAGAAGAGAAGCGATGAGACATTTTTCTTCTTTTTTTTTTTTTTTGAATATGCAAAGTATTTTACCTGTATTCTCCAAAATGGCGTTAATCATTATGTTTTTGATAATTGATGAGGTGAATGCAAATACAAAATGGCTTTTCCTTTTATCTACGACAGATATTAACTGGGTGCTAAAACAATTTAAAATATGAATAAATAATGGCTTTTTGTCTGTCAATTTTAAATTAACAAAACTTCCAATTTTACATACGGCAATACATAGCGAGTAGCGGAATCTCTATGAAGTTATCATTTCTAGCGAACAATCTCTCTCTCTCTGATATATATATATATATATATATATATATATATATATATGCTCTACAGGATTAGAGGTTTATGCCTTCTTTCTTGATTAGAATAGGGATTCCAGTTCCTTCTAAAATTTTACTTCAGCTCTGTACTCCTAACTCATGTCCTTCCCTACGCTAATATAGCTACACACAGTAACAGCCTAATTTAAGTGTCTCTTGGGTCATTTATTCCATGAATATTAGTAAAACAAATATGTATATATAATTATATATCTCAGCTGAAAGACATTTACATACAGGGGTGGCGTGAAAAAGCATGCATCTTTCTTGTAGGTCTCCCCAATCGACTAAAACTTGCAGCATGAATGAATAGTAAAAATCAGTTCCTAATTCCATGTCATGATTGCGCACGCACGAACAACCATATATATATATATATATATATATATATATATATATATATATATATATATATATATATGATATATATATACATATATACAGGGTTTCCATAAAGACCGTGTGCACTTTTAAATATTTATAACTTTATTTTTATTTGCAAAAGAAATAATTTGTAAAAGGGATTAGTAAATCTATGTTTTTTAAGGTTTTATTGAAATTTTATTTAAGTTTCCACATGTCTTCCATCATTAGCAGTATAAACGGTAATACGATTTTGCTGTTCACGGAAACATTTGCCAACTGATTTACAGTAATGCCTGAAATCACACTAGTTATTTTACCTTTCAAATCTTCTAATGAACTAGGTTTGGTTGCATACACAATTGTTTTCACATGTCCCCATAAAAAAAAATCTAATGGAGTCAAATCTGGCAAAGATGGAGACCAATAAAATGGCCCACCTCTTCCGGTCCATCTGTTAGGAAATTCCTGATTTTGAAACTCTCTAACATGCAGAGCAAAATGACAAGGATCTCCATCTTGTTGAAACACTGTATTATAAGATTTTTTACAGATTATTTTTATCGCAAATCTAAAAGAAATTTATATTTATATTCTTTTTTAGAATAAGAAAGATTTTTCCCGGAATAAGTCCTACCAATCAACCTATAAATAGGATAATTAGATTGACAGATACATTTTTCAAGATTATTTGCGCTGAAGTAAATGTAATGAAACCGACCAAAATTCGAATCTTTAATCTCTCATTCCGAAACGCTATCCATTACCCACATACACATTCAAATTAAAGCATTTAAAATCTTCCAAATTTTATTAATTTTAATGGATTCAAAATACCAAATACAATACATAGCAAGGGTGAACATATAATGATTGAGAAAATACCTTTAAACTTGATTTGCAACTCATTGCTCAAAAGTCATAACAGTTCTCGCATCTAGACTGAGCATCTACTATGGAAAAGAGCTGTAAATCAAGATTTACTTTGAGCTTATTCATTTCCAATCAAAGCGGTTTAAAATGGCCGCGTAATAAGAGCGTAAGCAATAGTGATGAATACGCCGATGAAATTAAGATCAAATATATACAAGACAAAATCAATAATGGTTGACAATCATATAAATCATCGTATAAATATTCATTAAAATATGACAATTAATACTGAAGAAAAGTAAAATTGCATCAAATAGAGTGCGTGCCGAAAATATGTACAATAGATTTATGGCGGGAGATTCCATAATTTGCCAACACTAGCCCTAAAACAAGCTGTCACAGAAAAACAAATTCCTGGTGTAAAAGTTCGAGTCATTTTTCGGTTGATTTTTTTTTTTTACTTCTGATTTGAGCAGATTATTGAACGTAGATTGATGGTGTTAGAAACTGCAAAAAATATAAACTAATATTAATAAAATAAAATATTTTCTATTTACATTATTTACATGCGCACTTTTGCCAACATATTTATTGCTTTTATGACGATACATCGGCAGTTGTGGCCTCCGGCTATCATCCAATCAGAATGAAAGCCGGACTTCAAAACTACCAAAACCTAACGTAATACACGCACACAAACGCGCGCGCGCACACACACACACACACACACACACATATATATATATATATATATATATATATATATATATATATATATGCATATTATATTAAATGGATTAAATACGACATTTATTTTAATATATTTTCTGTTTATACGTTTTTTTATGGATACACTTGAATGAATGCCCTGTTTTTTTTTTTTTAATTAAACAAGAATCGAACCGTAATTTTAGCTATAACCGTTCAGCCGCCGATAATATCCATTAAAAACAAAAAGTCTAAAAGAATATATATATATATATATATATATATATATATATATATATATATATATATATATAGGTACATATACTCGTTTCGAAAAACCTTCGAATTTTTGATTTGCCAATAATCAAATCAATCTCGAGAGAAAAAAAGTTTTTAAAAAAAGAAAGAGCTAGAAACATGAAAGTCTGTCGAAAAAAATCGCACAGATACAGGTTTTAAGCCCAAAGAAAAAACCCCCACATGAGTAAACAACGAACTAACAAAAGCGATCGATACAACCGTAGATCCCTGACGATCCGCTTAGGTGAAACGTGGGCAGGTTTGTCTGGCTCACTAGGTATATATATATATGTTAGTATGTATGTATAGAGTATTTTGAGAGAGACTTGTCTCAATGTCCAAGATAGAGGGTTGACCGTGTGAACCGAGAAATCAGCAATATATGGAGACATTCGGTTTCACGTTTGAATGAAGAGTAAATTTGACACTTGAAATCTGACATTTGCCACTTGGTTCTGATTCCCATGTCTACACACTCTCTCTTTCTCTCTCTCTCTCTCTCTCTCTCTCCATATATATATATATATATCTATATATATATATATATATATAACATTAAGCAGCATATAATTTATATACAAAGAAATAATCGCGCATAGAATCAATCAGTAATATTAATGCTATTATTGGCGATATCCATGGCTCGTAGAATATAATGTGTGCATTAAAATACTGTTAATCCATAGAATTATGTGATTGTCATTTATAAAACTGTTGTCTGTTGTTTCCAGTCTATATTTTTTTAAAATGCAAGTACTTTCGAATAATCCTTTATTCATCGTCAGACATATCTTTTCCTTATAAAATCAAAACTTGGAGATGAAATAATTGTTTGTAGATCGGAAGTTGTTTTTTTTTTTTTTTTGAGTATGTGCTATTATTGACTGTTGTATACAATATCGGAACGTGCAAAGACGCAACGCTAAGCTTTTCAAAATTTTAATTTTAATTTTAACTTAGCTTTGATTATGCGTGATTATTTCTTTGTGTATATATATATATATATATATATATATATATATATATATATATATATATAGTTGAATTGATGTGAGTTTGTGTCCCTGGGTTTCACGCTATTTGCGATCGTCAGACAAACTGATTAATTTTAAATTTCGGATTTATATATGGTTGCGTATATCGGTGTTTTTGATGGAAAAATTGTCGTTGGGTCGCCACTCATACTTACAAAAACATATATGCAGCACGTACACTCATCGACGTACGCGGACACACACACACACGCTCACTCACCAGAGCTCACACATACATATACATATGGGATTGCGCATATATACACATATATGTGTCGTTGCATACTCATTTGGTTGCTGTATTCAATGTTGGACAGTGTAGCGAATATTTCCTTGCCTGTTGCGCTGTCAACGCACAGACCGTTATTCTATTTTTGTTCTCTGAATAATATTTACTCCGTACGCACGCATATACTTATGATGGGTCCTCTGTAAGACTATGATAGGTAAAAATTGCTATTATTTGTAATTTTTTAATGCTATATATATATATATATATATATATATATATATATAAATATATATATATATGTGTGTGTGTGTGTGTGTGTGTGTGTGTATGTAAATATGTTCTGTCAGTTTGATACACCGAAGCAAGGCTGTATTGCCAATAAGACGCAAGAAACTACTGGGGTGCCAGAACATGAGAAAAATTTAGGAGAAGAAACTTAAAATACTAAACAGGAAACAAAGGATTGACCTATACTCTATTTCAATAACTGATTGATATGTATTTATTAATGCGATATATCTTATTACTTAATTGTTATTTCTAGTGGATACACATATTTATGTAGATGCTCCGTTTATTTATTAAACAGTGTAATTATTCATTTTGTATGCAAAACAATTTCGTACAACAAGCCACTGTAAAATGTGCAGAAGAAAAATATACATAGGAAGAACTGAAGGATACTGGAAACAAAGAAACTACGCACACAAAACATTGTTTACAAAAAGTAAATACGCGAAGAGCACAATGATTTCCAAACAAGTTTGGGAGATTAAAACAAAAAAAATCACAACAAAAAAATATGATGTACAATAAGGAAAAGAACATTTGCCTACAGCAATCACTCCAAAAATTGTAAAATCTACTTCGAGGAAAAGTAGGTATAATTACCTTTCCAGATCAAAACAAACTACTAAATTAAACAATAGGAACTCATCTCAAAATGTATACAAGAAAACAATTTTTTACCTTTACTTAAAAATCGAAAGCTAAAAAGAATAAATGAAATGGAATATAATAAAATGAAATAAATAAATAAAAACAAGTAAAATAAATTAATCCAAATAAAGAATCTAAGTAAATAATAAACAAATTAGAAAACCACGCCCACCAAAATAACCGTTACAATAATGCAATAGAATACCCACAATGTGTAGATAGATACCGTGTTGCGCAAAAGTAAGTGAACCCCGAAGATAATATCTAAAATAATTGTCTCTTTTTCCAGATAATCAACAAATGTTGATTAAACTATCATTCAGAAAATCTTTAGTAAATATATTACAACCACTTTCAGAGATTTTTATCAAGCTGAAATAAAAATACTAATTGAAAATAAAGTTGTGCAAAAGTAAGTGAACACTTACATTTATACTCCATATTTGTGTTTTACACGGTTGCCACAGGAAATATTTTTTTTTGTACATGTAAAATCAAAATGACACGTTCTTTTGGTAATTGCAAAGATCAAAACTTCCAAAAAGGTTTGTAAATAGCGTAGATCAAACAAATAATGATGGAGAAGCCTAAAACATCAATCAAAACGATTTGGTGTGCACTTCTCCACAGTCTATTAAAATATTTCTAAATGGAAGGCAATTTGTTTGACTGCTTCACAATCAAGAATTAGCCGTCCGCGAAAAATAACAGCAAATGCAAGCAGCCATCTAGTTTTACGTCCAGGAAAATCCGGCTGTGCCCTTTGTCTTTCTCCAATGCTGACTATGCAATATCAGAATCACTGAGCATACATCTGCAATACGACGAAATCTGAACAATGAGGATCTTCAGGACAGAATGCCTGGAAAAGCCACTGCTTATGAAATAGCACAATCATGTTCGTCTCAACTATGACAAAGCTCATATTAATAAGCTAGAGACATTCTAGCAAAACGTATTATACTCGAATACTCGAATGAGACCAAACAAATGCTTTTGGGGAGGAAGAATAGGTAGTATATCTGGAAAGCTTCTAATACAGCCATAGAAAAAAAGAATTTGATATCAAACATTAAAAATGATGGTGGCAGCATTATGATTTGGAAGTGATTTGCTGCTGCTGCTACAGATAAAAGACTATCCATTGACGGCACAAAGGAAGCTTCTTGTTCTTTGTTCAAAAGTTGAGTTTACGTCCGGGCTGGAACTTCTTCATCACTGAATCAGAAGCATCAAAGCAAATTCACAAAAGAATGGGTTCGTAAAGAGGAATTTCTATTCTTGGAATGGTGTAGTTAAAGCCTCAAACTCAATGTAAAAATCTGTGATTCAGATGAAAGAAAGTACAGAGTGTAAGAAACCGGGTAATATAGAACAATTGTTGGAGTTTTGCAAAGTCCAAAAACGGCATTATTAATGCTAGAAATTTCTTAAAATTATAAAGAAAGACTGGTTGACATTATAACCTCAAAAGGAGCAATCACCCAATATTAAATATGAGGGTTCAGTTATAATTGCACATCTTAATTTTTAATTAATATTTTTATTCCAATTTGATACATTTTTTGAAAGTGGTTGTAATTGATTTAATGAAGGTTTTTCTTAATGAGTATATAGTTTATTTATGATTTGTTGATCATTTGGTATTAAAATCGTTTTCTTAAATATTATCTCATATGTTCACTTACGTCTGTGCAGCACTATATATATGTATATATATACATAAGTTTATATATATATATATATATATATATATATATATATATATATATATATATATATCTGTTTGCAGATAGTACTGTTTCGCTCTTACACAGCTCCTCAGCACGACTAGACATCGGAATTCCTCAAGCCAGGATCAAGACCCTACCGATTTTGTGTCAGGCGGAGTTTCTAAGCCATCATTACTCGGCAGAGAGAAAGTGCTAATTCTAGCAAATTGTTTTTGCGAGTGTAAACAAATGCCAGTCAACCACAGTGTTCCAATTCATTTTACTGAAGAACGTTGCATTAGCGTAGCAGCTGCTGTTTATAGTATCAGCCTATCTCTCAAAAGTGCTCAATTGAAATATATATTCAAGAGCTTAATTACACACACACACACACACACACACACACATAAAGAATTCAATGTATTTATTATTACAGAGCAGAAATTAAAACAAAATAAAGTGCAAAATGACCTCATTAGGAGAATAAGTTTATTTCAATCGACAGTTCTTATATATATATATATATATATATATATATATATATATATATATATATATATATATATATATATATATATATATATTACATTGATAGAGAGATAAATATACGTCTTCATATACGTACATATTTATATATAGAAATGAAGCTTATTATGATACGGCATTTATATAACGATTTAGTGTTACTTTCAAGAGGTCAAGATTGTAATGCTCAGGGAAAACATATACGCATGGCGCTTTTCCACAATGCATTTTTTGGAGAAAGAGCTGTCAAAACAGCCTACTTATAATTGGAATGTGGGTGTTTCAATTCCCTCCCTAGTTATAACATGTCAGGTTTTAGTTGTAAAGATTTAAACAGGTGGAATGGAACTTGTCAGAACTTTTTTCAATTGATTTGTTCTGTTCTGACATCAGATTTGCTAAGCACATAGATATTAACACTCAATTTACTATAAGCACAAAAGAAGGTTGAAATATATTCTAAAATTACCCATGTTCTATCTATAAGAGGACTGAGTTATTTTGGGTCGTGTGATTACTCTGTATGAACAAGTCATGACTCAAGCTGAATATATAATTTCAATGTTTATTATGTCTTTGAACTGACGCATTACGTGTCTTCCAAGTTAAACTATGACAATATAAACGGTCACTAGTGGTAGCTGAAACGAAGGTCACACAATTGTGACTCTGGTCGTTTGGAATTAAGATTAAAAGTGGTTCCGGCTAAATAGAATTGGATAGAATTGGAGCATTGGAAGAGTTCAAAACGTTGAACAAGAAAACGTTAAAGTGAGAAACAGGAACTGAATTATGAAGCGATGATTTTTTTCTTTCTGATAAACAGAAACATACATAAGAATTGTTACGAGTTCCTGAAAAAAAGCCGGACTGTAAAAGAGTAGGAAAATTTGAAGTAAATAATTTTGTATTTAAAAAGTTGACTGTGTTGGTATTTCAAGGTTATTGTCTACCGAGGACTGAATTAAAGTAAATCCAAAAATGTAAACAATGGAATTGGGTCGGGTTGGAACTCGAGAAACAAAAGAAAATACCGATTTGAAATAAGTTTGTTAATGGAAAAAAATATTTTGTTAAAAAAAGCCCGATTGACGAGAAATGTGGAAAAAAAAACTTTATTGTTTTGAAATACCAGACCAGCTTTCTTTAGAGTCGATATTATGTCGCCACAGTTGGAGAAAATAATAATTGTGGAATACGTAATCGTCCGCGCTTAAGCACTGAATCGATTTTGGTGGCACCGTGCTATGAAAAAAGACAAGAATATTTCCGCCGGTGAAAACACAAGTATCATAACAAATATAAAGGAAGGGCGCTGGGTTAGTTTTTATATAATCGTTGATAAAGCAAAAATAACCGTTCGACTCACTACCGTGAGACTGTATTTTTTTAAATTTAAAAATTGGTGTGGGACAAAACATTCAGCCGAGATTACTAGGTATGCAAATACACCCTTTTTCAAATTAATTGAAACAAAACGAATAATTCTGTTATTACTTACATTTTTTCGAATATTTACGATAAAATATGGCCAGTACACATGTTAGTACTTCGTATGTTCATTTAACTAATTCGTTCCTTGCAGATTGAAAACATATCATCGATTGGATTTAAATCAGGTGAGTTCGGTCCTTTCTTTAGTACTTTGATTTGGTCACTGGTAAGCCTTGCCAGTGTGATTGTGCAGCATTACAAATCTTCGTACGCTTTCCTTGGAGTAACGTCCATTGCATAGTATGACCATAGGACAACTAATCGTGAGTCGAGACAATAGTGGCTAGTCATGATGAAAATCTGAGGCAATCGTGGAGGATGCAATATGTTTCAAGGTGAAAGTGGTAGATGTTTTGTTGTGACGAGATTCGTCCTTTGGGATTTAATCGATTTAAATTTGTTATGTTGGTGTGATGGAACTACAGAAATCAAAGGACATAATAAGAAAAATTAAGAAAAAATACAAAACAAAAAACAATTTTAAATTCCCAGCATCCCTCGTTCGTGCACATGCTTAGACGCGCCAACGAAACAAATTTAGACCGATGAAGTCCTAAAGGACGAAACGCGTCAGAAGAATACTTTTTCCATTTTGTCGAACATTTTCCCAATAGTGTTCTTGATATATATATATATATATATATATATATATATATATATATATATATATATAATGATAACGATATATATATATATATAAGATGAGGCAGAATGCTTTGCACAGACATTCTCGTCCAATTACACATTCTTCAGGAGAATCTTTGCCTCATTTGCCTCATTTTCCCTCTTTAAAGAATGTTTACTCTGCAATATGCACACATCTCCGCTTATGGTGGCTTCTATATTCTCTAAACTAGATTGCCACAAGGCTTAGAGAATTGAAGGTAACCTTGAAATATTTACTAATGAAATGTGCTGCAGAACTGGCTGCTGCACTCCTCAAAATCAACAACAAATGCCTTGCTGCTTTTTGCTTTCCGGCTTTTTAGAAATCAACCTCTGTATATCTTTGAGAATTCTAATAAATCATCTGATCCCACGAAATACAGTTCTCCTCGTCATTTCACCCCTTAGAAGCTCTGATCAATTCTGAATTAGACATCTCATTTTGCAAAGCCTCCTTTCAGATAAAAAAAAAATATTAATAAACTGCCAAACGAAACAGGTATCTTTTATTCGTCTTAGGGAAGTATTTTTGCTTTCCACCAGGATGACCGATGCTAACCTGCAAGAGATAGAATCCTTACGCCGTCTTGGTCTCACATTTGCCACTGGAATGAAAAAGACGGGTTATATTAAATCCGTCACTAGGTGTGTTGCTCGGAAGGTCAGTTCACTATGTTTTGCGAGACAGTATTTCTCAACAGAATCCATCGTGCACATTTATATATCTACCATTCGACCGGGTATCGACTTTTGCTACTATATATCTCGGGATTCTAATGAAAATCGATAGAATGGTATGCAATGTTATCCGTCCTGATCTGGCATCACGACACCCGTTAATTTTATACCGACTTGAACCGACTTTACTTTGTCTTTTCTGTAAATAATTTCATGAGAATTTTTGTAATGAATACCACCGATTTAGCATTTGAACTCCATGATTGCGTAATTGTAGATTGACAAATTGGTGTCGCTGATTAACATTTGGAAAATCTAGATCTAACTTTAAGATAAATTCTAATATTTTATTACCATATTCTCACTTGTGGAGCTCACTGCTAGGCCCTGCCACCAATGATCTTTCAAAAGTAAATGCAACATCAATCATTATTTTGCATCTTCCTGAATCTTGTTCTTTTATTTTCTGTTCTTTTTAATGAAACTTGACTATTTACCGCTTAAATATACTATATATATATATATATATATATATATATATATATATATATATATTGAGGAGAAAGAAAATGCGCATATTGAAATTCTAAGTTCGGCCGGCATCAATATTGGATGCATTAGCCTATGTGTTTATTCAAATTAATCAATCTGCAATTAAGAAGTTTTACAGATAAAGAAATGTAAAGATATATTATCGGATAATTGATAGAAAAAACCTGAGGAAATAAACAATAACAAAGTATGGAAATATAACAGAAATAAAGACAGAAATACTGAAAGAAAGGAAGAGGCTAACAAGCCAAAAAACGAATAGAAATAAAATAAAGGAATGGATGGAAATTGAGATAAAAAGAAGAAAGAAAACTAAAATTTATATCAAACAAAAAGCGAAATTCTGAATTGTATAAATAAGCAAGATTATGTGAAGAAATTAATAAAATGAAAGAACAGTACAAGTATCAGCAAATGATATTGACCCTAAAATAAATCCGGTGATAAACAAATTATGACAAAATAGCATGAATCAGGGCAAGCGAGGGAAAATACAAAAAACAATGAATTATTCATATTCAGTTATAATGAGAAGAAGAAGAAAGAGGAAAGAAAAAGCATCAGAAAAACGGGTTTTAAAGGGAATGAGAAGTGAAGTGAATGAAGACAATGAACAATATTGGAGAGATTGATGCAAAAAGCAAGAAAAAGAAATGGAATCCGAAGATGAAAAATAGATTGAATAAAATAAATAAAGAAAGAAAGACAATTAAAGATTGAAATTAAGGTTAAATACATGAATGACAAACATAAGAAAAAGGAAAAATATAAAGGAAATCAATCTGTCAAAATATTAAAATTATTTGGAAAATATATGATAAAAGATAGAAATTGAAAATAAATAATGAATAAATGAATGAAAACAACGAAGAAATGGAATAAGAAAAATACGAAAATAATAATGAGGAAGGAAGAAAAAAATTCATAAACGAATGAAACTGATCAGGAGACATAAATTATATAATACTAGCAGTAGAGCCCGGCGTTGCCCGGGAATGTAACAGTAGGAGATAGATCTAGTATCGACCATCATAAAGACTGAAAAATAAAATTGACAAAGATTATTGCTTAAGGTTGACGGACACGCATGTCTTAATTAGTTTTTTTTTTTACGAATTGGTCAAACCCAAACGCAAACAAAAACATTGTTATCAATCGTTATGAGTCTACTGATTGAATAGAATTTTTCAATTTTATTATAAACAATTGTCTTGTAAATGGAATTTTTAAAGCATTCTGAATGTAAAAATAAAGAAAAAAGTGTGCAAGACAATAAGAAACACTACCTGCCAAAAAAAAGTGTTTTGTTGAAATCGGTTGAAAAATGTAGGAAATCCGATCCCATATATAAACGAACACACACACAAACAACCTGGATTTTATAATAAGTATAACTCCATATGAGTTGTCCCCCTTTGATTCTCACGATGACACTTAATCGTGTTTTCAAATTGATTTCGTGCAAAAACAATTGTGTTTTTCCAATTGTTGACACTGTCAGAACCACCGCAAGGTAATTTTACGTAGTCCTGTGAAGTTTTTTTGAAATCAGTGGAAAAATGTAGGAAATCCGATTCAATATATAAACGTACAGACACACACACAAACGCACACAACCTGTGTTTTATAATGAGTATGATAACATGAAAATATATAGAAAGACAGAAAGAACTCGCGAAAGAAAATAAATAAAAAATATATACTGACGTTGATAAATAAATAAGAGGATTCAAATATATTTACTGCCTTTTTACACTCTGATCCTATCTCGATACACAACACATCTATTTTCGTATGTTTTTTTACACGTTCTCTTTTTATATTATCATTATCTTCATTTTTGTTATTATTTTATAGTTTTTATTTCAGTTTGTATTTTCCGAACTCCCACCATGTCTAAAAATGATTTCCCTAAAATAATTCTTTATCCCTTTTTGTGCTTTTCCTTTCCTCTCTCGTTTTTCTTTTTTTCTTCTCTTTCATTTTACTTTTATTGACAATCTCGCTGTTTTCCTACACTGTTCCTAACTCACAAAATCTTTCAACACTAATACCGCCCCCACCGCTGGTCCAATAACCCTTTTAACTCTATGTTCAAATATCTCACTCCTCTACCACCGACCACTGAACACAATGTTTAAATCTAAGGTTATTTTCACATAAAGATTTGCACAGCGAATAATCAGAAAGCGAACACTACCCACCTCAAAAACTAATGCTAGATCGTCTCCCCCGTCCCTCTGTTTATTTCTCGCATCCGCTGATGAAGAACACAGGCGTGTCCGAAGATTCCGAAATTGGACCTCAATCCCCGTGCTTCATTTTTGTCACATGGTTAATATTAATAAATGTTTTTCGTACTGATTTCATTTCGTTTGATTTTGTTTCATTGATCAACTTATCTAGCCTATTTTATAAATCATAGGAAGTATACGTGGTCTCTTTTTTATATATAATATATATATATATATATATATATATATATATATATATATATATATATATATGTGTGTGTGTGTGTGTGTGTGTGTGTGTTATGGTCCGGTTACTCGTACCACGGTGATAGTCCAAGGTAGAACCAATAAAGAAGAACTCGAACACGGATATGGAATAACACAGATATATTACAAACAGGAATATTTACAGAGAAGTAGAAGTGTTAGTATGAACAATCAGGTTTAGTAGAGAGAACAATGTAGTCTCGACCAGTATTACTATTCCAATGTCTTGCAGTAAATGTCTGAACGCGACTCTGTTTCGGACTGCCTCTGACTCGACTTGAACTACTGACTCTCTGCCTACTCCTGAGGCACAGTATTTATTAAATATGGAATAGTCCATTATTATTATTATGGGTAAGATCCATATATATATATATATATATATATATATATATATATATATATATATAATATATTATACTTATACACTAATATTCCATGGTCATAATTTATTCCATTGGGATCGCAAATACGATCCAAATCATCAGACTTACAAATTCAAAAAGAAAATAGGAAAAACAACTCCCGGAATAAAAAATAATATAGAGACAGACAGATAGACAAAACAGACAGAGACAGATAGAGTGAGTGGGTGAGATAAATAAAGAAAGAAAGGAAAGATAGAAAGAAAGAAAGAACTGTTCAATTTTGCAGAAAACAGAAAGCATACTATATAAACGTAGATGAAGAAAGAAGATTCTCCATATCATGTAAAAGGAGATATATCGTAGACAGAAACAGAAAAAAAAAGAATAAAAGAACTGATGAGAGAAATGGAGATCATCCTGTCCTCTTTTTATTTAATTTTATTTTTTGAATTGCTGACGGAAATATTTTAAATGAATTTTCTACTCCACTTCTTCCAATCACCATCTCTTCCGCTTGTCTCTTTCAGATTCACCAACCAACAATATCCAGATTAGAAAAATCGAATTTGCAATTATCGGTTATTAATTCTGATTGATTAATCAGTTCGATTAATTAGTTAATTAAAATGAAATGTGCTAATCGAAGCGTATCGCATTTATCTTTTCAAAGCCCACAACGCTGAGTAAACATTGTTGTTATCCAACTCTCTGTAATATATAAAACGCCATAAAGTCTTGTTAATACCTGTAAATTTAATCTACGCTGCAACACTCGTTATCCGTTTTTCTAAAGATGGTGTATAAATAATCGATCTTTTGTATGGTTCAATTTACGACCAGAGAATAAAGAACTTGTAATGGGATTTAAATTGACCTGAGAAAACATTAAACTATTTTGTCGCTCAATGAATCCAGTCCAGTAGTATAAACCGTCCTGGGTATGACGATAAACTACACCCGGCGGGTAAAATTGGGAGGTTTTGAGGAGCGTGGCACCACCTCTTTATTGCTGTTGTTCCGATGTCAAACGTGACCCGGAGTGGTAGCACCTGTTAGATTCCTAGCTATAGGCAAATCGTTAGCCCCGACAAACTGGGATTAATAAACTATGAAAGTATAAAAAAAATATTAGTAAAAATACAAGTAATAAATTTTCACCGTAAAAAAAAGGGTTACCAGCAATACATTTTTGTAAAAATAAAAAAAATATATTACCAGGAATAACTTTTTTGCAAAAGAAATTACTAATGCTCCCCCCAAAATTAGATTTTTGGCATTAAATGACCTATAAGGTGTTGATATACCGTTAAGCAAGAAAACAAAAACAAAAAAACAAAAAAAAACTTAAATAGTATAGAAGTGTAACTCATTCAATCTACCTTCATCTTGCTTGTTAAAGTGAAAGCTTTTCAGCCTTTGTAATATTCGGCTTTGTGATTTCGTATTCAAGAGTATTCTCGGAATTAAATCAGTTATTATTTTTTTGTCAATCTATCCTCGTGAAATCGTTTCTCCTCGTTTTACTAACCTAGAGAATATGGATTGTATTGCCGGACCTAATTATTGAACTCGCGTTGATTATATAGATTACAGAATGCTGCAGCCAATGGATATAGGGCAGAATTTATAGCAATTGTAGCGTTGAGTCTAAAATAACGAAAACGAAGACCTTGAAATGCCGTCAAACGAGGAAAATTCCCGTAAAATGCCAGTTGGACCACCGGCATTCGAGTAAATGACCGTCTGACTAAAAGAAAAATTCGCATTTAGTAACATATCATAGAGATACAGATTTTAGATGAAGGAGTTAGACGATTTTACAAATATGTTATCGTTTTAAAAGATATGCCATTAGCAAAACAGTATTCATGATCCGTTCAAGTGTGGAGTCGAATTAACAATATCTCAAAACTCGACTCCTGGTTAGAGGTAAAAGTTTAACTAATCTATATATATATCGAAATGATACCGCTACAGTAAGGGGCGTATTTCACAGTATGTATAATACAAAGATTAAATATAAATCAATATAATTACGGTGAGAAGAACATACTTCTTTTCATCCTGTTAAAAAAAAAAACTTGCACCTATCTTGAACGATTTTATTGACTCGAAGCCGTAGCGATAACAACCAATTGCGGAAAGAAACGCTACCTTCAACTCATTGCAAGGATTAAAGAATATGGCATAAAAATTCATTAAAAAACGTTGCTCGATTTTAAGATATTTTGATAAACAGAAACATTAATGTGTTTACTTGATGAAGATTCTTTCGAATCTATACATCAATCAGACTTAAAAGAATTTCAATATCTCGTTTATTTGTACAAGTGATTAGCGCATGACAGTATTATCTATCTGAAGAATGAGATTTACTTCCATTTTTGCTAAGAAATTATTGAGGATTCAAAAAGTTTATGGTTTCTTTGTAGGTGGTATATTGGCCCGTAAATAGGTACTGAATAAAGCAAGGCAGCAACAAGCAAAACGAAAACTTTGTTAAAAATATATATTGCCAGCTTTATTTTCGTTAAAGAAATTATAACAACAAAAATACGGTTACAGTAAATTATGTTTAGATGATCATGTAGTGAGTGAGAATAGCGTTGTTCTGAGAAAGAGTTTGTAGCAGTTGAAAATTGTTGTCATGAAAAGCACTGTTTTGTAGTCGTTGAGAATGGTCCTTAAAAAGACATTTTGTAACTGTTGAAACGTGTTGACTTGAAAAGGACAGTTTTATCGCATATCGTTTCCGCTTGGAGTTCGAGATCTGCTGGAAACACCGCTGATGGCTGGAGCTGGCGCTGTAGTTACTCTTGATTGACTGGAATTGCAGGCTGCTGCAACAGATTTTACTCTTTGATTTTAGCTTTCTTGGTCGCGGTATGTTGTTTTTTTTATCGATTTTAAAGCCTTTTTATATGCTGAATCAGTTTTGCAACAATCGCTGGTCCTTGAATGTGACGTTTCTTCTTTCGGATTATTTTTCTAAATGGGAGAGTGCTGACAGCATAAGACAGATTTTTCTGTATACGTTGGTTGAACGTTATATAATATAAAATACAACAACGATATGTTATTATACCTGCTTATTTTACGCCGCAATTGCTTTTTAAAAATTTACTACACATCTATTTTAATCGTGTCAGGGAAAATTTTCTCCTTCCATCAGCATGGATGATACTAACCTCCAGGATAGAGGCTCATTGCACCTTCTCGGGCGAACATTTTCCCTTGACACGATGGAGAAAGATTATATGGAATCGATAAATAAGGTTTGCTACTAGGTAAATTGATTCACTGTGTCGTTTCTCTCTCTAGAACCTATGTTACACATTTGTAATTCAAATATGCATCAGTACATTGCATTTTGATGACATAGATGGCTTGATGTTTCTGCTATGTATTTAGAGATTCTTTATAAAATCAAAAGAATCTGCAATGTTATCTGTCCTGACCTAGCATTTTGATATCATTCACATTATCACCAACGTGACACACCACCCCCTTTGCTGTTTCTATAAATATTTCCATGATAATTGTTCTCATGAGCTTTCCTCTTTGGTATACTGAATTTACCAATTTAAGCGAGGTACTAGATTGGTAGCTAGATCTCATTACTTTTCAGCTAAAATTGCTACATGTAACCGTAAGTTATATGATAACATTACCTTCTCTTACCCTTGTAGTAACCGCACTCGACCTCTTGCCTTCCAATCTGCTCTGATGTTCAAAAATTTAAATGCAATGTCTTTCTTGATATTTTGTTTTCGTAATTCCTGTTTTTATTCCCTGTTTTGTACTGCTTTTTCTTTTTTAATTATACTTTCATAATCAGTAACCCCTTAAATTATAGTGGCTTAATA
The DNA here is from genome assembly GCA_903632075.3 of Acanthosepion pharaonis. Classification (NCBI taxonomy): domain Eukaryota; kingdom Metazoa; phylum Mollusca; class Cephalopoda; order Sepiida; family Sepiidae; genus Acanthosepion; species Acanthosepion pharaonis. Next base: position 933,204 of record CAHIKZ030001686.1, read on the forward strand.
GTTTTGCTTGGGGTGAAATGATTAAAAAAACAATACATCACATAGTTGAACATAAAAAGTAAATAAGAATTTAGAATTGGATATTGAGTCGAAAAAATTTTCTTGGCGTTTTAAGTGAATATCAATGTCAATCTCCAGATATTTCGAGATAGATTTATTCAATATCTATATTTATGATATGAGGTATTATGTACACTATTTACATTATTCGGATTATTGCCCTCATCTGTGTTGCCATATTTATTACAACGTTTCGACCGTTGTACGCACCGGACTTCTTCAGGTGGTTGAAATGTCGAACTGAACCCTTTATTTCGCTCACTGGAAGAGTGTCTGAGACCCATACCACGTGTTGACCCAAGCCTTGTCAGTTGAAGTTGGGTAGACGAACACTTGGGGGACGTCGATCACTGTGCTAGCACGAAGTCACAAGTCATCGTGACCGTGCTGGCCTTGTTGTTGATCACGCTAGATAACACGCTCAGAAACTGTGAGTAAATTCTGTTCAGCATAATTACAGTATAAACCACAGAGCAAGCGTCTGGATTAAAGATTGGTTAGCCGCTCTAGTCGACTAGTGGAATACGAGTGGCCAGCTATCATATATACACATATTGGCGCACTATTGACCTAACAGATGCTCAAATAGTTCCTTTAATCTAACTAAAATATATATATATATATATATATATATATATATATATATATATATATATATATATATGTGTGTGTGTGTGTGTGTGTGTGTGTGTGTGTGTATGTGTGTGTGTGTGTGCGCGCGCAAGTATGCAGAAAAATAGGAAAAGAACACGTTAGGTAAATAATCTGAAGTTCCTTAGTATTTTTGTTTTTATTTTTAAGAAGGCAGTGCTCCATATAGAAGTAGAGCTTATATTGTAATATTTTAAAAAATAATGATTCCTTCGCTACATAAAAGTTCTCATGTTTCAAAAACGAGAACCGAAACGATCAATATAATTATTCAAATTAAGTTGAATCAACGTGTTGGGTCCCGTTTCATCCTCAAGCGAAAATTTAGAAATAAGCTATCTTGTGGTTTGCGCGTGTATATAAGTATGGTCCATTGCAAAATTAATTACTATGGAAACGGCTAGGCCCGCCATCTTGGTTAGGTGGTCAGACAGTTAATTCTTATCTACAGATTCGTCACCTTCGGAAAGGTTATGCAAAGGTAGAGTGGGGTATCTATTTCAAAGCTAATGGTGGCGGTCACCGTCTACTTAGTTTACAGCGAAAATATTTCATGGCGCGACGGCAAGCCATTAAGTGTCGAGATGATTTTATTCTATTATTATCTATCTGTTAATCTCTTTATTTATTTGTTTATTCAAATGGCTGTTTCATATACAAACTTGTTGCGCTGAACTACAATTTGATTTTTGACGACTTCACAAAGGGTTTTTTCTATTTAATAATTTGGCTAAGCTTTTCAGAATTATTAAACTATGGAATTTATTATTTATCTATTTTTTATGCTAATTATTTAATGCGAAAATTTGTTGATGTCGGCAAAAAAACCGTTAACTCTTGCCTATGGTTTAATAACTTTTCATTATTTAGAAACTTAATGATGTGTAGTTTTTCGTGTAGGCATAAAGGGCATGGGCCATCCCAAGTTTTACAAGTATACATATATATATATATATATATATATATATATATATATATATATATTAAACATCTCACTGCAATTAAAATAAAACACATTTGTTTATTTTAATATTAAATGTAAAAATTCTATAAAAATATACATGTAAGAAAAAATATTGAGGACAAAGTCTGTGATCTGTTTCATTGTTTACTTCCGCTTTCCATTTTTTATTCTTTTATAGATGCATTATCATGTGGCACCATGCATAAGTTGGCAAGCTGAAAGGAAATATTCATAAATATATGATTTATTTATTTTACGGTTTGTCAACAATTTGATAATTATTTAGAGCTGAAAAATATTTGGGTTTTGAGAATAATTCTTTAATTGCGTTCAAGCGATCTGGGAGAGAGAAAGAGAAGAAGAAGAAAAAGAAAGAAAAAAAATATAATATGAAAATCAGGTCATAAGCGAATACACACATACGCTCGATTGATACATAACAGATGTTGGAAGATATCCAGGTCAAGCACCTGACCTACTTCCGTGTCCACGAAAAATGGAAGTTTGTTATCAATTTGGTTGAAGAAATAAAGTTTAGAGACAATGGAAAAAATATGATAGGTAACAGGTGGGAAGTTTATCTAAGGATATGAAGGCAAACCATTAGATACGAACACACAGGCAATTCCAGAATTGAAGGGAGGGCCACACAAGATGATGTTGGCTGAAAATGTTTCTTGAGATAATTAAGATTTTTGTTATCAAGCTTCGAGCGAAAGAAAAAGTGAAATATTTTGATTCGTTCACGAAAACGCCACCCAGTCTGAGAAATCCCTTTCTTGGATCGTATCCAATTAGCGATAAACTGTTTGACGAATACCGCGTGTAAAAGAAACCGAGAGCGTCATTTCGGTCACGTACAAAAAGGGCAATTTAAATTTTTGTTTCTTTAAGCAAGGTATTTCTTCTCCCAGAACAAAGCCACGGATTGTCCACGCCCGATTAAAGACGTCACGAAGGAATGAGGAAAGATACCGACCAGAGCCTCATTGGCCGAAGGCGGTCACATGATACATGAGGGAGGAGGAGAGACACCCGACCAGGACCCCATTGGCCGAGAGCGGTCACATGACGTGCGCGAGAGGAGGAAAGATGCTCGACCAGAACCCCATTGGCCGAGAGCGGTCACATGACATACGAAGGAGCGGGGAAGCGGGTATACGCCCCAGAGGCACAGTAAGGGAGTAGGAGTGAAAGTAAGTTACCGAAAATGGAAAATCTCTAATCAGAAATAAGAAGGGTGGATACGTATTTAGAATTATCAAGAATCCCCGACGCCAAACAGACCCACCCCAGTTTTTGACTGCGTCAATAAAAGCGGGACCCCAACCGACAGAAATCAGTTGCAGCGCGGACGGCGAGAGAGAGTTGCGCCGCGGACGGCGAGGGAGTTTGAGCTCGGACGGCGGGCCCGGTTCATTCGCCCTTTGCGGGCAAGAGAGGCCGGTCCGTTTGGCCTAAGAAGAGAAATTCGTCCAACCCAAGCCGAAGTGAAGAAATTCGTCCAACCCAAGCCGAAGTGAAGAAGTTCGTCCAATCAAAGCCGAAGAGAAGAAGTTAATTCGCGCACTGACGGCGGAGATGAGTGAACAATAATTCAGACTCTGAAGAGAGTTTAGTTGCAGCCACGGACGGCGAGAGAGATCAGCCGTGAACGACAGGCAGAGAGTTTACGCCGCGGACGGCGAGAGAGATCAGCCGTGAACGACAAGCAGAGATCAGCGCCCAGTGTTGAAACCAAACCACACCCCGAAATGCAAATTTCTAGAGAGCAGGCAACTCGAAGCCTTAAAGTTGCTTGGTCGAAGCGTGGTGCCACAGTCCACAGAACGGGTCGGGAGGTAGGAATAATCTTGTGTAACGAGCAATTAGATATAAAAAGTTGTTACCTTTTCTTCAATATTTTTGACCTTGTGAGTTTTTATTTTTCTTGTGTGTTATAACCCCCGTTGGACTCAGCTTGCATACGGCCCAATCCCTGTTTGATCCCGTCTGTCTAAGATCTAATCACAACGTGGGTAGGCAGATCGGAGATCAGTGCAGTTACCCTGGTAACCAGGCGTTGGAAGCGGGTTGGGAACGTCGAGGCTGGTATTCATCTAACCAAAGGGTTAGAACGTCACACTTGGAAAAAATGAAGGTGATTTATTACTACCGGCGCCTATGGCTGTGTTAACCCAAGGGTGGGGACCCAGGAAGAGGAAAGCTCAAGTGTTCTCTTCGCTAACGCAAGAGAAAGAACTATCCTGTAGAGCGGAGATAGGGGGTAGGGCGATGAGAGCTCTGGTGGACACAGGAGCATCTGTGTCATTGATGAGAGAGGAAACATACAGGCGGGTGAAACGGAAAGAAGGTTACAGGGGAAGCGGACATAGAGGTCACGCAAGCAGATGGAGCCCCTCTGAAGATAAAAGGGATGGTGAGGCTCCCGGTGAGGATTTGGAAAGTAAGAAGCACCCAAAATTTTTACGTAACCCCCGACCTGTGTACGGAGGCAATCTTGGGAGAAGATTGGCTCCGGAGCCAGAGGGCCCAGATCGAGTTTAATCCTACTGTGTTGGTGGTGAATGGCGAGAGAACGCCATTGGGGTGCCCACCAGAGGAAGAGATAACAATAGTGGTGTAGGAAGATGTAAAGCTACCCCCTAGGACGGCCGTGTCGGGAAAGGGTAGGTTAATGTCAGGAAAAAGGGTATGGAGAGGACCTCTACAGTTGGTCATGTAGAAGGAAAGGGCCTAGATGAGAGCGAGGTAACCCTGTGCGAAACGGTGGTGGAGGAAGCCGAATTGGTGCCCATTATGATGGTGAATCAGGCCCAAAAGACTATAAAGGTTAGGAGAGGGGAGGAGATAGGGAGAGAGCTTCCCCTACGAACTCTGAATCGGGTGAGATTCGAGGAGGAACGAAGGAAACTTGTAGAGCAAACAGAAGGAATCGTAGACGAAGATATATTAGCACCGGTTCAATTTAGAACCAGAGTGGGGTGTCTGTTGAGGGACAATCGAGATGTGGTAGCCCAGTCAGACAAAGAATTAGGCCAGACCCACACAGTCAAAATGAAAATCGACACCGGAGATCACCCCCCTGTGAAATTAAAACCCTAGCGGATACCTATACATAAAAGACCCCTTGTAGAAGAGGCGGTGGAAGAGATGGTGGAAGCTGGGATGATCGAAAGATCGATCTCCCCTTGGAGCTTCCCAATAGTAATAGTGGGTAAGAAAGATGGCGGGCACCGTTTATGTGTAGATTTTAGAAAACTAAATTCTATATCGAAGCCGTTGGCGGTGCCATTGCCACTGATAGATGACATATTGGCATTGTTAGGGAAGGCAAAGTACTTCTCTACGTTGGACTTGAGGTCAGGGTATTGGCAGGTAGCCCTTGATGAGGCTGACAAGGAGAAGGCCGCATTTGCGTGTCACCTAGGACTGTTTCAGTTCAGGGTGATGCCATTCGGTTTATCTAATGCCCCGGAAGTCTTCCAACAGCTAATGTCAGTAGTGTTAGGAGGATACGAGGGCTTTGCCATGGCGTATTTGGACGATATCTTAATATTTTCGGAAACAGTGGAACAACACTTTTCCCATTTAAGACAAGTGTTGGGAAGGTTAAGAAAACACGACTTAAAATTAAAATTGTCAAAGTGTCAGTTTCTGAAGGAAGAGACTAGGTATTTAGGATTTGTCATAAACGGAGACGGTATTAAACCCGACATGGATAAGGTAAAGGTCATAAGGGAAATGCCAGAGCCTAAGACAGTGAGACAGGTAAGAGGTTTTATAGGAGCTATAGGCTACTACCGACGCTTCGTCCCGGCATTTTCAAGAATTGCCATACCACTAGTAGCCCTGACGAAGAAATACGCTAGGTTCAAGTGGACAGAGGACTGTCAACGGGCATGTGATACATTAAAGGAACAGTTGACAGCCGTCCAACTGCTGACGTACACAGACCTCAGCAAGCCCATGATATTATACACGGATGCCAGTGAACAGTGTGTAGGGGCAGTACTTACCCAGCCGTGTCCTGATAAGGAAGGACCAGTGCCAGACATACCAGAGGAAGTACCGATATACTTCCTCTCCTATAAGCTCTCAGAGACACAACAGTGATGTCCAGCAATAGAAAGGGAAGCATATGCCATCATGTATGCTCTCCAAAAACTGGACTACTATTTGAATGGAGCGGTCTTTACTATAAAAACAGACCACAAACCTCTGCAGTACCTATTGCAGGCAGAGTGGCAAATAATAAGAAAATTCAACAGTGGGCACTTAAGTTAAGTGGCTACCACTGTAAGATAGAGTATTTGGCAGGGAAGGAAAACACGTGCGCAGATTTACTCTCAAGAATACAGAAACAACTGGAAGAAAGATCTGTAAAAGTAGAGCAGGGAGTAGATGATAAAGCCTATAGAATAAGATAATTAACTCTAATAAGCTAAAAGATCGCCCTATGTTAGAATCGGACGAAGAAGGGGACGCCCAGATAATAACCGATCCCTACTGGACAGAAGGAATTGAGAAGGAGCAGGCAGACAGTGAAATAGCTGCTCTGAGAGAAAAGGTGAAGGCAGGAGAGACCACCAAGTATGCCATAATAGAGGAAAGGCTGTATTATCTCTCAGGCAGGGATGAAGAAGTCAAGCCCAAGTTGTATGTGCCCAAAAGTTTAAGACCAGAGATATTGGAACAGTGCCACGAGAGGTTGAGTCACATGGGAATTGATAGGACATGTATATAGGAAGAAAGTACTATTGGCCCAAACTGTACGGAGAGGTCACTAACTATGTTCGGAGTTGTGTAGTGTGCCAGTCGCAGAGCAGAAGGCAGGAAATGGCACCTTTGGAGGAAACAGACGTACCAAACTTCCCCTTCGAGAAGGTGAGTATGGATGTATCAGGACCATATGGGGAAACTGCACAAGGAAACAACTATATAGTGAGTTTTGTCGATTGGCTAACAAATTGGCCTGAAGCATTTGCAATACCAGACAAAAAGGCCAGAACTGTGGCCGGGTTGATAATAAGTGAAATCTTCCCTAGGTATGGCGCCCCTGTGCAATTGGTAACAGATAATGGCACGGAGAATGTGAACAGCATAATGAGAGAAGTTCTGACAGGTTTGAATATAGAGCACGTAAAAACATCCCCATATCACACCCAAGGAAATGCTAAAGTGTAAAGGTTTCATAGAACCTTGGGAGATGTATTGGCCAAGCTGGTCAGGGAGGACGCTGGAAATTGGGACTTGTATTTGACGCAGGCTCTGGCGGCCGTGAGGTTTACGATAAACGAAACCTCCAGATTTTCTCCTTACTTTTTGTTGTTTGGCAGAGACGTGGTCCTGCCTGTGGATAACCTACTGAAGCCCCGAAGAAAGTATATGGGAGAAGATCATCATCAACTATTCCTGGAACAACAACATAAGATATTTGTACAGGCCAGAAGAAGAATAAAGAGGGCCCAGAAGAAAAGAAATGAGAGAGCGAATGCTGAAAGAAAGGTAGTAGAATTGAAGGTTGGAGACCCTGTCTACTATAAAATCCACCAGAGAGAGGGAAAACTGGACCAGAGATGGGAACCGTACTATCGGATAGTAGAGCAGACGGGTCCAGTATAATATGTAATACGGGATCAAGTGGCAGGACGAGCGAGGAGGGTTCATGCCAATGATCTGAAGAAGGCTAAAATAGCTAACCTGGAAATGAGCGAGCCGAGGCCTAAGAAGACAAGGACAAGGAAGGTAACTCTGGTTGAACCAGAAGAAATGGAGACGGAAGAAGATTCCGAAGAAGACGAGGAGATAGGTCGACTTGGCCAGATAGACGAAGCGATCCCAGTGACGGAGTTGGAACCCTCAGCGGGGATTAGCGATGTTCAGTAGTCGACTGAATCGGTGCAGAGAAGACCCTGTGAGGTCGCCATCGCACCCCCATGTCCAAAGAAAAGGAAGAGAAAAACGAGGAGATCCAATCAAGCAGTCGAGGGCTCTAAAAAGAGGCACCCTGAACAGGACGAAGGGCCCAGCGAGTGGGAGGAGGAAGATCAAATACCCCTTTCCCAGCTCAAGGAACAGGAGAGATTTAGACATAGAGTCGAGAGGTATTAAAGACATTCAAGGCGAAGACTCTAAACAGAAGGAAGAATCAGGGGACAAAACACCTCCTGGACGGAAAGAAGGTTAGAGGTTGAGCAGGAGTCACCTCGGAAGATGAGATCAAGGAGGTTGAAGAACCCCAAATCTCAGTAGAAAAAGAAGGCTGCGCAGAATAGGAGCATTCAGTGTCGACAGATAACGACACTGCTCATCCAAAAAGCTGCTGGCTGACTACGGTGGATGTGGATGGAGGGAATGGAGTCGCGGGCTGCACCTCACGGGGGACGGAAGAAGATTATTGGCATTGTTCATTGGCCATAAGTGGTGTCATGAAGTACGACCTTTGGAGTGAGCGCCACGCGTTTCTGTCCAGGCCATTCTGTCTGCTAGATGTTAGCTAGAGGAGGGAAGAGGTGAACTTAGTAAGAAATTATGAAATAATTGAGTGATGAGTCGAGCGACACTGAGTGGTTGTGAAGAATAACAACAAGAGAATTTTTGTTACCTTTCAGGAATGATCAAGATGAAAGGGTTGATGATGACGATGATGGTGGTAGCCACGCTGATGGTGACGATGGCGGAAGCTGGGAAGCGCAGCCGAAACACCATTTTAAAAAAAACGAGCGAAGTAATAATAACCAGGTCTAAATGGTTGATCACATTCGTGATAGATTTGAACCCATATGAGTCGCTACTAAATAAGTTAGGAAACGAGCTAACGCAACTGGATGCAGCCCGGTTGAAAGTAGGACAAGATTATCCCAAGGAAAAAGGGTATCTTAGTGTTGTGGTATGATACACCTAATTTACATAAGTGGAGTACCGACGATATAAATATGGGTTGGTACCGGAAGACGGAGGAAAGTAAGAAGAGATCGAATCGAGAGACTCTGCCCGACTGCGATTTAGTCAACCCATTCTGCAGGAACAGTCTTCCCAAGAATATACCAAAACTAACTGTAAATATTGTGTACCTTTTCCTTGTTTCAATACATTTTGTTTACGTACATTTTGTGTTGTATTGTTATTATTCCATGGTTATCCAAGTTTCAACAATGCCGACGAGGTATAAAGAACTTTACGTTACGGAAAAAAAAAGAATTAATAATTAATAGCCTTCAACAATTGGGACAAGTGGAAGAACCCAGGCTGGAAAAAAAAAATCATTAATTAAAAGTCGAACATCTAATGGAACGGAAAAGTATTCTGAAGTTTGGACAGTTAAAACTAGTTAAAGGACGACTAAGCATAAAGGAATGTTCACTCAGAAAAATCTGAAAGGTGGCGTAAACAAATAACGGCGAAAAAAAAAAATGTTGGCCGACTAAAAAAACATGCATGGAATTAAAAGGAGCACAAATACAACGTGTCGACTTTGAAAGGTAAGCGAACTTGTAAAAAAAAAAAGAAAAAATTTTTGTTTATTTTTTTTTGTTTGGTTGCTCAACAATATTTTATAAAGCAAGACATAAAATTAAAAAAGGCGTAAGTTGTTTCGATTTTTTTTTGTCTGCTTATAGTATATTCGTGGATACACAATTTAAAAGTATATTCTTTGTTGCATGAACACTATCAGCTAAAGATGGAGGAATTATCCAAAGTCATAGCTGAATTGTTTAAAGCCCAGCAGTTGAGTCAAGCTGAGTTAGTCAAATCCCAGCAGTTGAGTCTGCAACAACAAAGTGAACAGGTTGCCTTATTAAGAGAACAGCAATTAGCACAGCAGAATTATCAAGAAAGGCAAGAGGAGTTGAGTCAGCAACGTCAAAGGGAACAGGAAGAAATGTATGTCAAGGTTTTGGAAATTCAAAAGTTAACATTGGAGAAATTAAACAACAATCAGGCAAATGAAGGAAATTCTTTATATTCTAATAACATCATATTTAATTCGTTGGAAACTTTCAACTATGTGCCAGACGAAGGAAAAACGTTTGAAGCGTACTTTAAACGATATGAAGATATTTTCCACACAGACTGTGAAAACTGGTCGAATTCAAGAAAAGTCAGTCTATTACTAAGAAAGCTAGGTACAGCAGAACATAGCAAATTTGTAGATTTTATTCTACCGAGAAGAACAAATGAATTGGAATTCTCGGAAACAGTGAAATTGCTAAAGGAGTTGTTTGGAGCAAATATGTCGCTTTGGCATAAGCGATGGTTATGCATGAATGTCGCTAAATCCGACGATCAGGATTACTTAACTTATGCATCTATAGTGAATAGACATTGTGACAATTTCAGATTGGCAGAGATTACGGTTGAAGAATTCAAGTGTTTAATTTTTGCTCAAGGACTGGTATCCAGTAAGAGTGCCGAAATAAGACGTAGAGTTTTGTCTAAACTCGAATCTGAACAAAACCTTACCCTGCAAAAGTTAGCAGAGGAGTGTCAGCGGGCCGTAAGTTTAAAGAAACAGTCTCAAAAATTGAAGAAGCTGGTATTGCTTATATTAAAAAAGTGAAGAAACAGTCAAATTACCCATCAGAAAAAAAAATTGGATTAAAAAATTGGCGTATTTTAAAAATAGACAAGAAAAATTAAATGAAAAGAACGAGGAGAAAAAATGGTTCCGCCATTTAATTGTAGACGGTGCAACGGAAGACACTGGGAGGTAAATTGCCCATATAGAAATAAAAAATGTGTCGTGTGCCACAAGAATGGTCACAAAGGGTCGTGTTGTAAAACGAAAAAAGTCAATAGCCGAATTAGACAAACAAATTCAAATATCAAATCAGATAGAGATTTGAGGAAGTATGTGACGACTGAAATATTTAAAAAGAATATCAAATTTCAACTCGATTAGGGTTCAGATTTAACAATAATGAACTATAAAACATGGAAAATTTTAAAAAGCCCTACAATAATGAAGTCAACGAAACGCGCTCGAACAGTGACTGGAAAGGAAATTAAATTGAAGGCGAGGTTGTACTTCCCATGAAATTGAACAGGATAGTTAAAAAATAAGTTTTCATTCTGAAAATGGAGAAAACTTGATGGGTACAAATTTTATTGAAACATTCGAATTGTGGAATAAACCGTTAAACTCTTTCTGCAGAAAAGTAGAAAGTAATACGCAAACAAGACAGGACATTAATGAGGAATTAAAAAAAGTTTCCGGAAACTTTCACACCTGGTCTTGGAAGATGTAACAAGTTTGAAGCCAAATTCGAATTAAAGGAAAATACTATGCCATTTTTAAAAGAAACGTAACGTGCCTTTCGCAAGTGTAGAGAAAATTAACGAAGAACTTGATAGGTTGGAAAAATGGGAATTATTTCGAAAGTAGAATCTAATTCATGGGCTGCGCCGATTGTGTGCATAAAAAAAGATAATCAAACCAAGTCAGAGTCTGCGTTGATTTTTCGACAGGGTTGAACTCGGTAATTAAGGACTACCATTACCCGTTACCGAGTCCGGAGGAGATTTTTAACAAGCTAAATGGTGGAGTTATATTTTCAAAAATTGACTTATCAGATGCCTATCTTCAAATTCCCGTCGAAGAGGAATGTTCGAAGTTACTAGGGGTAAACACGCATAGAGGGTTATTCAAGTACAACAGGCTTCCTTTTGGTATTAAAGTGGCACCTGCCATTTTTCAGCAAGCTATGGACGTCATGCTGAATGATTTAGACTTTGCGTGCGCTTACTTAGACGACATCATAGTAAGGAGCGAATCGGTCGACGAACATCGAGAGCATCTCAATCAAGTATTTAAAAATATTTAGGACTTTGGATTTAAAGTCAAAGAGTCAAAGTGCGAATTTGGTTTGGAGGAAATTAAGTATTTAGGGCACATAATCAACAAAAATGGCAGATGTCCAGATCCGGAAAGGTCCATTGCGATTAGAGACATACCGACGCCCACTAATGTGGCGATGCTACAAAGTTTTCTAGGGCTTGCAAATTATTATCAAGCGTTCATTAAAGGAATGTACAATTTAAGAGCTCCGTTGAATGAACTGCTAAAAAAAGACAAGGCATGGGAATGGACGGTAGAATGTCAGAAAGCCTTTGATGAAATAAAAGAAAATGCTTACGTCCGACCTCTTTTTAACCCATTACAATCCAAAACTGGATATTGTAGTGGCAAGTGACGCTAGTTCATACGGGATAGGAGCGTGTATTCAACACATAATGCCAGATGGTTCTAGAAAACCAATTGCACACGCTTCGGAGAACTTTGCTCCCAGGAGAAAGAAGTTACTCTCAGATAGAGAAAGAGGCACTGAGTATCATTTTTGCCATACAAAAATTTAACAGGTACATCCACGGCAGACATTTTATCCTTGAAACTGATCATAAACCACTGATCACTATTTTTGGTTCAAAGAAAGGGTTACCCGTTTATACAGCAAATCGTCTGTTAAGATGGGGAACCATTCTTCTCAATTACGATTTTCACATAAAGCACCTATCATCCAAAAAGATAATTTATGCGGATAGTCTATCAAGACTAGTACCGAGTCAAGAAGAAAGATTCGAAGAATCAATTATTGCAAATATCAGAGCAGATTATGATGTGAAAAGCATGGTAAACAACATTGTAAGAGAGCTACCGGTTACGCTAAATGAAATTAAAAAAGAAGCTGAAAGCGATGATTTCATTTTAGAAATTAAAAGCAAAATGGTAGCAAATGACCAAAAAGTGCAGGAGATTTTTCAATAGGTGATGGAGTTTTATTATATGGTGAGAGAGTAGTAATACCAAAGAAGCTGCAGAAAAGAATACTTCGGGACTTTCATATGGGTCACCCGGTATTAATAGAACAAAAAGCTTAATGCGAAGCTTTGTGTATTGAAAGGAATGGATGTGGATATCGAAAACATGGTTCATCGATGTAAAGGGGTGTGCGTTAGCAGCTAAGGCACCACCTATAGTACACAAACCATGGCCCAAGACGGATCATCCGTGGACAAGATTACACATTGATTTCGCTGGTCCAGTAGAAGATTTTTACTACTTAATAGTGGTAGATAGTTTTACAAAATGGCCGGAAGTACTACGCTGCAAAAAGCCTACGTCCAATACCACAACAACTCTTTTGCAAGAACTATTTGCACGGTTCGGTGTGCAAGAGTGTATTGTGAGTGACAATGGTAAACAATTCACTTCTGAAGAATTTAAGGAATTTTGTGAGTTATATCAAATTAACCATATAACGACGCCTCCGTATCATCCGAGGTCTAATGGACTCGCAGAAAGATTTGTCGATACTTTAAAGCGAGCTCTGAAGAAAGCCTCAGGAGTTCCAACGGAAAAGGCGCTTCAGCAATTCTTACAAGTATACAGAATCACGCCAAACCAGAGAACACACTCAAACATGGCACCAGCTGAACTAATGTTCGCTAGGAAAGTTAAGTCAGTGTTTGACAAGCTTTTTGCCAGGAAAAATAGAGTAAAAAAATACCATGTATACAGCGAGAAAAGATACACTCCCGGAGAGAAGGTGTTTTTCAAGTGCTATAAAAACAACGTTGAGTTCTGGGAACGAGGCATAGTGGACAAGAGAATCGGTGACCTGATTTACATAATTAAAGGGCCGAAGAATACTCATAAAAGGCACCAAAACCAACTTAAAAAAAAGATTACGGTATAGAGCAAGAAGAGTGTATACCGGATGAGGACGAAGATCCCATTGATATAATGTATGATATGTTTCAGGTAGAACCTCCACAGAATACACCTGAACCAAGAAGATCCGGTAGAAAACGGAAGTTCAGGGACCCATTGGACGTGAATCCAAAACGGAAAAAATATTAAAATTAGGCAAATGGATCTACAAAGAAATAGCCATAATCATCAACCCATATAGGAAGCCAATTTGAAATCCAAAAGGGATTCCAAGGCTTGGGAGGAGGGTGTTGTGGTATGATACACCTAATTTACATAAGTGGAGTACCGACGATATAAATATGGGTTGGTACCGGAAGACGGAGAAAGTAAGAGATCGAATCGAAAGACTCTGCCCGACTGCGATTTAGTCAACCCATTCTGCAAGAACAGTCTTCCCAAGAATATACCAAAACTAACTGTAAATATTGTGTACCTTTTTCTTGTTTCAATACATTTTGTTTACGTACGTTTTGTGTTGTATTTTTATTATTCCATGCTTATCCAAGTTTCAACACTTAGTTTATTGCACTCCCTAGAATCAGAAGCCACTATGATAGAGGCTCAATGGAGGGACATGCAAAACTACCTGAAGGGAATAGTTACTGCAGACGCGGGAAAGGAGATCAGTAGTTCCGATTGTGGGAAAAGCGTTGAGTGTCCTGTTTGGAACAGTGACTGAAGATGACGTTAAATTCATAAGAAGGAAACTGGGAGATGTGGAGGCAAACCAGAGGACGCTTGCTCAGGTGGCGAGGGAGAGTGTGACAATATTAAATGTGACAAGGTTAGAGGTGGCCATAAATAGAGCCAGAATCAATTGGTTAATAGACAACCTGGCAAGGTTGAGACAAGAGGTAATTAATAATACAGAAACTGTAATGATTGAATTACAGGAAATGAGCGGATTCATGCAAAAATATTTCCAGCTGATGACAATTACGAATAAGGTACGACAAACTAGTCAGTCGTTGACGACCTTGCTGGAACATGTGAGAGTGCAATTAGACATGCTGTCATTAGGACACCTCTCCCCAAGCATATTACACCCGGGTCACCTAAGGGAAGCGCTACTCGGAATACAGGCCGAGTTACCCCACCATTTAATGCTGCCAGTGGACCCCACCAATGAATTGTGGAAGTACTATAATGCACTAGGATGTGTGACCTTGTTAGAAAATAGGCGACTATTGGTTGTGATATCTGTTCCGTTGTTAGATAGCGAGAGTATATTCGAGATATACCAGGTTATAAACTTACACATTCCCTACCCCAGAAGAGATCAAAGGTTTGGGAATGATAGCAAAAGGTACAAGGTGGAAGCAGACTACATACCTTTAAATTCGGGGAGAACGAAATTCATGTTGCTATCAGCTGAAGAAGCTGGAAGGTGTAGAGATTATGCTCTAGGGACTTGTACCTCGTTAAGCCCTATCTATAAAACTGGTAACCACCAGAATGTGCATACTAGAATTGTTTGAAGGAAGGGGAAGGAATCAAAAGAATCTGCCAAGTGGAGGTATTAACAAACACGGCATTACCACAAGCTATCAGTGTTTCAGACGGGGTGTGGGCAGTAGCCACACAAAACCTATCAGCTTGTCTAGGGTATGTGGGGAGAGTCCACAAGGACATTAAGAATAAGGCCACCGTTATCCCTGTTAAAGCTACCTATGGGATGTTCGGCGGTTGGGATATCCATTTCCCTACCCCCATTACCAGGAAGAAGAAAGATATGAAGAGAAAGATTCAATCATAGAGATGATTGGTAGAGGCTTAGTGAATTGTACAGAATTGTGGGAGCCGATAGTGAAGGGATTCTCTAAAGTTACCTTAAATAAAATGAGAAAAGTATTAATGAAGCCGATAGAAAAGATCGATATGGATCAATTGAGACAAGTTAAGTGCGTTGGGAAACAAAAGGTGTAGCTTGGGAAGACGATGAGCAGATCGCGATAAGTTGGTCAATAGTGATGGGTACATTCCTAGTTATAGCCATCGGGGTGTATTAATATGGAAGGTTAAAAGTAAGAGGAGATTAGCGAACGACAATCTAATGAGCATGCAGCAACTCGAGAGGGAGATGCCGAGCAGTGTTCCTCACTCAGACAGGACTGGCGAAGAAATTGCTGAAAGACCAACGGAGGAGGCTGGGTGAGACCACCACGTGCGGCGGAAAAACCTCCCACAGCGGAGAGGAAAACATTGACCAAGAAGAATAAACCATAGTAACCACATCTGCACCCACAGACACACGCACATATTACTTTTGCATGTAGGACAAAAGAAGATGAAAAGAACATTACCCTTGCATGTAGAACAAAAGAAGATGAAAAGAACATTACATTGCATGTAGAACAAAAGAAGATGAAAAGAACATTACATTGCATGTAGAACAAAAGAAGACGAAAAGAACATTACTTTTGCATGTATAACAAAAGAAGATGAGAAGAACATTACCCTTGCATGTAGAACAGAAGAAGATGAAAAAGAACTTTACATTTGCATGTAGAACAAAAAGAAGTTGGAAGAGAACATTACACTGCATGTAAGAAAGTAGTATAGAATTGCATGAGACAAATGCATGATGCGTGTTAAATGATGTAATTGGGTTTAGGTGGCATTTACGGGTAAATGACAAATCGGTTAGGGGAGAATTGTGGCACCATGCATAAGTTGGCAAGCTGAAAGGAAATATTCATAAATATATGATTTATTTATTTTACGGTTTGTCAACCATTTGATAATTATTTAGAGCTGAAAAATATTTGGGTTTTGAGAATAATTCTTTAATTGCGTTCAAGCGATCTGGGAGAGAGAAAGAGAAGAAGAAAAAGAAAAAATATATAATATGAAAATCAGGTCATAAGCGAATACACACACACGCTCGATTGATACATAACAGATGTTGGAAGATATCCAGGTCAAGCACCTGACCTACTTCCGTGTCCACGAAAAATGGAAGTTTGTTATCAATTTGGTTGAAAAAATAAAGTTTAGAGACAATGGAAAAAGTATGATAGGTAACAGGTGGGAAGTTTATCTAAGGATATGAAGGCAAACCATTAGATACGAACACACAGGCAATTCCAGAATTGAAGGGAGGGCCACACAAGATGATGTTGGCTGAAAATGTTTTTTGAGATAATTAAGATTTTTGTTATCAAGCTTCGAGCGAAAGAAAAAGTGAAATATTTTGATTCGTTCACGAAAACGCCACCCAGTCTGAGAAATCCCTTTCTTAGATCGTATCCAATTAGCGATAATCTGTTTGACGAATACCGCGTGTAAAAGAAACCGAGAGCGTCATTTCGGTCACGTACAAAAAGGGCAATTTAAATTTTTGTTTCTTTAAGCAAGGTGTTTCTTCCCCCAGAACAAAGCCACGGATTGTCCACGCCCGATTAAAGATGTCACGAAGGAAGGAGGAAAGATACCGACCAGAGCCTCATTAGCCGAAGGCGGTCACATGATACATGAGGGAGGAGGAGAGACACCCGACCAGGACCCCATTGGCCGAGAGCGGTCACATGACGTGCGAGAGAGGAGGAAAGATGCCCGACCAGAACCCCATTGGCCGAGAGCGGTCACATAACATACGAAGGAGCGGGGAAGCGGGTATACGCCCCAGAGGCACAGTAAAGGGAGTAGGAGTGAAATTTAAGTTACCGAAAATAGAAAAATCTCTAATCAGAAATAAGAAGGGTGGATACGTATTTAGAATTATCAAAAAATCCCCTGACGCCAAACAGACCCACCCCAGTTTTTGACTGCGTCAATAAAAGCGGGACCCCAACCGACAGAAATCAGTTGCAGCGCGGACGGCGAGAGAGAGTTGCGCCGCGGACGACGAGGGAGTTTGAGCGCGGACGGCGGGCACGGTTCATTCGCCCCTTTGCGGGCAAGAGAGGCCGGTCCGTTTGGCCTAAGAAGAGAAATTCGTCTAACCCAAGCCGAAGTGAAGAAGTTCGTCCAATCGAAGCCGAAGAGAAGAAGTTAATTCGCGCACTGACGGCGGAGATGAGTGAACAATAATTCAGACTCTGAAGAGAGTTTAGTTGCAGCCACGGACGGCGAGAGAGATCAGCCGTGAACGACAGGCAGAGAGTTTGCGCCGCGGACGGCGAGAGAGATCAGCCGTGAACGACAAGCAGAGATCAGCGCCCAGTGTTTAAACCAAACCACACCCCGAAATGCAAATTTCTAGAGAGCAGGCAACTCGAAGCCTTAAAGATGCTTGGTAGAAGCGTGGTGCCACAGTCCACAGAACGGGTCGGGAGGTAGGAATAATCTTGTGTAACGAGCAATTAGATATAAAAAAGTTGTTAATTTTTCTTCAATATTTTTTGACCTTGTGAGTTTTTATTTTTCTTTGTGTTATCACCCCCGTTGGACTCAGCTTGCATACGGCCCAATCCCTGTTTGAACCCGTCTGTCTAAGATCTAATCACAATGTGGGTAGGCAGACCGGAGATCAGTGCAGTTACCCTGGTAACCAGGCGTTGGAAGCGGGTTGGGAACGACGAGTCTGGTATTCATCTAACCAAAGGGTTAGAACGTCACACTTGGAGCAGCGAGGAGCGAACAGCTGGCGCCGCGAACGGGATCGAACGACACAGTCGACGCTGCGACCAGGGGGGACGACGTCACAATCATGTCACTGCTGGTTGAGTATGTTTCTGCAGTTATGTCTATGAGTTTGGGAGTTTATGTAAACTGTGAATTTTTAGTTAAATTTATTGTACGTTTATGATCTATACTCTGACTGATATTATATGTCCTCAACAATACCCCAGTAACAGTCGTCACTCCAAACCACAAGTCGACGAGTTAAGGTTGCCAATTTTATTAATTCTTTTCCGAATTTAAGTCGGGAAATATTTAATTTGCCTTTTCTCAAAAGATACATTCCATTAAAAAAATTATACTGTAAAGAATAAATTATTTAAAATGGACATTTGAAAACAATCCATTGAAATAAAATGTATTCGTTAAAAAACAGAGCATACAAATAATCTGAGATTTTTAAAAGATTATAAGATTAAAGCAAGAAAGAAATTGCCTATTAAATGATTCTAGCTTTGATATGGCTTAGAAATTCCCAGCCTGACTATCCACCTTAATTTTATTTTATTCTTATTTTAATTACTTTCTCCCTTTGTTTTTGCATCTTTCTTTCTTTTCCTTTCTTCTTTAACATGAACAATATCAGCGACATTTATTTAGGTCAATAATTTGAGGCAAAATTAATTTAGAATCAAGTTAAGAATGAAAACGACGCAGTAAGAAACTTTTTGATTGCTTTGAAATAGACTGAATGTTGAATCACTCAGGCTTAGCCCGACAAGCCCGTCTACAGGTGTCGCCACTGATATATTAATATCTATATAAAAGATGTTTGTGTGTGTGTGTCTGCGTGCGTTTCTGTGTGTCTGTATGCTATTTATGTATGTCCACATTTCTCGACCGATTTCGATGAAATGTACACTCATATTTCAAATTTATTAGATTAGGCCAAAACCAGCTTTTCAATCTCCAGCCAACACCCGTGTTTGGCAGAAAAATCGATAAAACTGTTGGTGGGTATGAGTTTTTTTCAAAAACTAAGGCAAAGTTACACACGAACAAAATCTTTACTAGATTACCTGATGTTCTATGCACTTAATGCATAATATAGCTCAGGTACGATCTTTATGGGGAGTGATCGATAGTTTTTCTGCGACATTGGCTTCACACAAAAATTGGCAAAAATCTGTGAAATATCGGGCTTTTCATACTAGTTAAAATAAAACCTTGAGTATCTTCTACATTTTTTATCCGATTTCCTTCAAACATGTTGCAAAAAATGCCATCATGCAAAAAATAAGATAAAATGGATTTATGCTCGCTTCCCCGTGTATAACGAAAAACACCGAAAAAACCGTTCAAAATGCCCGTGTTTTGGACATAACTCTCTGGATTTTAATCTGATGCATTCCAAATTTGCCATGTAAATTAAATATGACGCACAAATTTTCTTGCGCAAAAGTTTCGTTTAGGTTATTTCAGTTAAGTGAAAGAAATCTGCGACAGACTAGATCGAAAATCGGCTTTTGTTATTTATTCGATAGTTTCATGATATGATGCAATCCTAAATTGGCATTCGAACAACTTTTGATGCAAAGAGTGTTTGGCAAGGATTATTGAAACGTTAAAATGGAAAAAATTCCCAGAGAACGTTTTATTAAACCCAGATTTACAGTAAACGTGCGGAAAAGGAGGGGGCGTTCATGCGTTTGCACTGGTAGCTGAGTCAAGCTATTACGCTTCATCCCTGTTTTTGTTTGATTATTAGATTTGTGAAAAATGCCATACCATTTGAAAGTTATTACGGCCATAGGAAATTTACTGAATATCTCAAACATTGAAACAATTTAATTCCAAGCAACGACCATGCAAGGTTTTATTGATGGAGTTCGTTTATTAAGGACAATCGAACACTTTACGAAGGACATAACGTAAAAAAAAGATGACGGGGTAGCTTAGTATATCAACGGATGATGAATGCAAGCGAAGGGAAGCAGGCAGACATTTCTAGACAGGAGGCGAAGTTATGAAGGAGGTGCAGTTATACAACTGCAGCCACATTAATTATATAGTAGTGTTTGTGTATATATATATATATATATATATATATATATATATATATTATACAACACACGCACACACATACACATATATATTATACAAAAACACACACACACACATATATATATATATATATATATATATATATATATATATATATATTCAGACACACACACACACAAGGTGGGCGAAAAGTAGGCTTACATTTTTTTTTTCATTATTTGTTTCATGTTTTCGATCTAATTTATCCAACCAGACCTAACTTCGTTGAACCGTTCTTTCAACAAAATGGAACACCTCCCTATTATGTTATGACTGTAAGGGTCTACCATAACTAAATCTTTTCACACCGTTTGTTCGTAAATAGAGGCAACATCGAATGGACACTACGTTCACCTGATCTGACACCAATGGAGTATTTTATGGGATGTAGTTAAGAAAAAGTTTTATGAGAGAAATCCCAACACAGCTGACGAATTAAAAAAAAATACTTCTCAGCACATCTACTGAAATTGATGCAGATAGAGATTTGATAAGCGCTGTGTCTCATAGTGTTTTGTAGAGGTTCGAGGAATTTGTGATTTTGAAGGAGGACATTTTGTGCACTTAAGAGATTAAAACTGTGCTAAAAAATGTAAGTAAAATGTTAAACAAATGCACATCAAATTTTCTCAAAAAATATGAGTGTAACGAATAAATAGAAATGTAAGAATTCTGTGTGTTATTTTCTTAAATTCTAAAGTGCACACCTACTCAATTTAAGCCATTTTTGACCAAACACTATATATATATATATATATATATATATATATATATATATATATATATATATATCTAATTACTATTTTTAAACAGCACCCTTCCTGCTATCGCTGTTTCTACCAATTTCGTATCGACAGACAGTAAATGGAATCTTCCAACCTGTGATACTCTTACATGCTGCTGATAAAGTAGAGAGACTCAGCCAAACGCATAATTTTTTTTTGATAAAAGAGAATATAAAGTGTAGTATTAGCATGTTTATTTAGAGGCATATCAACACCTTATGGGTCATCTAATGCTAAAACATAATTTGCTTGGGAGAAGTAGTAATTTTTTTTTTTCAAAAATGCATTGCTGATAATATTTTGTTTTTCTTTACACAAATGTATCAATGCTAATATTTATATATTTTATTCTGTTTAAAAATATTGCTGGTAATTTTTTGAACTATGAAAATGTACTACTGATAGTTTACTGTAAAGTTTGTTCGACTTTGATATTGTTTTGTACAAGCTTTGTTAGTTAATTATTTGCCCATATCTGAGAGACTAACTAGTGGTTAGGGTGAACTTGGGAACAACAGGAATTAAAATTTGCTTCCACGCTACTGAAATCTCCCGTTTAAAGGCATCGCTGCCGGATGCAGTATATCGTCATAGAAAGGACGGAGAGAATAAAGAAAAGCGTGTATGCATATAATACGGTATAAAAAACTTTCCATTTTTACCAGAGCAGGGACTTGATAAAGCCTTAGAATGTGTCAAAGAATTTATGAATGTTAAAAGTGAGTAAGTAGCCATATTTAAACACTACCCAAAGGCAGTAGTTTTTTTTTTCGCAATAACTATATATAGGAAAAGAATGCAAAAATATCAAATTTAACTTTCCCCATAGATCATTCGATGGTGCAGTGTTATCAGAGCTCATAGGCTTCTTTTTATTAACGGAACCTAATAAAATTATACACGTTGACGGCGATGGCATATATTGGAACAACGGTTTAATAGTTGTGTCAGGTAGACGAACTGAAAACAATAGAATAACAAAAATAAGTCCAACGTCTTTAAAGAGATTGGTTTCGATACTGAAGTAGAAATGAATTTAAAGGTTGTTCAATACCTCGATATCGAATTAAACATTACAAATAAAAGTGCCTCCCTTAAACTTGGCTGCTATATGTAAACAGTATATCGAAATATCCTAAGGTCGTATTTATTGATATACTTAGTAAAATGAGTTTTGGATTATCTAAAGATTTCTCAAACATGACGATATTTGAAGAAGGGTCTATGAAAGGACTTTATATAAGAAGAGCATAAGGTCAAGTTTGTGTCTAAACTATTCGTAATATCTGAAAGTTGCCGAAAAGGAAAAATATATTTTGGTTTACGCCCTTATTTATTAAGAAATGAAGACGAATCTTTTTACATATTTAAATAAGCATTTCCTCAAAATCTCTATATTATACACGTCTTTAATAAAATCACCGTCAAAGTTATTTATAGTCCCATGTTAATATGGTATAATTAATAAAAAGGCAAAATGATAAAAAGTTGGTATGGAGAAAGTGAGCACGGGTGCGAAGGCAGACGAGATAAAATGAAAATGGCGAAATACGTTAAATTGTCCATCAAACAGAACTACCTGGTAGAGGGACTTGTATATAGAACAAGAATAGAACTTACAAATGGTTAAGAAATAATGTATATTGGTTCGTTGGAACTACGTAACAGTTTAGAAATCTTGTACAGTAATACCCTGAGATATGAGCGTACAGACATACAAGTTTTTTTTTTTTTTAATAGGAGCTGGCCGAATTTTTAGGGCCGAATTTTTTGCCTTGACATACAAGCGAGATACGAACGAGTTTCAGTTAATGATCCTCCAGTTGGCGCAGCAAGCGACAAGCTTCGGGAGTATTTCCAATCGCAGTACACGTGTTCCCCTCGCTCTAGAAGGATCTCAATTGCACTGTGTTGTATCTTTTTCGCTGTCATCTTGTAAAATTGCTTTAGTGACACCATTGATCCGAATAAAGTAAGTGAAAAGAACAGTTGTGAAAAGCTGATACGCATTATTTCGCTTGGCCTAAAGTGGGAAATTATAAAATATCATGAGGAAGACGTACGAGTAATGGATTTGGCGAGGCATTATGAGCGTTCTACATTGACGATAAGTAAAAAATTATAAGATTTTAAAAAAGATTTTAAAATTTTTTTAAGACTAAGTGACAAAATTCGATATCGTATAGTCTAGCCGTTGCTCGTCTTGGTTAGTGGTTGCTAGGCAAGCTGTTATTGTCTCTCTCTCTCTCTCTCTCTATATATATATATCTATATATATATATATATATATATATATATATATATATATATATATATATATATATATATATATAGCTATTTTCCTCCAACAGTTAGCTTATGAATATTCTGAACTTCTTATTTTAGTAAAGTTTATTACTTTACAATTTGTTTTTACTTTTTGAATTTATTGTTTGTAAATTATATTTCTTGTTTAATCACAGGTTTTTGCTTGTAAGAAAACTCACAAATACAAAAATCGGACTGAGTTTTAGGAAAATAAATGAGATTTTTAGGGACCGATCGGAAAAAAAATTCAATTTGGAAAACCTTTTTGAGTTACAAGATCGGTCCTGGAACGAATAAAACTCTTATCTCAAGACATTCCTGCATTTGTTTCTAACGAATTTTCACTGTTTCTTAATAATTTTCTTATCTTTTAGAAGGCACCTTTCGGGATTCCAATGTGCCTTTAAATTTCGATTATATATTTCCATGTACAGCAATTTCATAGGTATTGATATTTTCGATTTTTTTTTTGATTTTTGCAGATCCAAATTGTAATTCGAATTCCTTCTGTCTTCGTACAATTGATGTTTCTTCTAGTTCTCTTTTACAGCGACCATAGGAGTGTCAGTAGTTTCATTTTGATTTTTGCTTTCAATAACGTATCATCATCTATATATCGTATGTTCTTGAGATTGTCTACGCTAATATTAAATTCTAGTAATTTGTTCAGCTTTCTCAGGATCGCATCGCGTTAAAGATGCTTAAGTCCGATGAGTACTTACATACTTGGCCTACCTATTTTCTGTTATTGCGTATTTACTGAATTTATTTATTATCTAAATAATGGGAGCTCAATGCGTTCAGTCAAAAACAAAAATTGGACACGCACGCACTACACGTCTGTACTCTAGGCGTAAATGTCAGAAACTGACCCCACCTAACAGTAAGAAATATTTCATACCCCCGCAGTAAGTGTCGGGGGACCTCTAATTAAATTTATGTGTACTTATATTTTTCTCACTTTCTCTCTCTCCCCAAATATATATATATATATATATATATATATATATATATATGTGTGTGTGTGTGTGCTTTTATATAGACATTTATCTATATATGTCCGTATGTGGGTGTATAATCTTGTTTATATACACTAATGTTAGTGATGTCATACCTCAAAACCTATTATTGCAATTTAAAATTTTACAAGTTCTTAAAATCTATTTCTGAATAAAGTTTGATATTTTAATTTCTTGTCCGTAATTTTAATCTATACATATTATTATCTTAATCGTTGATGACTTAACTGGCTTTAAGTTGTTTATTTAATCGAGAATCCATGTGTCAGTCTATCTTAACAATCACGATATATTTCTGGAAAAATAATAAAATCGATAGAACTTTGTATATTCATTTCTATATTGGCTCATTTGGAAATAAATGTAATCTGACATCGTCCACTGGAATTCTGAATAAAAAGATTTCAGTAACAATTCAAGGTAATTTTATATTAATGTTCTTGCTAATGGTCAATGACTCTTAATGAATAATAAAATTGTCAGGAATATAATGATTGTTGACATTTTGCCATTTTCAGGCGAAAGTAGGATGATAACAAGATCATTAAAAAATAAATTCAAGGAAACAAATGATGAACGGTTCAACATGTGTAAAGATAGAAAAAGGGCAAAAGGCAGATGTAGCATAAAACTGCATGAACCGTTAAGAGAAAATAGCAGAACATAAAATAAGCTCTTTAGCAGAAAAAATAAAATCTAAAGTGGCGCAAGAAATTTTTAGTCAAATAAGAATCGACTCTAGAGCAATGAAACAAAAAGATTTTCAGAGGAAAAAAGAAGAGGGGTATATACAATGGAGCGCTTATAGTATTGTTAATAAATCAGGTATGATCAGTACTAATCAAAATAAAGAGAACGAAAGCAACAGCAAGAGACAGAAATTTTAATGGAAATAGAAAAATTATATTGGAATAGAAATCATAAAAAAATTTTGGGATTGATAAAGTTACCGAAATAATAAAACTCTATTATATAAATGAAAATACAGTTATGAAAAGTATGGATGTCTAATATTAACAATATATCGCATAAGAAGCTCAGTTTTTTTTATTATTGTTCTCCTCTTGATATACCATAAAAAGATGAGAACAACCTAATTTGAACAGGAGCTGTAATGAAACCTATATTCATATTCAGAAAATGTTGAACTTTCTGCGACAAACGACAAAACATGTCTTAGCGAATTTAAAACTTCCAGTATATAATGAAGGCAAGAGAAGTCAAGGGAAACAGCGTTAAATTTCTTAACAAGATTGAGTGAATGGATGGCTAAATTGACTTGACTTGACTTGACTTGACTTGTATTGGTTTTCACCTGGGTCGAATTGAACCGGCTTCCACCCGAGCAAGTACAGAATCACGGAACATCGCTGCCCAGGCTCACCGATCCTAAGCCAGGCCACACGAAATGGCGAACCAATCGCGATTCCATCTTTGAAGACTAACTACTTGTGGACCCGATAGTACTGCTAGGTCATCCTTGATTGTGCTAGCCCACGTCTTCAGCTGCCCACCGACACGTTTTCGCCAGCCAGCAAGAGAAGAACGGAGAAGTACATCGCAGATGAGCTCTCCATCCGGGCGTCGCAGCTGAGTGCCCGAACCATCGAATGGTTGAATTAGAAATAAATGTTAAGGTAAATTTTCAGAAGTGACTTAAATAAACAAAAGATAGGATATTATGGGGAGGTATGATAAAAGAAGAATAAAGTTCAATTTAAAAGTAAAAACTAAGAAAAGTCAATAAGTATTCAATGGGATACATTTTAAGCCATCATATCAACGATATTTCGCGTCAGCTGCTTCAGAATTACCATTAGTTTGGATCCTTCTTGAAATTCTTTCTAATTCCTTGCCATTATGAGAAAGGCAAGATAAACTAATATGTTCCAGGGTTGATTTCCTTGTATTTAGTAAGTAAATAATGCCCTTAATGCTTCCGTTTTCTGAATTTTCTAGATGAAACAATGTCATTAATTATAGTTGCATTTATATATATATATATATATATATATATATATATATATATATATATATATATATTGCAAACGATTTCTTACGCTGCCCGTGTTCCATAAGTACAGAATAATTTTGAATTCGAAACAGACGGATTGAAAAGATACTTCTTTTTGGAGAAAAATCCATTTAGACCATCACTTATTCCATTTAGCACTTTATTAAATTTTCATGAAATTTGCCCCTCCTTCTAAATTGAGTCTCCGGGCATTCTAAGTAGTAACGTTTTCTTACTGAAAATCTATTTTTAAAAGTTTGGAAAGAATTTCCCTGTTATTGTAAACCCAATATCTATCTGAAAATATATTCTAACAGTACTGTGGATTTTTATGTTCATTTGGGAAGAAGACAAATAGAAAAGCTGTTGTCAGCTGATTTCCAGACCTGCAAATTATTTATAAGGTTAAATCATCTATGATAATCCTGAAAAGAAATTAAGGAAAGAAACTAGACCCACCATTTAAGATACAAGAAATGACCACTAAATATATAAATTTTAACTTATTGTCATACAGAACACTAGCTTGTAAAATAAATCCGATTTCCTTTCAACAATGTTTGTTGCCTTATGTTACCTAATGCAGTGGCTGGGCCTGGATGGCGAGTGATTGGTTAGAATAATTCTTAGGCTTGAAATTCTACCAATGGTTGATTGCCTTTGTTAATGTTTTGGATATAAGACAAATGCGGCACGAAGTCGACTGACGGTCGCAAAACCTTTGAAGCGTCGACCCGATTTCCGCACTCACATTCCTTAGAATCTCTAAACCGCACGTAGCTGAATTCTATTACGAGTAGTCATGCGTTACACCCGAAGATCTTCCGCCTCATACTTCCCATATTTGATGCTCTCACATCTGTTCCTCTCGTATAATAAAACAAATAAAAAAGGAATATTCTTTCCTTCAAACAGTCTATGAAGGAATGCTGGAAACTGAAGGGCTGAAGAAAATGGTGTCACAGAAGGCAACACTAAAAACACTTGTGAATTTAATTCTTGGTCACTTCTTGCATGTGGACACTAAGGGTATTTCTCTTTGAGAGATATTAAGCAAGTTATCCTCACACTATATTGCAACTAGATTGATTACGTTCAGACTTTAGAGAGTAACACATGCCCAAGATCCAGGTTTATGTGTAGTTAAGTTAGTCATATATATCATGATGTTGTAGGTCCTTGACCTTAGTATTTCAGTATAAAATACAATTTATATTAGCGTAAATTCTATCATCATGAACTCACTAAAATTATGCCCTTATGCTAAAAAATATATATGCTTCTAAAAAATCAATATAAGATAATTCATTGAGAAAAAATTAAGAGATTATATCTATACAAGTGAAAGTACAGTAATTGATATTCAAATCACAATTCAAGGAAAAAATATATAGGTACCTGATTGATTGGTTAAAAGGTTTGCTCTCCAGCTATAAGACCTGAGTGGGGATATAACAATGGTTTATTTGTCACATCTAACTTATTGAAGTTATTTTTCTGGCGTGACGATAACAGCATGCGGCAAGTTCACGATAAAATTCCAGAGATTAGAAAAAGTATTTGACTCGACATATAATAAATAAATATAATCACGAAATGATCGTAATTGCTGACGAATCGTATGTTTAAAGTTGAAGTTGAATAACACTATTCTCTCGGGTATATGAAGCCTAATGGGGCGTTTATTTAACTGTATGGACTACCTGTTACCGCTGTTGTGTCGACATGCCAGTATTCTTCTGAATAATAGTCCATTGAAAAACTAAATTCGAACACATCTATGATATGATCTGGACTAATGGAAATTCAATCTGATTGGATATTTATATGCTTTGGAATCCTTAATTAGATGTCGGATAGAATTCATCATTTGTCTCACATTCACACAAGTTAGATATATACATTTATTTATTTCGTATTTTATCGGCTGTAACAGCAAAATAGTCCGAATCCTGTATCACCATAATTGTCCATCCTACAAAAAGTTTAACATCTAAAAAACCACTAAGCTAATTGACTTTCTTTTTTCCTGGGTTTCATATAAGACTTTTAGCCATCGTTCCACCATTTGTCGTAACAATCACTGAAAAACACGTAGTATTCAGCAAGAAGAGAAGGGGCTAAAATTGTTTTGTGACAGCCCCACTGTCTTCTCAAGTAAGTAATGGCGAGAGGAAAAATTCAGGCCTTCAGTAATGGTACCAACATTCATATTCTGGCTTCCACCAGTAAAGTCCATTCAAGAACGATCAAGAGAAGGGTGAATAAATTTAAACAAGATGGAACAGTAGATTGGAAAATTTGATTAGCAGCCACACCAGGAAGAGGGATCATCATTTCAACTAATAGCTAAAGTGATCAATTAGAAAAAAATCCGACTCCATCCATGAAACGTCTGACACGAGAAAGAGAGAGAGAGAGAGAGAGAGAGAGAGAGGGGGCAATACCATTTCAAAGAGCAGTGAAAAATGGAACAGTAAGAGAAAAGTGTGACACACCGTGTTACTTCTGAATAGAAAGTTAGAAGTTAACAGAGGGCGCAAGGGTACAGATTATGCCAAATAAGTTGAAAAATGATCCTGGCATTATATATATATATATATATATATATATATATATATATATATATATATATATATATATATAAACTTTATTTCAAGCCTTCATGAGCTTCTGTTCCTTAGCTATGATTAATTAATGATGAGCATGTCATTTTTTGTTTTAGATCGATTTCATTACG
This sequence comes from Acanthosepion pharaonis, assembly GCA_903632075.3. Lineage (NCBI taxonomy): Eukaryota > Metazoa > Mollusca > Cephalopoda > Sepiida > Sepiidae > Acanthosepion > Acanthosepion pharaonis. Next base: position 962,126 of record CAHIKZ030001686.1, read on the forward strand.
ATTCTTCTGTTAAGCTTGGAGAGTAATTATACATTCTTACTACTAAATGTGGTATAAAGACCTCAGAAAATTCCAGTAAGTTATATTTAATCATTTTTAAGATACAATAGTTCAAATTTTAATCTAACAATTCGACACTATCGATGTTACAAGATTTGGACAGTTTTGCTACGACGCACGATATATATATATATATATATATGTATATATATATATATATATTTGTGTGTGTGTGTGTGAGAGAGTGAGAGTGAGTGATTGTGTGTGCGTGCGCGTGTGTTTGTGCGTCTTAGTTTAAATGCAGGGGAACGCAGGTTCGAACTGTTTTTGTTTTTTCCTGATGAGTTTTCTAGAATATTCAAGCCGATAGACGAAAATAAATAAATCCGAACGCTGACAAGAAAACGATGTAAGCCATGTTTTACAACGTAAACATTGATGATATGGGGTAAGAGTCTGATGCTTTGGGGTTTCATTAAAAGGGATCGTTCAACTATATTGTTTACAATTGATGATAACGGGAATAGTGCAAAATACATCCTGTTGATGGAGAGACATTTCATACCAAAGTTTGATGAAAGGTTAATTTGTAGCATTACGGGGGTTCATATCGCAGTTTATATGCATCACCAAAAATTGATAAATGTGTGACTATATTGAAGCATAGGTCAAGTTTGAAAATTTTATGGCACCTTGCATTTTTGGCCAAATATTCATAGAAATATGAGTTAATTTTTCTTATTCAGTTTATTAAACAGGTTGTTAATTTTTTTTTTTCTTTAAAACGGAAAATAACTGGGTTGAAAATAATTCTACTAAGAATGTACTAAACGATCCTAAAGCAAGGAAAAAGAAAGAAAAAAAAAGGAAGAAAGGAAAGATAATAACAAAAAGGGGGGAAAGAAAAGGAAAAGACATGATATCAAAACAGGCCGCTGGGGTGGACAGATGTCAGTCAGAGCCTCTGGCTGACCTAAATTTTTGTTGAAAGAATAGAATTGAGATATCGGTCGCGAGCGCTGACCGACATCTAAATGAAGAATTCTTATCAAAATAACGAAAGTAACTTTTAAATTAGAATAATAGAAATGATTTTACTTTAGTCAGAGAGAAAGTGTCTTTGGTTTGGGAAGTGACTGGTGAAAACGATATACGGAATTGACCTGTTAGAATTGGACACCCACGTTAAGAAAGTAGAGATATTTCGACCTAGATAATTAAGATTCTCGGCTATCAGGAAAAACAAAGAGGTAAAGAAGAGCAATTGTTTTTGGACCACGGAGGGCGCCAGGAAGGCGGAAAGATCCTTTCTAAAAGTCAAGACTAATTAGCAGCGGGCTGTTTGACAAAGTCAGGTGAGAGAGGCAAAGGATTGTCATTTTGCGTACGTGCAAAAAGGTGCGAAATCGGATTTTTGTTTTTTTAAAACCAGCACGATGTAACCCACCCCTGCCAACAAAAGGGAGAGGGTGTTCGGTCAACAACAATTGGTCGAATACAATCACGTGACCGCGAAGAAGAGAAAGAAAACCTCGATCAATAACTGTTGGACGAGGCGGTCACGTGGGCTGCGGAAAGAAGAGAAAGAAAGGTTCGATAAGGAACGATTGGTTGAGGAGCGATCACCTGACATGAGAGAGAGACTAGAGAAATGGATATGCGCCGCCCCCCAAGAGCACTGTGGAGAAAGTGGGGTGAAAACAATAACCATGGAAAGTCAAAATTAATAATGGCTTTTGAAATTATCGAGAAACCCTGACGCCGACCGACCCACCCCGGTTTGTTGCGGCGTCAATATAAGCAGGACCCCAGTCGGCAGAAATCAGCAGTTGAGCTGAAGTTGAGTTGGGCTGAAGTTGAGTTGAAGTTGGAGTTAGGTTGGGCGTGAGTTGCGGTTCACCTCGGACGACAGAAGAATCCTCGAAACAAGAAATCCTTCAGCCCAAGTTGAAGACAAGAAATCTTCAGCCCAAGTTGAAGACAAGAAATCTTCCACCGAATTGAAGCAAGAAATCTTCCACTGAATCGAAGCAAGAAATCTTCTACTGAATCGAAGCAAGAAATCTTCCACTGGGTTGAAACAAGAAATCTACCAGTCTAAAACAAACGAAGAAGAAAATACAGCCCACGTCGAAGAGAAGAACCAACTGCGAACGACCG